>OX402534.1:371085-393909 GCA_948098885.1 Drepanosiphum platanoidis | reverse complement strand
GTCGATGTCATACAAGTGAAAAACGCAGTCGACTCGAAGTATACATCGTGTATTTTACCTCAAAGAAAGCATTTTCTACGCGCGGCTTTTTTTAATTCCGTAAAAACGTTATTTTTACCGCCACCGGAATCGAAATACAATATACATACGCGCGTATGTAGGCGAATATTCAACGAAATCTCATTGTAACGCGCTTCTAAACAAAAAGTCTAACAACTGTGCGAACAGCATCGGATCATCGTCAATCACCGCGCGCAGAATATTATAACTGCACACATTATATTATGTAAACGAAAAGTTTCATTACATTTCATCGACAAAAGTATCAGTTTTAAAAATACGTTTTGTTTTTCAACGTGTATTTTGTCTTAATCGCGCCTTTATCGTCCAGCTGTTGAAAACGCAGGGTTTTCGATTTATTAAACTGTATATTATAATATTATATAGGTACGGTCCTCCGCGCACATCTCACGCTGCCGCACGGCATCACGTCGCGGTTTAATCGATATTCTAATTCGCGCAAACGAGAATTCAAATCGAACGGCCGGCAGATAAAGGAAACTAAATTATTTACCCGTATATTATACTTTACTGGTATTTGACATTTCTTTTTTTCGGGTCACCTTTGTGTTATAAACATTTTAAACTGCTGTTAAACACGATCGATATATTATAATATATATAT
The DNA here is from genome assembly GCA_948098885.1 of Drepanosiphum platanoidis. Taxonomy (NCBI): domain Eukaryota; kingdom Metazoa; phylum Arthropoda; class Insecta; order Hemiptera; family Aphididae; genus Drepanosiphum; species Drepanosiphum platanoidis. The sequence continues at coordinate 393,224 of OX402534.1, read as the reverse complement.
ATATATATTTATATAGCGCGTTACACTTGTACCTGCCTATTTACTATTCCTCATTGTTATTGTACCCATCAGAAATAATACAGAGTGTAACATAAATATTACACCTATAGTACATATACACTTATATGCACAACAATATGCATGTATATAATGTTGGCGCTATAAAAAATATGCAAATGTTACGGAAAGAAAATGTAAATCGTACTAAAGTCAAACAGTCGAGTTGTTTGTAATATTCTTATATCCTATCTACCTGTGTACAATACCTCGTATTATACAATATGGTATAATATACATATATTATATAAATGATAAAAATTGTTTGAATACTTATATATAAATATTACAATATATTATATATCGTTCGGTCGGATCAACTGTCGCGCATTTGTTTACGTTACAAAACTTTAATAAAATGCGTTTCGGTGCGCATTTATTCTAATATATATAATATACGTACATTGTATATAATATAGCGTTATGTCGAAATAATTGATAATTATGTCAATTATATATAGAATCTAATAATCATTGGTTGCAAGTAATAGATACCTATCATATTTTGTATATATCACGGATTAAACGATGTGTAATACCTTAAAAATAATGTCCCAAAACTTATAAAAAAAAAACGTTGTCCCTCTCGAAACCCTCGAAAAATGAATCGCGCTCGAGTACTTTATAATTTATACGCCACGGCTATATGCACAGTACGTAATATTATATCGTATGAAATATTGTGCATGATTTCAACTCTTAAACATAATATATTATATACGTATAGTAAACAAGCGTTGTATAAAATCGATTTTTCTGCACTATGATAATTATTATGATATCTTTTTCGGTAGTCGACGATTCGATGGATTTCAAATACCACCGCGCGGTCAAATAAAAGTTTGTTACAACGGAGGCGTACAGATGTATCTGCACCACGTGCCGACGCGAAAATTCGCGCGTCAATGCTGAACTACATCGTATGTACAGGGAAAAACGCATAAAATATACATATGCAAGTATATGTATTTTGTGTATTTACTAAATAATATAACGTCAGAACAACACGGACGAGTATATGTATACGTAATTATTATCAGCGTGCTACAGTTGCAGCGGCAAAACGCGCACCGACGACGGAACAGAGAATTTTCCACCGTTTTTCAGTTATTCCGCAAGCGCGGTTCGGCAGACGATAATATATGCGCGTGTGAATGTGTGATGGTGTACATCAGACGCATAAAAAAAAAGAAGGAAAAAAAAAAGAGTTATTCGCGGTTGAATATATTATTATATTATATACGGATAGTGATGCGGAAAATTCGAAAATCAATACATCATAATATACACCGCGGCTTATATATTAGTATTCCAAAACTACAGACGAATAATATATATACATATATACACGACGCACGTTGAGCGCTCTGTATAATATTATAATACACATATTATATGCGACGTGGTCTGGTAGAAATCATCGCGCATATAATATGGGCAAGGGCAGAAGACGCGCAATAGTCTTGTTCAATTCGAAATGAAAATTTAGCGGTCGTACTATAATTTATATTATTATGTCGGAAGAAAAACATTAAAATGTTTAATTAGTTAATTAATTTATACGGGTAATAATATCATTACGCTAAAAACTTTGGCCAGTCGAGGTTAAAAACACTATTATAGAATATAATTTATATATTATTGTTTTCGTCTCGATCGCCTATATTTTATTTCGTTCGATTTGTTGTTTTTACCAAATCGCAGGTTATATATATATAGGCGTATTATTTTACATCGGGTAGATCGTTTTATTATTATGTATTTGTAATGGTTATCGTTCGCTATATTTATACTACGACGCGCGGGCTGTAATTATATTATATACCTTATTGCCGTGACATTTTGATATGCAAAATAATTATCAAGTCGTCCGTGCTACTTACTATACATATATATATATAATATATTTATATCCGTCGCGTTTGTGCGTTAAACATTTTTATATTTAAGTATTTCTTTTTTTTTTCTTTTTTTATGTCTCTCGATGTGTGTATAGGTTATTTCATACATATATATATATATTATATATATACATTATTTCGATATAATAATATATTGAAAATAATATTATTCAAATGATTATATTCACAGTGTCGCCCGCGAAAAAGCTCGGATTTTCTATACTTTACAGTCCGTAACATCCGTGTTTTAATATGCTGTATCTATATGATGAAAATTTTTTTTTTACTGGCATTTAGCCGGCACGAAGATACCAAATAGGTATACGTGTATTATTATTATTATATCGTATACGGTATAAACTGCAATGTGCATAGCATATTGTGAATAATACGTATGCGTATACGTGGAGAATTTTATTCCACTGAATAATAATAATATAATCCCCTCTCGCGGTCGACCGCCGTAAAAGGGTTACGGGTGTTGCGTTTCGAAATGGATTTTGACATTGAGACTCTGCTGTGACGACGCGCTAACGATTGGGAAGCACATTATATACGTGTCTATATATATATATATATATATATATAATGTATATGCACAATGCGCATATATAGAATATATTATTATATGTATACGTTTTGGCCCTTCCTTCGTATGGTTTTTTTTTCATTCGTTCTTAAGAACATCGTATATATATAAGCGTAATAATAATAAACGTATTGTACACAGGAGCGGTATTTAATAAATAAAATATAATAAAACCTTGATAGATGTCGTAAAACTGAAATTTTATTTATTTCAGCACGACGAGTCTTTATAACGCGGAGGTTACGGTCGATTGTAAAATAAGCAAAACAAAAAACGACAAATCGCGAACGAAAACGAAAACTGCAGTGATTATCCGTAGTACGTCCGTCCGATGACGGACGCGTGTAGTATAACATTTATCTTCTCGGCGGCGGCGGCCGTAGTTTTATATCATTTGAATATATCACCGAAATACTTACGGATATACATACCCCGAAAACTAAAATATTTTTTTTTTTGATTTCTACGCGTTCCTATTATGTATAATATAGTTTCTACGTATAAAAAAAAAAAATAAAAACACACGGAATAAACATAATTTATTCATCGACTGCTAAAGGTTAAAGGCTTATTGTTGATATTTTAATACTAATATTCAGAAAATATTTTCCATTGCCGCAGCAACAATCGAGATCTCGCTTTAAACCTATAAAATTATTCAAAAACGATATCGACTGATTCAATCATATGCGCCAAAGTCGTTATTACTATATTATAACAGCCCATTAGAATATATTATACGATTTATACGAGCGTATGCCGAATTACCATAACATAATAATAGTGTAAATGCAATAATAATCAATAAAATCATAAAAACGTAAATAGGTACACGAAATCGAATATTGTGTTTATACAAATACCGATCCGACCGGCCGAATAAAACCATAATGTGAAATAATTAAAACGCCTTATATAACACTCGTGTGTATTCTAATTACCAGTTTTTAACTCTAAATCGTTTACGTAATATAAAAGTCAACTTTACATAATAAACATAACTATATCGAGTACGTCATCGCTCATCATAGGTATATATGCGAAAAAAAGAAGAAAAAAAACTCGTTTCGTATAAATATCAAGCGAATTTCCAATTTCGAGAATAATTTTACCTGTAATGAAAATACGTAAACGAAAAAAATAAACGAACGAAATTTTTTTATATATCGTACGACGTATATATGATATTTTATACGCGCGTGCGAAATTCTCAATAAACTTAAACGGTAAATTCTATAACGATATCACCGCGCGCAAGTAAATTTAATATTGACCTATTGTATTTAAATACCTTGTATTATAATATTATTTTACACTTTATAGTTTTATTATATTATTGACTAAGCATTTTAAGTGTAAGCAATTTGACGATCGTTCCCTACAGACATAAAAAAAAAAAAAACTTCCTATTCGAATTTATAGAATAAAATTATCGACAAAATAAAATCAGATCGTTTTACCTCGCAACCCGTACTATAACAGACATGTTATCTGTAACATGCGCGCGTATAGATTGCAATATACAATATTGTCTATCACACGGAAACCGTTTCGAGTTCGATTAATTGGGTGTAGACCGCACTGATATATTATTCTCGTAATAGTTGTACGCTCGCGCGGTTTACTACGCGTATAGCCGCCCGGCGCTGGCGACTCACCGCGGATAAGTGTATGGGTTTTTGAATTAAGGTTTTGTAAGGGTGTTGGCGGGTTGATTCGGGTACGCGAAACCTTGATTACATTAGTTTCGAAAGTGTTTTAACGTTGACTTTCGAGAGCTTTAAACTTCAAACCCCATATTATATATTATATATATACCTACTGAACATATAGCTTTACGAGAAATCGACTACATTTCATACGAGTAGTACTGTACACATACTCGATGTATTATTATTATACATATTATATTATTAGAGTGTTGCTTGACATATAGATGTGATGAAATATAATAAAATGTCTGTACGTTTCTTTCGTCCCAATCAAGTATGATTACAATATGTTAAAACGAACTACGACGAAATTCAAGCCAATAAGGTGAATCCGTGATGAATAGTATTTGATACGTATTTTTTTTAATATTTTTCGACGTTTCCATAGATATTTCTTGAAATTATTGGTCGGTCAGAGAATTGGCAAAACAACACACTCAAAAGACAATCGAAAACAAAGCATATCATATGTACGTATTTTCCTTCGCGCGCATTAGTTTACACTACTTGTATGTCGTTTTAGCACGCGTGGCTTTGAGTTTAGGAGAGAAAAACCACCGACAGTATTTTAGCAAAACGACGTCGTTGCGATCGGAAAACGTAAATATGAATATCATGTGACCCGGAAATAGACAAACGTTGATTGTTTCGACCGAGTCCGATTTTTCATCGTATCTTTTTTTTTTCAGTTTAAATGCAACGAAACGCAGCGGACTGCAGTTCGTTCTAACAAAGTGTACATCATACGCGCAACGCTATCTGTGAGCCAATCTCGTGCGCGATTCACGTGCGAGAGTGCAGCGAGTGCGCCACGTTCAGAGACTGTTGCGCGAACACCATTGCGGTTCTTCACAGTTTTTCCGCGACGATTTAAACTTTTAAACCACCCTCGAAACACTTTGCAATGTATTTACATATATTATTATTACGCTCGCCGTGGGTGTAGTTTTTACATATACGCGAACGGAATTTCGCTCGATCTCAACAACTCGCAGTGATGATGGTTATATATATTATGCAATTGCAACATCGAACACAGCAAAAACTCTGCACGCGAAGCTGCAATATCAGACAATATCGTGTCCCTGTATACGCGTGCAAATCGCAAGTAGCTTAATGTATTTGCCGTCATTTTCGAAACGATTTTCCTGCGTAAAAAATATGACGTACGGTCGAAGATTGGAATCAATTGAGATATAGAGCCGATCGTGCAGGTGAATTAGTCTTTTTAATTTTAAACCAACGTAGTAGTACGGTCGCTTTAGAAAACCCACGTTGAGTGAATGAGCGTGTATTTCTAAATAATTTAAACGCCAGATTTCGTTAAGTTAATTTCACTTTTAAAAAAAAATAAATATATAATATGACTTGGGGTTTTTGAAATTTTACTACACGAGTATGAACACAATGTATGAGGAACGACTTGAACATTTATATTATATTCTCAACGTTTTTTCGGCACAGAACAAATTAATTATTTTATCCGACGTTTTACGATGTCAAATGTCAAATGTAAATAAATAACTCAAAAAAGCTCAAGTCTTTTAAAAATTACATTATCTCTGGGTCTAGAGAATTGAAATTATGTTTTTCTAAATTTTTCTAAATTCGCTCTATTGAATAATATATCTATATCATAAATAATGCTCTTAAGTTATTTAATGATAAAAATCTTAAATCTGCAAGTGTGCGTTAACTGTTCGTATATTAAAAAAAAAAATGAATATATTTTCGCATTTATTTCGACGTTAGAAACTATATTGTTTTAATAAAACTTTTTCACTAAATTTTATTCGTCACATCAAATGTTATTACTCATTACACAATATATAGGTATAGCTTATTATACATTAAGTATAATACATTATATATACGTTCGTCAAACAATTATTCTTATAACATAACATTATATTTCACCAATAAACCATTTTTCATATGTCATCTGCACGGCTCGTTATGAAAATAATATAATATTACCGTGTACAAATGTTTAACGTACGCGGCTGCAGTATATATACTTCTTGTATATATATACGAGTACTTAAATATTTTACTATGATTTAGTGTGATGTTGCACGTTTATAATATGTTTATATATATTATTCGCCGTAAAGCATCCATACATCTATCAAAATAATTAAGTCATAAATCAACGTGCCACGATATCACTTTTGGATAGTAATAAAACACCTTGGGCGACCAATCTCGTTTCGATTCGTTATTGATCTCAATACAGGTACACGGTGCATGTATATTACTCGTATGTATTATATTCCAGATTTAACGATGAAAACAATCTTTGACCATACAGTATAATAACACTATATATCTACTTGGTTTTTTTTTATTTAATAATGTTTTTATGCACGCCATATAGGTAGGTACACTTGGGGTTTATTTTCAAGAATTTTTTTTTCACGGATAATTACCTACGCGTACACGGGCAGGATTTGCAAGACATGCAAAAGTTTAACGCAAGTATAATATACCAATATACACGGTAATTTACATATAGGTTTAACGACTTTTAAAATTGTATCTATACATCATTCGCCGAAAATGAACATGAATAATGTGTTTATAGGTACTTTCAAACAACAACAATTTATGAGATGTTTAGAGATCCTTAATTTTATTTAGGTCATCATTCATTCGGACGGACATAATTATTATATTTCATATGCCGGTCTATGCAAAACAGTATTATTTGAAAATAATGTCTAGTACCTATACAATAATGTACGAAATATTTATGTGTCTCAACATAATGACGTGTTATTTGAATACCCGAGTGGCTGAATCTTTTCTTCTTTTTTTTTTATTTTATTAATATTCAATTCAATAATGAAACTTCGATTTTTTTACAACGATATACGGTATACAGTAAAACTAATTCGTCGAAACGTTTAACATTTCACGGACAATCGTTTGTACAATATTATATTAGTACAGCTATATCATATAAATTACATTATTTTATCGATAAATAAACCGGTGGTTCTATCATAACAAACAATCGAAACTTTTGACTTCCTCTCTGTTTTTGATTGGGAGAGGAGAAAAATTTGACTCGTTTTATAGACCAATAATTATTACTAAAATAATAAAAAATAATCACACAGTACTGACGTTTTAAATTGTTTTTAATATGTAGATTTTTTTTTAAATCTATTAAATTGCTGCGAGTCCCCGTCAATTTTGGAGATTATAAAAAAGTTTATTCATTAAAATTTCCTAAAAATTTCTGTTCTAATCTTTTTTTGAAAACAGGAGCGTATATTATGTATATTATAACTTTACTGCCCTGTCGTCTTGAAAATTCTCATTTCGATCTAAGGTCGTCCGGATGAAATATTCCGTGCAACGACTCGAGTGAAACACACCGTGTACAAAAACGCTCCGAGATCATTTCGTTTCCTCTTCTCCTACTTTTTCAAATTACGAGACTGTATAATTACTGCCAAAAACAATTTACGACAGACAAACACGATTAGTCATACATAATGGCTTCGTACACGATGTACCTGCATACGTGTAGGTATATAACTCAATAGCCAATAACCCGGCAGGTTTATAGATTAATTAATTCTAATACAAAAAATAAATTGAAAATAAACACTAAAACAAACCCATGAACTCGATAATTAGTTATATTAATGTATGCGCGTTTATAATCTTATGACATGTGCCCGTGCGCCGTGTATAGAATATTAGTTGTGTATTCGATTAAAGATTTCTATACCTACGTGTTGGAGCGTGTAGGTGACACCTCGCGGTGCATATAATCTCCATTCAGACAATAAACCGCCCGATTATAATATTATATGCATACCGAGTATATATAGAATAATATATAATAATATACGATTATATTGTAGGCAAACCAACGACGGACGACCAGCCGATTTTCCAACATTATTCGTCGAGTTATTAGTACGCATTTCTCTCGATCGTTTATCATAAATATATTCAAATAATTAAAACACAGATTCGATGCACTAAATTTCAAACAATATTTATTATTATAATAATTACTATAAAATTAAATAGAATGTTTTCTCTCTTACGATTATGAAACGAAAAAAAAAAGAACCATTTTAACTGCAGTTTATCGATTTATGTACAGTACGTTTATGTTTTTCTTTTTTCAGAATACGTATCGATGATGCCGCTTGAATTTTCAGTCGAATAAAGACCGTAGGTACGTACCTACGTACGCTCATCGACGATTATCGCGTGATAATAAAACGTTTTGTTTTTTTTTATACTTACGCAGGTAGTTTGAACAAAAGGAATTATGACTAATTATAACCAAAACGATACAGAAAAATGCGGTCGAAACAGTCGACGGCTGAATCAGTTTCTGAAACACATTACGTTTTATTCACTCGCCGAGCGCCGTCTTTGTACGCAAAAGAAAAGAAAAGAAAAAAAAAACAAAATAAACGCGTCAAAATCACTAGCACATTATTATTATCGTATCCTGCAGGTCCTCCAGAAGGTATTATTAGGTACGAGCGCGTGATACACACAATATAATCGTTGGAAACGATCGGCGGGGTAAACCTATAAATATACACATATTATAATATGGGTTAATCTCGAATATATTAATGTATAAAAAGTAATATAATGATACGCGCGCGTGTCCGACCAACAATATTATTGTTATTGTCAAAACGTTTTTGCGGCTGCGGTTAAGGTATATAACTATATATTATGAATATGTCGATAAAGTGGTAAATAAAAGTATTTTATAAACGCTCCTGCTGCAGGGGCGAGACGACCGGCCATCGCGTGTGACAGACCAAACCGCGTGATCGCGGGCGACGAAGCGGCAGCAACGGCAGCAGCAATGAAACAGTGCGTGATGCCGCGGCGTCTATATTATAATAATTTCGACGATTTTCAATAGCACACAATACACCGCGAGGCGTGCTCCGGATGGTCAGGGGACGACGGGAGGGTTTGAATAAAAAAAAAGGAAAAAAATCCTCGCCCGTCGCCTCGCAAAAACGCGTGGGGGGGGGGGACGCACGCGCGTCTTTTTTTTTATAATGCGCGGGTCCGACGTTTAATAATAATTATAATACGTATAAAATATATATTATATTTATAATAACGTCGTAGTCGTCTCTTTGTATATTACAATATAATAATATATACGTATATACACTCTCGGCGCGACCCCGCTGCCGTTGCTGCCGAGATGACCACGGGGGCTTCATGACGCGGCGTCGGACAACAGCATCCGATTACCCGTCCCAACAGCCGACTACAGTGCACACAACATACTAGATACGTGTGAGTGTGTGTTTTTTTTTTCTCGAAAAGAAACATATATATATATATATACCGTACGTGTATATGTATATAATATACAGACGAGGTCGAGCCGGACAGTAGCTCGTGGCTAAATTGGTCTCGGGTTCATCTCCGCCTCTTTGATTATTATTATCATTATTATTATATTCCGCGCGTACACTATTCGCCCGCCCAGCTATTAATTTCCGTCCGCATGCATGTGCGCACACACACGCACACACACACACACACATCCTTTAAGGAGCTCGCGACGTATCGTGTACGTATTATATCCACTGATGTATACGCACACGCGCGCGCGCGCGCGCGGATCACGTCGTCGTCGTAACACCGAAGGAATATAAGACACATTCCTGCGCGATATTATTATGTTTTTTTTTTTTTTTTACGCGTATAATATGTAGGTAACCCAAGTGGTAACGCCACCACGGTACATTGAGCCGACGACGACAAAAAGCGTTAACCCAATCTACCGTTGCTGCTCGATGCTCTGGTTTGTGTAACGATAATAATATAATACGGGGCGATTATTCTTTTGTCGGATGACGCAGATCATCAGATTTCGAAGGGTATTGACACGTCTTCTTTCTTTCCAGAACATTTATTTTCGTACAGTTGTTGTGTAGTGAAAAATCTTTATTTTTTCACATCTACCTGTGCGGGCTAGAGATAACGCCAACCAAGTTTTTTTATTTTTAAACTGCGACTTGTTGTGTACACTGACTGGATTTTTCGGAAGATTTTATTTTCAAAGACCAGAAGCGTTTTTATGCGTATACTCGTAAACCTAAGAAATGTATGAAGCCATATCACGATTTATGTATTCAAACATCAATAACGTCAATGGTTCATTATCAATATTATTCGATTTTATAACGTTATATAGTTAAGTATGTATATATAGCTAATCGACGACTAGAAGAAACCTTCGCATAAATTCAAATTCTCAAACGTTTATTTCCCAATCGGTAGAACGGAAAAATAAAAACCTAATATAAAACCGGAAATTCACGAACAAATAATAGCAGAATACGTTGTTGATATTATATATCGGCGTCGTTTTTCAATCAAACGTACCAATTTTATTAACACGTGATAAATATTTTGAAAACTTTAAGAATATCGAATAAGCAAGTAGTGGTAAAATTCAGAATTTCGGAAAAAACATTTCGGATGAAATACTCTTCGAAAAACATTGAGAGTTCTTCGATAAAAAAAAAAAAAATCGCTCCGTATCGTGTAATGTACCGCGCGCGTTGTATACTCACTTAATCCGCCCACTGCGCGTTATAAGCCACCGGTCGTCGTGATAATATTTTAAGTCACCGTGGAGATGTTTTCCAACAAGAGTGTATACGATTCGAGTTTTAAATTTCCGAGCAGGACGTAAATTATACGCTATATATATAGGTGTCTCGACTGCTGCGGATTTTCCTGCAATCCCGCATCGCTGACGCCCCGCGCGCGTCATTATTCGCATTCATTAGTGTTAGTTTCTTTGTAAAACGTTTCTCGTCGGTTCGTCGTACCATTTCATACCATTTCATACCATTTCATACCGTTTCATACTAATATCGATCACCTGTATCTCATCCCGGTCTTGTGTCTCTTCTATTTTTCTGTATACATTTCAATATAAATCGAACAGTTAGTATAACTATGACTTTTTTTTTTGTTCAAAACTTGTGAGATTCGAAATCTACAAAAACCGATACATTTCAGTTTAAATAATACACAAGACTAGAGTGGCGTGTTCATAAATCGATTGATCAGTATATGTCGTCGTTTTACTTTCACGCTTTCCAATATGATATTCCGATTTATTTTTATTGAAACTTCGATGTATGGCGAATATTTTAATAACATTGTCCGCAAAATGTTTCATAAAAAAATTTAGTACGACTAAATTGAAAAAAAGTCAACTCGATAATATTTTTTTTTTTAATGGGAGGGGTAGGAGATACCAAAAGTGTTTTCAAGGTGTTCACTCTTTTCTACCTGTATGTATCTTCAGCGTGTTTTATGAATGATAATTCTATACTTTCGATGTAGGTACTTTGATGAGTCAGGTAATAAATAACAAAATTAAATTATTCTATTATTATTATTATTATTATTTTCAATTTTTATACTATTTATTTTTGTTCAAACTGACTACTACACGCACGTACGCGACCCGGGTACCCGCAGACTTAGGCGTTTTCAGTGGGTACACGCATGTTTTTAAAAACAGTAAATGGGTACGACGTACATGTCATTAACCCGCGTGTTTCTTCCGCCGCCGCCATATCAAAACGAAACATTTAATAAATTGTAAAATTATTTCGATTAGTTCCACCTTATCGCGAACGTATCATATAGTATAACGACGTCGGCGTATAAGCGACAGTGTGAGAAAACTTTTTTGAGCAGGAGCGAATCCTGTGCCATATAATATACAATAATATAATATATATAAAATCTCATCCACTTAAAACAATATAACCGATAACGGTGTTGTGTGGACGAGGCAAGAGAATCCGGGGAGTCTAACCTGAATTTTCGATGTAAATATTACTCGATACGTATTCTTCTTAGCGAATCAAAAGCCCGAATTGTTGAATCGAATCAATTATTATTGATGTTATTTCGTTGGCGATTCGTCCCTGCAGCCGATGATGATCCACACACCGCGCAGCTACTTAACATTGTTCACCCGCCACCCAGTGGAAAAATCCTCAACTGCACGCCAGCCAGTTGCCGGCCGTTCGTTTTTCATCTCTAGACCGAGGTTCTTTGGATTGGTCCTTTGGACATCGGATTCCGCGCCGCGCCGAGGGGACGCGCGAAACGCGGCGAATCGTTTTACGATTTCCAAACGGTTTTTTGTTTTCCTACCTCGTCCGTCACGGGTTCCGCTCGCGCAAATACTCCTGCCACTCGGCCAATTCGTTTATATTATAATAATAATATCGCATATTATGTAGCGCGTTCTTTGTTTCTAGCTCGGCGATCTAATCGCGCCGGCTCTTAAACACTATATTATATCGTTTGAAAGATAATACCGCATGGTCGTATACGTACACGAGCAACAATGACGTTGTGACGTGTATAACACAACGCACACGTAGCAAAGTGTATAATATTATAATACTTTTATATAGTTTACGACGATGTTCACCGAATCGGAAAATGCAACAGAGTAAAATAACCAGCCAGCGTACGTTTATAATCTCTCACGGATTATACGCGCTTTTCGATCTTCAGGATTATAAGAGTGATGGAATGTCGGTCCGTAAAAACACTCGTGATGATCGTTATACGCGCGAGAACGCGACCGGTCCGGTGATGGCAGATCGATCGATATTGTTAATACTATCGTGTCGTGTGAAATATTATTGTAAATGACAAGTATATTTAACGACCAAACTGGTGACAATATTCAAAAACGGTTACAATATTTCATAGATTGTTTTTGGGCGCAAAATTAAAATTACAGTACCAAAATAGTATTCACACGACCGCCGCGCCGCGCGCCGTACCAGTATTGTCTAGATTACTCGAAATACCTAAAAAAAAATAAAAAGATGTTATAAAACAACTTAGAAAATGTGTTTCGGTCATTTAATGAAATTACTAATAGGATAATGATCGTCTAGAGGAAAAAATCCGTTTTAAAACGCAAATCGACGTGTACGCGACGCCGATATAAAAAAAAAAATTAAGAAGAATCAATTTACGTTACGGAACAAATACGTATATAGAGTGGTACCTATCTGTTCCTCTTATTCCGAAATCGCAGCACGAGAAAGGAAAACACAAGGGTCTTCGGGCGTAAATGCTAATGTACGCGTCGTATACCAGTCTAGGGGATAATAAAACACCGAAGTGGAATATTGATGGCGGATTGTCATATTTATATTTGAATTATAGTAACTCTACTGCTGCGCGCGTGTAGGAAACGAATAGTGTGTATATATATATGTGTGTGTGATGAGTAGTGGGAGAGGGTGGAAAGAGCGAATAACATAAATAACTATTCAAAGCGGCGTCGGCGGCGTTGCGCTCTTTCCACCCCACAGGCGACCACCGTATATAATATATTATGTTTATTATATATGTACGGATACATCCGATGATTCCCTAAACCTTTCCCGTCGTTTAACCCATTATTTTAAAACGAAGAACACTTGTAGCGCCGCGCCGGCCATTAATCCCCGTTCATTATTGTCGTGTTGTGCCACTCGTAAACGATAGCACATAGCGGCGGCGGTGGTAGGTAATAATATTTACAGCTACCACACAGTCCGCCGCCTAGTGGTTTTTTTTTTCCTTTTCGAGCACACATAATATTATACTAATATCATACAACAACAATACAATGTCCGTTTATTTGCCTCGTCATTTCATTAGCGGGGGTCAAACGATAATTCATGATTATCATCATGAAAAAAGCGCACGTCGTCGTGGCGCTGTTCCGTATATTATCGGCTATCGCGTAGGTACGTATATACGATACGTACGGCCTACAGTGTGAATTTCCGACCGAACGCGCGTGTTTTATTGTTATTACAACGCCGACACGGTCTATAATACATCACGCGTATTGTTATTATTATTTTTATTCGCTTAATTGCCACCGTTTCGGAAACGTCCGAAACAACACACAATATTATAACGTTGTTATACGTACGTATAACGACGTACACATAGGCGCGACGAGGTGTATCCTTTGGTTTTTTTTTTTTTTCCCACCGTCGCTCGTCGCCTGCGAGTCCCTGGCGCGCCGGGTCTCGGCCGGCGATTCCGGTTTTCGGTCGTTAAATGCCGCGTGTGGGTATATCCTGTGTGGTGCGTACAAGTATGTTCCTCTGTATACGAAAACGGTTCACTCGATTAGCCGCGCATTCCTAATGAAGTCATATAATAACGTATAATGCTCTGCGGTCTCTCCTCTGCGTCCCGCGTTCGTCGGGCGACCGTCAAATCGTATTACGCGCCGGGTGTACGAGCGCGCGCGCGGCCGTCGCGGACGTGTAAAAAAACTGGTTTTCGGATTGCATTTTTCTCTTCGTATCACACGGAGTAGCCTACACGGAAAACAAAAATAAAAATCTGAAAACAACGGTCTTATTAATACTTTACACGCGAAGAGTCCGGTGCCAAAACGAAAACGTAATATAGTACCCCGACTATATTACGCATATTTTCAATAATGATTATTATTATTATTACACTTTCCGGATGCGTTTTATTAAATAAAACGTATTTATTTTTTTATTACCCAGAGGTGCCCACTCCCATCGTTGCGCGCACCTATCGCGTATGTATATAATATGTACATCGCATACACACGACGACGACGGTGCGCTTTAATATCGATTATTAAAATACGCGAAACTCCCGCGAACCGTGCGGCTCCGTTTGAGGAGACGGCCCGCACAATATTATCGCGTCTATACTATAATATAAAACGAAAATATTATCACCCGGAGGTATATGATCGTGTGTAATATATACGCGCGCGACCCGTTAAACCGACCGGCTTAATTATTATTTCACGTTAAATCTGAATCGTATACAAAGGTAGGTTACCTATAGTTACCTATACGCCGCGCGTTAGATTTCTGTAGATATAATTTTCACTCTTTTAATGCGTTAAATATTTAAATTGCCGTGGAAAAAAAATCGGTTGATACCCGGCATCGCGTTATCTTCGAAACTAATCATTTCATTATACGTCTCTCATTATTATTATTATTATTATCATCATTATTATTTTAAGTGCCTACAATTATTATTATGCGTGGTGTACCTATATCATACACATCACATAATATAAATACACTAATATTATTTACGTCGGTTGCGCGTCTGTCATTTTAAGAAGTAAACAACACGACACGATTCGGCTCTCTTTCCGCCGCACACATATACCTATATATATATATTACAATTATGTACTTAAATATTTAAGTAATTCGACGTTTAAAAAACAGTGATGTAAAACGGTTCGGCACAGGGACGGCAGCTGTTGTTTTAATCAAATGTTATTCCGAGAAAGTGTAATTTACGTAAATAATAATATAGGTATGATAATATGTCGTATACACGCGTCTCGCAGCAGAGTAAACACTCGTCCTTCGGATACGCGCCCATGGCGTACTCCGGCAGCTACGGTGCGATTTCGTCGACGGAGACGGGTTTCACGTGAGCCCGAAATATTGAATTCAACCCTTCAACGTCACGCGATAACATTTCGTGGTATGTATGCATGAGTATATTTAAATATAATTTGATCTCGATTGAATTCGATCGCACGATAGGAATGTCGTCGTACGAAATTATATAACCGCGCGTCCGCGTGTATATACCATATGTATACAAAAAAAAAAAAAAAAAATGTTTTGTAAATGTTATCCGCACGTTATAATATATTATGTTAAAAACCGCCTGCAGTGACGTAGTGAAGGGTGAATTTCGGAAACGCTTGTTAATCGGTAAAAAAAAGTCGGTCGAGTCGATTTTCAACCGAATTACACACAACGGAGATACCTATTTTTATTACGCAATGTGTACGAACTAGGTTGATTTTATTTTATTTTTCTATAGTCGTATAAATCTTTATACTTAGTTAAGTATTGCAGGACATCGCCGAGAGAAGTACATTTATTCGGAAAACGATTTCTAAATCGATTAGATGCAACAAATTCCCATCTAATGTGTTATATTAAAGATTCGAACGTTTTCGCGGTGCTCGCGGTCGTCTCGGTGTACGTATGTATACATTATAGTATGTATATGACCGTCATGTGTGGCGCACATCCGTAATACGCTAAAAATTTATCATTTATCGACGTGGTTTTATAATTTGTATGACAAATATTATTGTAGAATCGGTATGATATCGTATAAATATTTCGTGATATCTGTTCAACGTGGGTACCGCGCGCTTTTTGGGAATTTTCACGGAATTTTTGGGCGCACACGCAGACGACGACGACGATAATAACTACAGGTGATATATTATTATATTGTGCAGTACGTCGCGTCGAGTATAATAATCTATATACGTGCGCACAATACGCGCCGCAGGTACGTCCGATAAAACGTGCTGAAATCCCGAAATCGTTCGAATCACACCGCCGCCGCCGCGCTGCGGCAGCTCTTCAAATGCGATTTCATGCCACGTCGCCTCTCTTTGAAGCATAATATATATACGAGTATTGTATAAGGAGACAGGAAGACAGCAATACAGGAGGTACACATATCGTATATAGTTCTAAACCCCTCCTCGAGGGTTGTATTATCAGTAGTGTAATAAATATATATATATACGATCTATTGGATTAACGTATGGTGACGCAACGGGAATAAATGAAATTTTACAATCGACGCGGATTACCAGAACTTGAGTTAAAAAGAACAAAGAAGGAATTGAGTTTTTCTAATTATTTCCAATGAAACGTATAATAAAAAACAGTACTTACTAGTACTACAATAATGTTTGCAAAATTATTCAATTAATTTTTAATCGAATTCAATTTTTTTTTTTTTTTTTACCAAGTCCCTAAACACCGCGAGTTGACACAAAAGATAAAAAAAGAAAATTTCTAGAAATGAACAATGTTTGCTTTTGTGTAGTTTTTTTTATAAACAAGGAAGTATAAATTCGAAATTAAAAAACATTTTATCGACTGCAGTCTACGTTATATTGTTAATTTTGATATTTTTGTCGAAAACGATCGCGAGTATAGAAGAAGTAAAAACCGCCGCCCAGGTGATTCGCACGAGCCGAACCGAAACGAATTTTATCGAACTCGGCCGTGGCCCGTTTATATAATATGTAATACCATTATACTAAGCCTGGAAACGCACGTTTTTCGATCGGTACTATTTTTCGGCCGTACGTAATAAAGGATAAAATTATTGTTCCGTTCGAATTCTCGCTTTCGAGGCGATCGGCAGCCGCGCTCAATAACTTTTCACACACGTCTCTCAATAAATTCCGCATCTCTACGGCGCGGCGGCGGCGGTGGCGGCGGTGGCGACGGAGTGAGAAATTATTGTTTCTCTCGCCGAGAAAATAAAAATCCGATACAACGCAATTATTATTATTGTGAAATAACAGTGGACACACGCGCGGCCGTAATATAATAATATATGTAATAGGTACGACTCATGCAGACTATATATTTTTATGTGTGTGTGCAGCATGATGATGTCGACGATCGACTGATAATACACACGTCCGTCAACTGGTTTTCCACTGTTAACTATAAAATATATATATTATTATTATTATTATTATTATACTCGATGTGTACGCGTGTATGTGTTCGTGTATGCGATCGCCTCCCCCTTCCCCCCTCTTCTCGGCAACTGCCGGATCGGATCGACTAGGCCCCCGGAGGCGATCGATCGTAATAATCAAAACGTATATATACATACACGTATTATATATATATATATGTGTGTGTACATGTGGTGGAAAAAAATAAAAGTAAAATAAAAGCGCTGGCTGACGAAGATATCGAAGGATTTATCCTGCGCGCACCACAGACCGCCGCGCGTTATACATACGGTTTTATGGAAAAAAAAAAATAATAAAAATTACACTACCGAGTTAAGTGCCGGGTATAACCGACGACTACTTTTTAAGATATATTTACGTGTGTGTGTGTGCGCGCGCGCGCGCGCGTGTGTACGTTTCGTCGACGACGTCGTCTACCGCGCATACCCCGAAGGGCGATCAATTTTTTTTTTTTTTCTTTATTCATTATTATTATAATGGTCCACTCACGCAAGTAGTCGGCTGCCGCGGCGGCAGTGGCGACGGCCACCTATCCGTCGTGTGTGTTACCTCGCGGGTCCACCTCGTATATTGGTTAGTACGTACAGGGTGATCGGAGACGTAAACGTTACAAAAACTACGCGAGCGTATTATGTTCGTCATACTATATTCGAGCTAAGCGATATTTGCCGTTTTCGTATAACGGCACGGATTCCCGACGACGATCGTCCTGCGCGCGCGGCCGGCCGCGGGTGTTTAGAGTTTTGCGGTGTCGTTCCTGTCGACTGCCAACTTTTTTTCCTTTTCCTTAATCTGCAAGCGAACAAAACCGACCGACCGCGCAAATTCGTCGACGACTTTGTCCAATCACGTTTCGAACACCCTGTATATCTATCGTATACAATGTATACGAGTATACTACACCGGGCGGATAAACGACTTTTGCGGGTGACGAAAAACGATAGATCTCTATATATCGCGCGCAGCGTATAATAATCATATATTATATTATAATAACGTTACAGTTCGCATTATAGATCGCTCGATCGTCACAGTATGTTATGCGGAGCCCGGTGGTGCGTAATGTGTATGTGTGTTGCGGGGCCAGACGAGTTGGAAATCGCGCGCGTGTTGTACCGCACTACAGCCCTCGGGGAGGGATCGGAGCGAATTCGCCGCGGCACGAGAGACGATAGACCGTGGCACCTTTTATTTATAATTTTTTGTTCGTTCCTCCTTCTAGATTTGCCATCGGCTATCGTATTATATTATTATTATTATTATTATTATTATATACGTTGCGACGGACATTCGTGTCTGTAATACGCACAGCGCGGGCGCGTGTTTTTAATACGCAGAAGTCGGACGGCCGCGCGTACGCTATTATTATTATTACTATTATTACTATTACTATTATTATTATTATTAATATTATTATATTGTACGGACAAGACGGGTGTATAACAGTAAACCGCGCGAGCTGCTGCCCGTCCGGTGTTTCATAGATGTGTTATTATGGGTGCCCCATACGCACGACATCCCGACACTGCGACTGCAGTTATCGATGCAACGTCGATCTCTCGTCCAACGTACGGGTTAGCGCGCAATTCCCGTGTAATGATAGCATAACACGCGCAACGCAACGACTTTTATCGATCCGCCGCGAACGGCGACGATGCAGTTATTGCCACGACTTATCTCGATAAGTGCACGGGAATGCCCTCGGCACCTTCCGCGCACCACATAATATTGTTTGGTACCTACGCGAAACTCGAATTTTAATCGTTCAAATCGTTTTCTCCCGTCCGCGAAACTCGGAGCGATCGACGAAATTCTATTTGACGTAGAATCTGGATATAGTTTTTAGCCTTACTCTGCATCATACTCCCGCTGAACGTGAAACGTACGACCAGAACTCGCCGTGAAACTCGGATTCCAACGTAATAATCCAACGACCCGAAGTCAGTTTCGATATATACATATGATTTAAACGCGATGAATTTGTTTTTAAAAAAAAGATCATGCGATTCGTGTTGTTATAACGCGTTGAAATAACATCCGATTTCTAAAGAAAACTCGACGGTACGAAACGTATTGCGGAATGCCATTTGAAAAATTTCGAGTAATCGAGAAATCAATATCGCGTACAATATAATTGCGCGTATATTATAGGAATTATTGCGTTCGCGTTTTCAGACCGCCGCGCCGCCGCAGCCGATCAATCGCGCCCCATTGCTGCACGAACACAATAATAATAATAATAATAATACGATGATGATGAAATTACATACCGGTATAAACGGCCGCCATACGCGCGTAATCATTCAACACGTCACTATCTATGTATAATAATAGCACATGACATAAAACTACTTAAAACCATACGATCGGCGTAAACGGATACGTTGTTATTATAGCACTGCGTGTAAACGCAAAATATTTTTTAATAACACTGCCTCGGGAAAGTTCAGTCCGAAAATGTTATCGGGGACACGACAATAGTATAATTTTTTAATAATAATCATATTTATATATTTATAGAATCAAAACACTCGATACAAAATATAATGACAATAGAAAAGATTTGCAACTCCCGTGTAAGAATAGCATTTTATTGGGGCAAGTTTTACTCGAGTTGTGTGATTTTGTAATGATATGTACATTATTACACGTCTGCAATCAAAATTTCGCGTACTTGTTTGACTTTTTTATTGACACATTAATTGATCGAGCTTTTTTCTACTGCTGTCTAGTAGTAGGTATCTCTAAACGTTAGGACGTGTAATCTTGTCCTTAAAACGGTGACTGTTTATTATTTTCTAAAAATCACAAGATTTAATGCAGCACATGTAATAATTATATGTAAGTAGTGCGTATCGTATGAAAAGATCAAACATATCGAAATACACGGTATGTAGGTACTCGAATGTAATTTGACAAGATCCATCGAACGGAACCGGTTTGAAGTTTGGACGACAAATAAGTTTTCTTCTCGAGAAATTCCAAAGGAAACCTACGGGTGTACATATAGTCGAAACAATATACACACGAAGCCAAAAACTCAATACCATAACGCGAGTGTATTTTAGAGGAACTCAAACACAATGCGGTTTACGGAGTTGTGAAACGTGTAACCGTGTAAGTATAGTATAATAAAATCATTTGTCTGTGCGATCGTCGGAGATCAAACACCGATTTGAAAAATATCCGAGCGGATCTTAGCGTAGTTTAATATATTAGTAAAAAACGTCAGACATATTATGGTGTTGATTGAACGCCGTATAGAATTTCGCATTTTTCTACGCGTTTTTTTTTTATCCTTGACATTTTTTGGACTCGAATATTTTTGTCTCGTTTTTAGTACACAACGATTTACCCGCCACATGCGTGTCGGTGTAAAAAAATGATCTGATCACCGTATTACATTTTATATCAAACACGAACAAAGATCTTTTAAAATAACGTTTTCCATAATATTATAATATCATACTTATACAGTACAGGCACCTACTTCGTCGCAACGTAAATAGCGCGCAAACAAAGAGTAATAAATATAATATTATTACCGTCAGAACAATGAACAGCAAAACATGTCGATGACTTTATTTTATTGAAAACCTAAGTTTTAAATGGATATTTTTTATCTTCGACGTTTTTCCATTTAGTACATAATGTTACGATCCTGTGCCTATTTACATCGCGGCTTAAACATTTTATAATCGACAGTTATTTAACCCTTATATTTAAATAAGTTTTTTCGTCGTTGTTCGTTAAACCCGTTAAGACGTTTCTAATAATTCTAAACCACTTTGGGTTTAGAAGTATAGTTATCGTTATTTTTAATGTCAAATAACGCTCCGAAACGGAATATTTTCTGAACGTAATATCCAAATCCAATCTAACGTGATTAATCAATGATCGTCAATTATTATTTATATTTTAACTATATAAACTCCGTTTATAAAGGAGTGGCAATATAGAGTATGCTTAAGTGTACATTTATTTATTGAATTTACATTACATTATTCCACCTATTACACACAATAATATCTGCATTTCAAAATAACAGCTTAAAAAACGATTGAGTAATATGTTGTTTTTTTTTATATCAGTATTAAAAAAAAAAAAATCTTTAACTGTACTTAAACTTTCGAATACATTGATGGTACAATGATGAAATGGCCGTCTTAGATAAATGCGTACGCACTTTTTTTTTTTTAATTATTATAATTATTATTGTAAATATACGTTATTTATACGATGTAAATTATAAACAAGCGTTT
>OX402534.1:0-370885 GCA_948098885.1 Drepanosiphum platanoidis | reverse complement strand
TATACGTCATGGTAATACCTACAGAACAATAAACGCGTCACAAACTGTATTCAAATAAATGTGTAATTATAATATGAAATCGAGTAAACAACATGCATCGTGTGACATTGATTTGAATCCGGAACGTTATTTAAAAAAAAAAAATCTTCTACGATTATCACCCTAAAAAATTCAATATACCGGCAGACCTCGTTTATCCGGTTGTGTCCACTTTATTAAGGTCTGGTTTCAGGGTATTTAGACACCGAATCGGTTTGAAGTAGTCACACGTTTAACATCTGAGAACGCCTCGTTTCGACCACAGAATTTCATTCGAACGGGATCGAATCGAAAACTAGTCGGGCAATAATAATGAAAATAATAATAATAATTATACGGTTACCTTCGATTTACCGAGCGTAATCAAGTGACATTTATTTTATATGTGTGTGTATAAGAAAAAAAAAAAGAAAGAAAGAAAGAAAAACATTAAAATCCAATAATATTCTAAATTATTTACATAATATACAAATAAATTCATAATAAAAAAATAAAAATATATATACTAAAATTGACCAAAATGTTGTTGTTACTCGCGTAATATATGTAAAACGTACGTAAATATTTAAAATATCTCGGAACGAGGTGTCGAAAGAAGTTTAGTCGACGAAAAATCTCCTACGAGCATAATATTTTCCGTAAACGATTCGAGCAATAATCAACTCGGGACTTAAAAAAACGGGCAAGTTTGACTTTAACCCCGTGTTAATCTGCCTGCGCGCGAGCCTACCCGTAAATTATAAATTCGGACCTTCCCTCCAAACTCGGATGTATAATCGCCGCAGATAGAAAAAAATGTATACGCGCGGTTTTGCTACAGATCGACGTGCGACAAAGACGGTACGGAAATAAATCGTTCCCGGAGGCGGCGATAAAACACTGCGCCGCGAAAGCGTAATCTGAAAATCGAACGTGCCCGCAGAACGATCGGAAAACAATCATATTCGGGCCGCGGATTACCGCGGCGGCGTGAACAAATAAAGGCGCGCAGCCTTTATAAACAAAACGGATTGTCTTCGTTACGCGTGTGTTGCGCGTGATTGTAACGTAAAAAACGTAAAATTTCAACACGATAAACGCGCATACAAAACACCTTTGTTTACAAGTTTTACGCGTTTTTATTATTATTATTATTTTAAACTACTATTGTAGTGTACGCGCGCGCCACAATAGTATCGTCCCGATATAGACGCGTAACAATAGTTCACCAGACATCGTCATGAATGGATGTTGAAAATCGTTTCGTTGTGAAATCATTTTTATGGCAATCTTTTTTCTTTATATCGCCGTCGCCGTCGCCGCCACCGCCGTCGTCGTTGTCGTCGTAACCCATTTATTTTCGTCGGACCTCAGCCGAGTCATCGTTCCTCGTCGTATTTAAAATATATACACATAATACGTGTATTCGTAATATTTACTTTTGTAACAGTCTTTTCAACAAGCGTGTCCCATTCACCTTTTTATTTTTATTTTTTTCACACTCTCTTTGTGCGGCGTCGCGCGCTTGCCGGCTTTGTCTTTTGTACCATTCGACTTATCTCGTTTGGTTTCGTCATTTCCCGGCATCGTACTTCGGATCGAACGATTCGCAAAACGTGAAAACAAAACATAGGAAATAATACGTTATTTTTCGCGGACCAATATAGAAAGTGTAATATTATTATTATAATATTTATCATTCGGCCGCGTAAATTCACCCGCAGATGTTATGCGAACAAAGACCGCGCGTCACTAGCTGCTGCTCTGACTCCTCTTCGTGATGGGTCAGCTATATATTATACTTCTTTTAAATATACTTTCTTTTTTTTTTCGTTTACAAACGGTAGTTTTTTAACCGCTTAAAAGTAGGTATCGTATATTTTCCATTGTATCAAATGATCGCCAGATTAGAGTTGGACGGTCACCGTAAACCGGTAAAATACGTAAACGCGACGGATTGCTTTGGTTTTGATTTTTGCGACGTTTCGACAAGGCTTCGGGTAAAAGTTTCCTGCGCGCGTTTTAGAGGCAAACGTGTACTTTTTGTCTAAAGAGGCTATAAACGTCGTCGGTCCGCAGTTATCGTCGCGCGAGTGGAAATCGGTCGCGAAATAATGTTCATGAAAAGGAATTACGAATCACTCGAATATCGACTTTTAAGGCGTCCGTGATTGACCAACCGCCGCCGTGCGTTTATCGTTGTACACGCTCTCTCGGTCTGTATAATCAAGCGCGTATTACGTTAAATTATTTTCGTGTAGTAGACATGAAATGCGATCGGCAGATACGGCGGTAAAGCGACAATTGGTTTGTACGCGCATCGAGTTTTATACCTCTCGACGATATATCATTTTGATGTTTAACGATACAATTAAGATACATACCTCAACCCTAGGTGGCCGTGACAAATGGCTTTACAAACGGTCGTTGAAACGTTGATAACGACTCCGTGCCCTGCGGACCAGTCCGTGTAATTGGCTACTAAAAATGGGTCCACGTGTCGTTAAATGAAAAAAAAAAAAAAAAAAAAAACAAAATTAAAAATAATCTACCGCCGAAGTCAATGCCGGTGTAACAGATATATATATATACGTATATAAATGCATGTAACGTCGCTATACCATCAGCTACACGCATTTGTCTTGAGGGCTGTCGAGCGCGCAGGTGAAATGATCGGCTGCAGGTGGAATTGCTCTTTGTTTTATCGGCGCATACGTACATACATACACAGACGTTGCACACCAATAACACAATATATGTATTTTACTTAAAAAATTTCGCTTTTTATTACGTTACGTTTACAATGAGAACGTTTTTATATTATGTATTTCGTTTTCCCGGACAACCCGCATACACACAATGCGATGTCGATTTTATACAACAACAAAAAATTGTTACACTACGGATATTGTGACATTATAAAGTATATTTTACCATCGATATTGGAATAATATTAAAAATTCACAAACAGCCTGTAAAACGCGCAAGATAATTGTCGAAAACGTTCGGTGACTACGGGTTGCTTATATACCGAGCCATTCTTAACGGGTTACATTAAAACTAAAAAATAACCGTGTAATAATAAGCGATATTAATGCTAAGGTAAAAATAACAAATAATCAAGTAGGTCTTGTGAGACTAACTTCAGAGTTATTGTAGTAAAAAATGTACATTTTGCACTCTTTTTACTATTTGGAAATTTGTAATTTCGATTGCTTACGATATATATTTTTCTATCACTCTATTACCGTATAGGCAATGAATTCGTTTTATTTCTATCATAGCATACTATGTACGCACTACTGCATCCCGCACTCTATATGCAAGTACCTGCACAGAAGTCCTTGTAAAGTATATGTATGGCAATCATAATATATCGAATACTTCATACTTGAATGACGCTGCCGCCGCCGCCGCCGGACGGTAAATTTTCAAACGTAATTTAATTATTTCCAACAGGTATTTATACCATATTAATGTGGTTATTTAAATAATCCAGTTACTCTCGTTCGCGGCGCATAGGTTTGAATATTTGAGAGATCGTACGATTGAGATAATCTGTAGCAGTCGTATAATAATAATAATTCATGTACGAAAAATTTTACGGCGTACTAAAAATGAAAAAAAAATTCACCATTTACCGGCGATTATTATACATTTTACTATGCGTTCTCCGAATAATAAATATTCTAATTTGATCACTGCACGCCATACGGAGTCGCAGACTATAAAATGTGAGATAAAAATTTTAAAAATCAATGACACCAATAGCGCCGCCGCACAGACAATTATCGTTTTATTTTATTACGTTCGGCCTGGGTTTGAAATCGACAAAAATGCTGTTACACGAGCGTGTCGCCGTTCTGTTTTTTTTTTTTTTATAAAATCAGTCGAAATCACGAAAAGTTCCGGCTTGTATAAACAATAAATATATACATACATAATAAGCGTATTATATAGCCTATATAGACTCTATAAAATACGATATTTATAAAAGATATCGTGCAACGGATATTTTTTTCCCCGGGTGTGTATAAATTATAAAAATATACACACAACGTATATAATAATAATAATACCGATGTTTCTATCAGATATAATAATATTTTCATTTCATGTTAATATTCTTTTTCGGGGACGAATATATAATTTTAAACGCGAGTGTTATATTCGCATGTTATACGTATGTACGTACTACCTATATATATTTCACATTATGTATTAGGTATACGTCCTTATCTCCGATCGACGTCGTTTCTTTTAGGCCTCTAATTTTATTGTTTACGGTTCACGATATACGACGCCGATTGCATTATTATCATGTACATATTACGTCACGATAATATATGCGTTCGAATTGACAACGATATGAGCGACATCGGAAGTCTGTCGAACGTAATGTCATATAATAATTGCTCTACTTATCCGGACGGTGTTCGCGATATAATACGATGATTTCTCGCGTATGTCTCGCACCAACAGTATAAAATTTAAATAACTTCGTGGGCAAACCACGTTTCTCGCGCGCATAAAATATTCCGGCGTGAATTATGTCGTCGCGTGCCGCAGTTTTAGTTTTATTATATTCCGATGAACGCCTCTCCGGACACTTTACGTATACGCTTTTATCAAACCTCAAAAATCCACCACGATTTTGAGCTCATATATTATATAAATTTTCATTCGTAGAATGTAATATAATGTTAAAATAGTATTATCATATAATAACCTCGTGTTTTCTTTCGATACATTTCAAAAGTCATAACCTCATTACTTGAAAAATGTTTGCGCTCGGCGTATCGCGAGGATTTACTGTTTGAGAAGAGTAATATGAAAACTCAATTACACACCTACCCCGTTTTAAACACGACGTGCTTTGTTTCGCCGTACTATACAATTAACCGTCTCGGAGTGAAAATCATATGTGTATGATATGCCGTTTTCGGGGACGAAAGAAATTTCCCTCCGAAACTACGTATAGTTCTGTACCGTCGTAACTCGAGTCGTCCGATCGAGTTACTCAGTGACGGCTGGTCTTCTGTCTAAGGCTGTAAAACGCTCTATCGCTCGAGATTTCGTCGCGGAACGCGGTTCGCGCTCATCTACCCGTAGGTGTATAATATTTGAATGATATATGTTCGGCACACGCGTACCTACCCATCTATTACCTGTGCCCGGTAATACTTTTATGCGGCCAGAGCAGTGTATAATAACGCGCCGCCGTCGCGCATGATAATAACATTATAATACGTACAGAGATAACGGGTAACGCATTCGCCACGGTCCTCGGCGGCCGCGGTCGTCGAGTCCTTCTCCAGGACCTCCCCTCGAGGAGTTTCGCCCCGAAAGCCGCCGCGGCTTGTCCGGCGAACATTGTACTATAACCGACTGTGCGTAATAACACGCACGCGAACCTAACCACTACGTACGTTCGCGAGTCGTGAGCACACGTCGTCGTACACACGCGGCGTGTGTGTTATTATTATTATATATACATCATCATCATCATGACGACGAGCGTACTATCCCTCTTCTACATAGCTCTCCGTCGTCCGTCGGTCCGTCCGATAAACCGTGACCGGGCGAAAAATAAAACTGAAAGAAAATAAAAAAAATCCGTACACGCGCGCGGGCTCGTACGGATATTATAATGTTATACGCGCGTCCCACACATAATCACCACGAGCCGGCCGGGAACGCTGGATGGCGCGCGCGCGCCCGGCGATCATTACCGACGAAGCTGCGGCAACGGCTCCCGGTGTTACAACTGTTGGCTCGACGTATACGTTTATATACGTATCGTGTATACCAGTTCGTATATAGAGAGGTTAATGATACCCATTGCGACCGCGCGCGCACTCGGCACTGCCGCCGCTATGAAAATGAGAAGAGCGAGACGGAGAGATTGAAAAAAAAAAAAAAAAAAAAAGAATAATAATAAATATATATATATATATATATGTATATAAATTACTCGTACCTACACCTATATTATAATATACATATGTACACGTACGGCGTATATAATATAATAATAATAAAGTAAATGAATTTGTAGACAGACGGCTAGTCCGAGCAACGGACGGACGGACGCGGGGAAACGCGTGCACCGGCCGGAGGAGAGCCGAGGCGGCGGCGGCGACGGCGTGAGAGGAGGTAACGGCCAGAGTAAAAACCAGAAGCCACGTACGCTCACACATGTATAGGTATATACATATACGTATACGTACAAATGCGTGTGTGTATTATTATTAATCTTCTCCACTTACGGCACAAAATTATAATACGGCCGAGCGATGCGTCTCGTCGCGAACACACCTATATCATACGCGAATGTATAATAACGTATAACGCTTGGTCTTCGTCCAATACAGAAAAAAAGAAAACGTTTGCGTCCGTTTTGAAATCCGACGGGGGCGTATTTATATAGCTTTTCCGCTAATGACCTTTATCGAAAATAACCGCGCCGAATTTCTAACTGGTCCGACTCCGAATTTTCAAGGCGGGTTCGATAAAAAAAAAAAGCCGATTTTCTCTTACAACTCTTACAATGGACGTGAATGCGAAGACTTTAAACTCAAAACCCGTACGCGTACGTTTATAAGTTAGAGGTTTTTTTCTTCTCCCGATATACAGGTGTTGGAATAATTTTAGTCGAAGCTATGACACAATAAATAATAAATATTTTCCGGAATAAAAATATAATATTGATTATCGCGAGTATTCCGATAGCTTCGCGTTACCATTACACTGTCTGCCTACAATTAATACGTCCCTTGGAACGAGTTGGAGTAAAAATATTATTCTTAAAATAATCGAGTCTCTGCGTAATAGTTTATTAAAACATCAAAATATCAAAATACAACCCTCGTCAGCCGCTCGGCACATGGCTATATATTATTATCTGGGTACGATCCAGTTCGAATTCCTTCAAAACTCTACTTGCTCACAGTACATTTTAAAATTAATCGGTTATTTATGAAACGTAGTTTATCAACGTACACGAGACGAGAGATTCCGGGTTATCTACGTTCGTTCTAAAAATGAAAAATTATCCCCCACTTCGTCGTTTGCTTGCGATTAACACTTTCCGAGCTCTATCGAATATTTGTAAATCCTAATCGAATTAAGACTTGAATCGTCCTGTACTTATCGTACGTGTGTGTGTGTGTGCTTATACATGTACATGTCGAACGCGCGTGCGTAATTCGAAAATTGTTTAAAAAAAAAACCGTATACGATTTGCGGGGCAGGAAAAGAAACATTATGCTGCGTGCCGCCGCCGCTGCGCACCGGTTCGAAAATGTCATGCAAACGCGTTCGACACTCGCTGCAATTAAGTCGACCGCAACGTGGGCAAATTGATTGGTCTTAGAAAATCAACCGTATATTCTGTTCACTCTTTCCCCGTCGGCCGTCGTGCGCGCAGTCACTCTAAATTTTTTTTTATTCCACAAAGCGGATTCGTTCGGCTAATTTACTTTGTCAACTTTTTTTTTCTCTCGTCACGTCAAAGATTTATAATTTTTCATTGTTAAATGCGGCGAAAAAAAAATCTACTCTTCTTTTGAGGCGGTGTGCGCGCGCATGCAATTAGTATTTCGTATTTATTTATTTTTTCATATCAACCGAGTAGTGTCGCCGACATTTTCTAACAAAATATTTGTCGACTGGGTTTTCAATACGATTTCGGTTTTGAATAAAATATTATAAAAATTATAATAAATCTATTTTATCGTACAATCACGGTATGTTCTATATGATATATCATGTGTTCCTCCGCCTCATTACAATATTGTAATGACAACCGTCGTCTCAACTGTTAACGTATTCCGAAAAGCGAAAAAGAACAACAACAATATTACAACGAGTAGACAGTTTACGAGATGATAAAACATCGAAAATCGAAAACGACATTTTATTCGGTCCGCGCGGGTTTATTATCATATCACGTATATGTGCATGCCTACGTGTGTAATATGGATACGACGACGCGTTCGATGAAAACATTTCACGTGTACGAAGACACGTGTCTCACAACATGATTTACTTTATTACTTATTATTATTATTACACATGAGTTATGATTATCAATTGAAATATATCTATACGACGACGACGACGACGACTTTAAGTTATCCGATTGAAATTACCCAATACGTCGCGTGTGCTCGACGCGGATCGGTCGTCAACGTTGAAATAATAAAACAGCCCAGAGATGGATCGCGTACGCGTGAACGAATGTGTGTAGGTATTATATTTGAAATGCAAATGAGACGTGTTTGTGATTTCCTTTGGATATCGAGAGGAAACCCGGTGATGATGATAATACATATTACATGAATTCAGTGCACATATTATTATAACACACACACATAGGTGTGTATAATATTATTTTAGACGGAATGAAAAAAAATAAAAAAAATATATATATATATGAAAATAACGCGCCAACAGCCGCCGCGCAACAACTCATTTTAATAACGTAATACATTATTTCGTCTTGTCGTATCGATTTTCATATTGTTTAAAGGGTATTAACATCGCCGTCGCACAGTGGTCGGAAATACAAATTTAGGCGGACAAAATTATTTTATTTACAATATGTGTTCCTAATGTTATTACATTTTAATTTTAATTATTGTAAAATTTCAAATATGATGAAAACGTACTAAAATGAAAGAAAATGTATTTTTATTTTTACAGTTAACAGACGATATAGTTTTATAATTTTGGTTTTCTGAATATTTTACAATATTTCATTCGGAATCATCGTCTTTGTCACTGTCACTGCCATAGTCACTATTTTTGTCCACCTCAACAATTAGTAGTGCCCTAATATCTTCATCTAGTGATTTTAAGTTCATTTTCGATGTTTTTTTGGTGGTGGTGGTAATAGAGGTGGTACAACAAATAGTTTTTTTAGCCATTCAACGTTTGATTCACGAAATCTAATTATATTTCGTGAACTTTTTATCCAAAGTTTGCTTAAAACGGCAGTGAAATTAGAAAATTTAAAGGGAAATAACAGATATGCTAATCACTAGGGCTCGGATTTTAAAGCATAATAAATAACAAAAAAAGCACAAAATTTTTTAAAAAAATCAAAAATGAAGCATATTTATTTTTTAAAAAAGCAAAAAAAAACATGACTATAAATTAACATAAATTAGTTATAATTTTATAACTAATTTGGTATTTGGCAAGATTTTCATATGTACCTATTAGCCGATAAGCTATAATACGCTATACGCTATACGTACATACGCTAATCAAAAAGTATCGAGAGTCGAGACTGATAAAATAAATCGTAAACCGGTTTGAATATGAACTTGCACGTGCTATATTAATTTAACTTTATATGTTGGGAAAATATATTAACAGTCTCGATACTTTTTGATTAGACCGTATATAGCTATAGTGCTATACGCATAATATGCGTCTGTAGATCGATAATCTATACGTTTAAGGTGATTAGTAATACAGACGCAACTCGACGCAGATAAAAATTATGTCATTCAAAAGCTAAGGAGTTTTTGAATAATACCTATATATTTTTATATGATCATTTTAGATCTCTTCTTATATAATATCTTTCAAAATGTAAAACAACTACTAAAAAAAATGTTTAATAGTGATGCAATATACATATATATACGTATATATATATATACCATGTATTTATTAGAATAGTATGTATGAATTTAAATTAAACTTACCATTTGTATTGATGTCCATTTTAAAATAATAATTTAAACTTTTATAAAATTGAACATACACTGAACACAATCGACGAAGAAATGAATTGATATTCTTAATCAACCGTAAATATTGTACATTTTGTCTCTAATCGTTTTACAGTTATCGCGTTTTTAAGTGGTTATTTGTTGGTATGATATCCCTGAGTCTATTAAATGTTGTTCTATATATTGTACTGATATAATATAAAGTGCTAAATATCTAATTTTTAACTTTTTTTTTTTTCCATTTTGTCCGCCTAAATTTGTATTTCCGACCACTGTGCGTCGCCCGATAAAACACGAGTAATCGATGTCGTCGAATGGACAATAATATGATGGTGGTGCGTATATATTATATTTATCGCGTCCCGCGATGTACCTATACCTATATACGGAAATAATACCGCGCACGACGACGTTTGTGTTCTCGTTGAATTAAAGAGCCCGATGGAGGGGTGAACAAAAAACGAAGGGGAAAAAAGTACACGTGGCCGCCTCGTGTATAATATACGAATTTAATATTTTCATCTACCTACCGCGCGCGGGCATTACAATAACCGTGTATACGTACGTGTACCTATATCGTAATAATAGATTTACGTTGTTTCGAAATATCCATACACCGGAGACCGACCAGACCGTATATACATACGCTCGTATATATACCGAGCGCAATGTCCTCGTCGTCGTCCTTATTATTTAAACGCGTTATCGTGGTTCCATCGAGCATACGAGCAAGGTTGCAGCAGGACCTATATATAGACGACCCTCGTCGTCGTCGTCGTCGTCGCCGCCGCCACCGATGGAAATACTCAGAAAACTACTTGAAATTCGGAACGTGGTGTCCGATTATGACGTGATCACGAGTAAACAAGAAAGATTTATTCGCATGCGTAATAATTGTCGCGGTCGCGAAATCGTTCACTCGTCCCTATGTAGTGGCGGCGGCGCGCGTATTGAGAATTACGCCGCACTGATTAGCCTTCTCCTGTCATCCGGACTGTTAGATTTCGTTACGTTTCTTGAGTTTCTTCCGACAAGCGTGTCGAGTACGTTAATAATAAACGATTGGGAGAAAAAATAAAATAATTATACCGTTTAATATCGCGGTAAATATTATCGTGGATATCAGAGCGGATTTACCATGTGCCACGGTGTAGTCTTATATGCACGCGGATGGTATACGAAACGGATGAAATACGGAGGTCGGGCGAGATACAGGTGACTGATATCGGTGAATTGTTTTTTTGAATTTGAATTCAATGCACTTATTGCGTTGGAAAAAACGACTCTGAACGCAGGAGGGTGGATGAATATTGCGTTACCATAGCGACTTGGTTGCGCGCCTACGCCTCTAGCAACCGATTAGTATAATATGCGTTACTACAAAGCAAACTCGTCGTGTTCTCACTTGTTCGATGAAACCACCGAAAGTACTCCGAGTAAATCGAATTTTCCACCGGGAAATCGGTACCCTCGTACCTCCGACCGATATGTTGTTTACGTAGAAAATTTTTAAAAAAACCCGTACCAGTGACTTCCCGAACTGCTCCGGTTGGTATCTATAAAATCGACGTGAAAGAAAACAAGAAAAATCAGTCCGGTTGAAAAACGTTAGCCAAAAAAAAAAAAAAAACGGATCCGAGCACGTGGGGTCGGGCGAACAAAACTCGTCGAGTAAATCACGGTCGTCGACTGTCGGGTCGGGGCTGCTGCTGGCGCATACGATATTTGCCGACGAATTATTTGCGTCTTTGTTGTTTTTTACGCGGGCGCGCGCGTTTATCGCGATCGCGTGTGCGAGACCGCCGTCGTCGTCATCGTCGCCGACAACCCGGGGCCGATTTCGTTCGCGCGCGTCTTGCAAGTCACCCGGAACGCATCCGCCGCCGTTTACCGCCGTCGCGGCCCGAGGTATTTAGATAAGAGGTTCCGTCCTGTTACTTTTTAAGGAACACGACACGCGCTCGCTGTATACCTCTATATACGTATAATAATATAATGCCCGTCTATATTCGGCTTGTCAGCTCGGAATTAACCTCTTTGTCGGCGTTCGATCCGGCAGATATCACTATATATGTGTATTATATACTGTGTACCGGACGAGCGCGCGTACGAGAACGGTGGAAAAAAAATAATAAAAAATACCCAACGCGACGTACGCGATACAATATATACATATATGCTGTATAGTATATAATAGAACCGGTTGCGACACCGACCGCCGCTGTTTTTAATACGCGCGAGCAGCACACCCGCGCGAGCCCGCGTTTATACGTGTACATTCGGCTACCAATTCGGATTATGTACCGCTCTTAAAGAGCGTATTTCTTTCTTACTTTTTTTTTCTCTTCGGTTTTTCACTCCCGAGCACCACCTCTATACAGATACTTACTTACACGAGCGCGCGCACATCACGTATACTTATAAGTATATAATATAGTATGCGTACGCGAGACGAGTTCGCCCACACGACACGACCGTTAATGAACGGACAGGTGACAACCGGGATAGTAGTACGGCCCCGGCCGTATGAATTAACGCTCTATAGTGAACGCCACTTCCCCGTACGACGTATCCGCGCGTACGTATATATTATTATATTAACAATATATAAAACGATACGGCGAAACAATCGATATACCATCGGAAACGTCTCTATTAGATATTTATTAATATGCGCGCGCGCGTGTATATTAATGGATTCGATGCTAATACGAGTATGTACGAGCTATCCGTCTGGTTAGCTTTAGTTTCGTAAGTCTTTGACACCGTATTATTAAACACGATCGATCGTTTTTACTGCCGAAAACGAGTATTATTTTATTCGACGCATGTCTGTCGGTTTATTAGTATTTTTTTTTCGTATTGTTTGAAACTGTATGTTTTCGACGGACGCGCGCCCGTATACGTACCTACCCCCATGATATAGTATGCGTACGAATTTTTTTTATGCGCGTGATGTTTTTTACAAAACCGCTCGGAGGAAACGAAAACAAAAATCAACAATTTTAAACGATTCGAGTTGGGCTCGTTTATTTGGTTTTCGGTCATACCGTTTGTTTACTGTTCTCGAAACTCTGTGCATGCAGTGTTGTCAATAACAATTATATACAGTGAATTCACTGCATTAACGCTGATTTTGTTTTTCTAAGCCACAACGTATAACCAGACGGGGAAGGGGTAGAGGTTTCAAGAGTAAATGAATAAGTGTGCAATAGTGCATATAATTTGTGTGAAAATAAGGGTGTGCAATTATATTCGGATGGAACGCGAGATACGAAGATCCCCTCTGGTCTCTTTGGTATGCTGAAAAGGGTAGTGGTGGTGGTGATTTTCTCGACGTACGATTTGCTTCGAAAACTGGAAAATTTCACGCAAATCTGACATATTATGAAAAATAATAAATCGTCGGGAATAATACTCGTAATATATTTATAAGCGTTGCAGTATCGCGCTGCGGCCGGTGAAGCGAACGTATGTTTTTTTTCACACTTGAAATTACCATCGCGCGCGTTCGAATAATGTCCGTGATGACAAAACTGTTTAATTAAAGAAACTCTGTGTGTAATAACTATAATATTATTATAAATATTCCATTTGTGTTGTGATTTTTCGATGACATTGCGCGATTACTACAGACAGCATCTACGAACAAGAATCTAGAAATCCAAACGTCATTACTATAATATCGTGTCGGCCAAAGAAACTCGAGAAACGCGCCCGTGAGTAGCATAAACGATAATAATAATTATATGACATATGTATATCGGGTACGGTTCGTTCGAGCGATATATTATAATTCGTGTGTGATATCGTATGTTATAAACGCAGGTGACGCGAGCGGCATTATTTAATATGTTTAACGTTCTTGAGACGGTTTATGACTTTAGGAGTGACCTTTGTCTTTACTAGTCGGCGCTCGAGATGACCGTTGCTGATACGCCGCCCGGGCACACGTTATGTTAATGGTTCAATAAAAGGAGACTGCGCTGCTGTTGACACGCTATTATATCATTGTTGTTGTTTCGTTGTTTTTTTTTTTCAAACCTCTTTCTTTTTCACTTAACTATAACGCGCATATGTGTACATGCATTCCCTTTGTTTTTGGAATAAATCATCGGCGAATTACGCGTCATATATACACGTGCACCTATTACGAGTACATGGGTGGGGGGGGGGGGTACCCGCCGCGCCGTTCGAGACAGATCGTCGTTCGATTGTGTTACGACGCTAAACGGACGATTGTCTGGAATTATTAAATCATTATTGTACTCTGTCGTCGTAGATACGAACCTGCAACGTACGACATTATCGAAAGGATATACCGCGGTAACCAGTGACGACGACGTAGAGGTTTATCAAAATCGGTTTTAAAAAATATTTAACAACATTCTCACATAAAACATGTCGTCGTTTCGCATACAGTTTTGCGCGAATCCGTCGCACGATACCAACCGATTGTCCCGACCACACAGGTCTCTCGAATCAATAATTTAAACGTGTATGATTCGAGACTGAAATATGCTTTTCAGGTTTTTTTCGCATTTTTCAGTGAATAAATTAACAATGGCTCCTTTTGGTAAAATGATGATTCGTCGGGAAAATGCACGCCGTCACCGCCGGTTTCGATACGTTATAATAAGGTTATTATAACTGTGCTTCGTATCCCGTAGGCGCACGAATTCGTCACATTTTCGTTTATTTTTCGCGAAATAATATCGTCGCGTCTCGTGGGTTAAGACCGTAGTATGCGCATCGTCGTATCATTACATCTACCGAAGGACGTGTACGAAACTAGCAGTTAGCCGGTATATCCGTGTACCACAAACAGTTCCGACCGCGGCCATTGTCATGTAAAACATTATAATATCATAGTAATAATACGATATGCCCGACGACGACGACAGAGCGAGACCGTTCGGAGAATCTTCGTGAAATTCTGCGTGTTTGTGTTTTTCAAAGTATATAACGAAATAATATATTATTGCGTACGTCACGACAATGCAAGCGCCCGCGCGCGTGTTTTTGTGCACCCGTAATGGTGTTACGGAACACTAACTCGAACTCGAACTCAATAATACACATCGTATTGTTATTAAACTCGATAATTTTCATTTCGTATTCGTCACGTAAAGATATTGAAATCTAAAACGAAATCAAAATATTACTGTTCTTGACACTATACGGACGTGAGGTTACTCGTAGAAAATTGAACCCTAAAGTATTTTTCATCACAGGTGATAACGCGCGACGAGTACCGAAATCTTCGAAGCGACACTCGCCTTGCAATGACCATAATAATATTTTACCGTGAGCAAATACCATTCGTTCGTTTTATCGTCGTATTGTTCTTATTATCTAACGGTTTTCCGACAGTCTTGTTCGTGGAGCCCTCGAATGCTGAAAACAAAAAATTCGCAATAGATTCGCAAAGACCAAAAGTTTCGATTTAAAACCACACAATACTCATAAAAAAAATATATAATACTCGTATATAATCGAGTTATTTTCTTAATAATATTTGCAAATAAAAAATACGTATTCAAATTCGTGTGACGAATAGTATAAACATCAAACACTCTCGCAGTTTAAAAATCACTAATATCAAAGCCCGAATTGTGGGCAGGACTAAGTGCACCAACTACTTTTTCAGAAATTGTAGCGTATCCCTCTAATCTACTAAATCTCTCAAATCAATCGGTGTAAAAATATGATAGTTAAGTTTTGGAAGATAATCGTCGTTATATTTTTATTACATATTTAGAGGGCCGGAGCCCCAAGATTTTTTTTTTTTTTATTGGTAGAGGGGTATAAATTAATGCTGAGTTCGCTCTTTTTTTTTTGTAAGTGAACGCATTTCATTATTTTTATTTCCCAACTAGAGCACATGCTGTCAATGTACAATAAAGTATCGTAGATTAATGCGGGGAAACGGTTTTAACAATTCAAACACATGTTTGAAAACATCGAAACGTGTATAAATAATCGTTATTTAATCTCGGTTATTTGTCTCGGTTATTAGCATTTGTTGAAAAAATTAATATTTAGTTAAACTATAGTTTAAAAGTAAATTACACTACTCGACTATACACGTTTTTGAGTACAGTTTAATAATTTTCAGTTCACAGGTGCAGTGTTTCTTGATGTATGGTTTATTTTGAAAACAAACTTTAAAATGAAAAAAAAATCTTTTTAAACTTTCTCTAGCTCTCTCTCTCTCTTCTCCTCTCGCCGGTAAGCTTATTACATTTTATGCTCGAATAAATAAATAAATATGATATACAACAAAATGAAATACAATTAAATAATATGTATTTATCAAATAAGTATTTGTAATATTTACATGAAAATTAAAAATGAGCCATTATAGATGCTTAGTCGTTTAAGTGAACATCGAACCACATGTCTTGTTGCTTAAAGGTGATCTTATAAAATAGACTTTCTAAATTTTTTTTATAAAACTTATAGTCAACATTCTAAGTAAAAGAAAAAAAATTAATAAGAACGTTTTCCGTTACACCCGATGAAAAGTAACAATATTAGCAACATTTTAATCTGCTCGATAAATATTATCAACGGTGCGATTGGAATATTAATTACTTAATTATTTTTATTACTAAACGTATTAAATCAATCGAAACACTAAAACGCGTATGCGTGTGTGGGCGTGTTATTAAATTTAATATAAAAAGAGATACCGTTGACTATCGAATTATTTTTAATGTCCTCCAGTTAGTATTCATTATATCGTGCGCACACAGGTAGTCGCTCACACAATCCGCAGTGTAATAAGTATGCGCGTTTTTTTTTTCTCTTCTCTCCGGAAGGCTAAAATAATAATATTGTGCACGATAAATCATCGACTCGTGCTGATTATCGACTCGGGACGTAAAATATATTTCTACACTAACACACGCGCGACGGTCGTTGAAAAAAACAAAAACCATAATGCTCGTACGTTTAACGCGGTCCAAATAAATTGTATATTATTGAGATATCGCGAGTATTAGCAGCAACAGTAAGTATTTATTAGGACACACATCATTATGATAATATATTATTCGGTCCGCGGCACGTGTGTACACATACGTATTTGTTGCGGGATTATCGCATGCAGGTTAAACCAACGCGTTTCGTTGTTTAATCAATCAAATACGTTTTCCGTCGCGATTGTACGTACATCTGATAAAAATGAAATATATGCGAAACGACGATGATATGACGTTGTTCCGTTCGCCGTAGATGTCGTCGGGTAATAATAACGATTATTATTGCACGCGCTTGGCCGCGACAAGTCCGCGTTCCGATATTCAATCGCTGTCCGGGGTGAAAAATACTCACGCGGTCGGGTGCGTTTGTTTGATTCTTTTTTTATTACTATCAAACGACATTTCGTAACGATCCGTGCATTATCGCGACGAGCGAATTCAGCACGCGACTTGCATACTATTATAATCTGCAATTATCATCGTCAGATTCGAACGACGCGGGGAGGAAGGCAACGTTGTACGTTGTACAGCTCAGAGTAAATAAAATCCATCTTTAGAAGATTATAACAATACAATAATAATTACAGCATTAGACGGGAGTTTTTACTCGAATGGATCTCTACACCGTACACGTGCATAATATTTGAGCTCTGGTAATTAATCCCATTTCGTTTGTAGTATCTATGTAGAAATTTGATTTCTTTTTATCATACGACTAGTTCTAATTCGTCTTTGTTTATAATATATTACTACTATTATTTATTTCCTTGTACTGTTATATTATTATATTATTGTATTTCTGTTATTGAAATTACTCTATTGTACACTTGGACGTCGCTCGTTTGGATTAAAAATAAATACATAAACACATACGGTTATTATGTAAAAGACGGACGGTAATTTTCTAAAAACGGGAAAACGCGACGATGACACGTCACACGCGCACGCGCATTTATCATATTATAATAGTGGTACGTTATTTATTATAAATAATTCTTTCTGACACAAACTACAACAATTATTATTGAAAACTTCAATTTGAATTTATAACGCGTTCGTACGTTTTCAAAACGTTCATTACATTCGTTAATAATTATCGACCATTTATAAAACGCAATTAGGTACCTGTCTGTATTTTATAACTGCAACATACCTGTGGGTTATGTCTACAAAGTACAAGGCCATTATTTTTTCGACTTCTTTAACGGATAAACGCCTATTAAGAGAATCGTTATCGTTTAAGACTTGAAAACCACATCGCTTCCTCAAAAATTATAATAATCTCATTTGACGTCAAACATAATATATGATATTAATACCCCGTGAACGAAATCAAATTAATAATTCTTCAGGATGACTAAAATGCAAGTCATTATTGTCACTCGTCTGTTATAATATTATACTCGCTTCGGCCGCTTTTCATCGAATCGATATTTAGAAAAGGTTTATTTTCATTAGTTTCGAACGTATCGATACACGGTCCGATATTAAAAATGTCTTGTTTTTACGAAAAGACCACCGCTCCAGCGGCTTCTGTCGCCGGTA
Source organism: Drepanosiphum platanoidis (assembly GCA_948098885.1). Taxonomy (NCBI): domain Eukaryota; kingdom Metazoa; phylum Arthropoda; class Insecta; order Hemiptera; family Aphididae; genus Drepanosiphum; species Drepanosiphum platanoidis. The sequence continues at coordinate 352,590 of OX402534.1, read as the reverse complement.
TACAAATGTATAAACATGATTTCAAGCTCATTCCTGGTTAATACGCAACAAAGTTAACAAAACTACTACTTCTGACGGTTTGCAAGGTTGACCTTTTAAAACTGTTGCTGGAATCGTTCGCGGATTCGGGGATTAGTTTTGGTGATGAAAAACCATTATCGTTATTATGGTAAAACGCTTAATAAAAAAAGGCACGTTATACATGCGATTTGTATGAACGCGAACGTTAGTATATCATTTATGACAACAGAAATAAATCCATTATTACGGTGATTATGTCAAATGAAAATTTAAACCGTATCATTAATAATATTTAAGGTGCCCCCGCACGCCGTATCAAACCATAAGGTACGAACGTTATCGGCGTACGTATCGTCCGCCGATTAGGTAGACAAAAGCAGCAAATTTTATCTCGCCAACGTGACGGGTTTAGGAGCAGTATGAAACCACTGTTCGGCCGGACACAATGCGTGAGCGTTATTGTTACTCTCTCTCTCTGCAAGTACAAAACGTTTCCTAGGTGTGAATCGTAAATTTTAGAATCTTCTTTTTTTTTTCTCCGTCGGGTCCGAGATGCTGCAGATACGAACACTGCGTGGATATTTTTTACCGACTTTATTGACGATTTTAAATTATTAAATATTTCAAATGTACCTAATACATCTTTGTATGATTATAATTATTGTCGAGCCGCGATAGTGTTTGAAAACATTAAAAATAAATACGATAATTATTATCTCGCAGCAGTCTGTCGGTTTATTGTTATTAACGTTCGCGACGTCGTCGTGAAAAACGAAAAAATACATACAGGCCACCATTAAATCTTCGTCGGAGACTCGAAATCCGTGGTCGCGAAGTAGTCCGAATTCGAAAAATTCGACGACTGCCGCGCTGGATCGAACGAGTTTGACGTCGAGAAATCCGCCGCCGAGAAATCGTCGGTCGAACGGGGTCCGCGATCGGAAAATCGACTCTATATAATGAAGTCGACATAGTGACATTGACGGGCCAGATGCCGGACGTTGCCTGCACTCCTCCGCCCGTCCTCTCGAAGGATTCGGCCGCCGGTGTGTGTGTGTGTGTGTGTGTGTGTGTGTAAAGCGGTAGGTCGCGCCGTCCGCCGCGAGGCTTTTGGTTGCTCCGGAGCGGTCGGTGGGCCCACCGCCAACGCGAATAAGTGATAAATAAATTGTTTTCACATAGAGTATGCGAAGAGAGAGATTTATTTAAGGAAAAAAAAACCATTCGTCCGACGGACGGTTGGACTTACGTACAATAAAAATATTTAAAAAAAAAACAACATAAATTATATGAAATAAAGCAACGGGAATAGAACGAGAATAAAGTACAATATTTCAATGTTAGGCTGTCATATTTTATTTTATTTTATTTACGTACGAAAAAAACTACAATACATCACGTCGCCCTACCTGGGGAACTTTTGAACCGTAGTCAAGTGGAATAATTATTATTGTATCGCGTCGCGTCGATTCGTTTGATTCGTACGCGAAACGTCGGCGAATCGGACGCTTTCGAATCGCGTTCAAAGTGAACGCGGAAACGCGACGTAACGACGTGTGATATGAAGTTTCGGAATATTTTTTTCCGAACAAAAACCAAAACGACACGTGCGAAACGATGATCGTTACGTCCAAAATGCAGTATATTATAATAGTAACCATTAATATCACTGCCTCGCGTAGAAATAACAAACACATCGTTCTTCCGTCCGGGCGTGTACGGTTTCGTACCACGTCCATACCGCACGTGACACACACTTGTCACGGTTCTCTCCATTCTTCTATTATTATTATTATTATCTATTAAGATATCTCATCGGGGGACAACAGAAAGTTTCCGGACCGAACGGAGGTTCGATCGGAATTAGCCCCACGCGAGTGTGTCTCAATCGGAAACGGTCTAGCGTGCGGCCAACGAAATACAATATATATATATATACGTCACGCGCGTGTGTGTATGAAAATAGAAAAAAGAAGGAGAAAGAAATCATAAATCATGCGTAGGTCATTACGTAGCAATAAAAAACATATATATCTAAAAAATAAAAAAAAAATAAAAAAGTTTATATATCGGCCAACCCCTAAAAAAGTCGTTATAACCTCATAGGCCATTAGTCGAGTCCGGTAAAGCGGAAAAAAAACATATACACGCGCGCGCGCGCGCCGCACAAGTACGCGAGGGGATCGGACAGTATGGAGAGGAAAATGCGCGCTGCGCAAACAACGCGCGGGTTTGCTATTTTTTTCCTTTTTTTGTTTATACAAATCGAGGGGAATGTTTTTACGGCCCTTTTGTTCGCCGTCTTTAGCGTGCGCTAAATTTCCGGGTGCTCGACTTCGTCGACTTCCTGACGAGCGCCCGTCGTCCCGGATACCGTTTCTCGTTAATCACCCGGTCCGCGCGAGGGATTCGCCCCCAACTAGGTCGCGTCGCCAAAAGCGTTTTGTATAGAGAAAAATATTACATATATATATTATATAAAATGTATTTGTTATTTTTTTATATACATATATATTATATATACACGCACACACACATATATTTTTTTCGAGGCGCCGCCGCCGCCGCCGTGTACGAAATCGGTAGCAATGTATCATATCGTTGTTATACAACTCCAGAGTTTCTGAGCACATCCTGCCGCGAGACTCTAACCCCGTACACGCTACATTACGGTCGTGCGATAAACGCGCGCAGCACTAAATATAAATTTCGCTATATAATATTATATAGTTTGCGTATAAACAGTAATACAAACGACGACGACGTCGACCGTGAAAACGGCATTCGAGTAGTATTTTTAATTTTTTTTTTTTCTTACGCGGTGTGTTTGCAAGACTTGAGCAGCAATTTTAAAGTTTTTTTTTTTTTCAAATATATATTGTGCGTTTTAAACTTCGGCTAACCGACGTTTTTAATACTTCTAGTTCGCGTGCAATGGTTTTTTTTTCTGTTTTGTATACGACGACGTGTGCGCCGCGCGTCCGTTCGTCCGGATACGGAATAGTACCTACACGAGACGTCATTTTTCGAGTTCAAAATGACAATGCGCGTGACGTTCGCGACTAGACACTATCGATTATTACTATGCTTATATTTCCGAGAACAACGAGGAACCATGTGGACGTCAAATTTTATTTGATCGTCGTGTAGACGTGATCGATGTGCGCGAAAAGCGAAGCTAACCTGCATATTTATATTCGTTGATACTATATTCGGCTGAAGAAAAACCTAAAAGTTCAAAAAAACTCTTCGAACTTAATCCCAAGATTCGAGAACCGCTGGACAACTAAATGTATACACGATCGTTCGTTCGACAGATAAACCTAGCGGCGACGACGGTAACCGCAAAGTCCGAAATCGTTTTTCCAATGAAACAATAATAACGTCACATGGCGTTGGAATTTAAGTCTTGAGTTTTCGACGACACTGTTGGATTTTACCACTTACTCGTATTATTCACGAACTATTGGATTTTATAAAACTATAAAACGATTGGAGCAAAAAATTGTGTTGCAATTTTATATGTTTGTATTGATAAATGTGAGAGAATAAAAAAGTGCTAGAAAATATGTTTCGTCGAAAAATCAAGGAATCAAATGTTCTTTTACAATAGTGTTCGATACCACGGGAGGAGAATAAATTTTAATTTCAAATGCCGCGACGACGACGGAAACACTTTAAACGACGCTGACAATATGCTAGCGCGTTTGACGATTTGTCCGCTAAATAAACCATACGAGTACACGACGACGACGGTATAAATGAATATATGATAAATTATTTATCGTCTTCGAATCCTAAACACGTGTGTATCGAGCGACGCTTATCGCGCCATTGACGTGCGCGTCCGCGCGACAATATAACCTTTTCGGACGAGATGATGAGATAGTTTGCGCGAAATGGAATTCAGTCGGCACGGCCATTATACGCCGCAGTTAGTAAACCGCAGTAAATCGTCGTGTCCCCTCGTCGTACGTCACGCGTCCACTGAATTATCCGCGTAACATAAAAACTAATAATGTGATGTTTATTGAAACAACATCATTTGACGTTTGCCGCGCGGAAGAAATAGAATAAAAAAAAAGCCGTTCATCTAAAAGTACATGCACACATACACACATATAGACACCGCAGCACGCGCGCATAAATGGAGAAACAACATATCCGTCGAATATAAATCTACACTGATATAACACGCGTATAATAATTTAGGTTATGTGTACGCGTTATTTGTAAGACACGATTGAACACAAACGACCATAATAATAATAATTATTATCACTGCGACGACGACGACGGTCAACATGAAAACGAGTGAGGCACGCGCGCGCGCGCGCGCAATCTCCGCAGAAAATCCGTCGTTTATTATTAGGGCTTGGATTTCTAACGCGTATCATTATTTTTATTTTTTTTTCAACTTGATCGCGTACTCGATAAAAAGACAATAGTCGAGTTCGCATTCGGTCTGAGGTAGAAACAATACGGTTCGACAATGAAATCGGTAATTCGATTCGGTCCGAAATCATAATTTTGAGTTTGACTCATAGAGTCAGTACTTAATGGAGTATGTTTTTTTTTAATTTTAGTCTTTATCTTTGAATAATGTTAATCGATAAACGAATAAAACGTTGCGTCGTAACAAACAAAAATTATCGATTAAAAAGTACATCATTTATAATAGTAAGCGTGTGTATTGGTAAAGGATAATTGAACAAATAACCTGTGCTTGTAACAAATCGGTGCTGTAAATTGAAAATAGTCCTTCGCACGTTAATCCATCGACGAACGACCGCGGATTGGAACGTTTTCAATTTATTTTTGTTGTTTTAATGAAAAATATTTTGGAAAGTGCATGATTTGAAAAAAAATAATGTAAATCGATCACGTTTATATGACAACAATGTAAAAAGAAATAGAAATTTGAGACTACATAAATGTGTATAGTTAATACGTGAATGTAACGTTTTCATTAATAGGAGCTGCGTATAGTAATGTATAATAAATATGAGTATAAAGTATAGTATGTATTATATTTTTTATTAATTAATAATTAGTCATTTTATATCAATATTTGTAACTTTTTATAACACAGAGGAAATCAGAGGAAAATATCAAATATTAAACAGGTATCACGTGAAAATTTATATTCACAGTCGATTGTATCGTAATCATTTCGATCGGACCGCCTGTTAATGAAAGCAATTACCGCCATATTAAATACCCAGGTATATATTATTATTTAATGCGTCAAATCTAGCGTTCTCGTTTTGTTTTATATTACTCGGATCAAACGCGTGACTCGTTTTTTTCCTTCTGTTACGGGGAGTAAAAACCATTACAATATAATATGTAACTGTATATTTATTTCGACAAAATAATATTACTTTCAAAAAAAGAAATCAGAATTACATCGTTTGCCCCATAAATGTACTTTCACGGTGTGTATTGACACCTCAAGACAAACAAGACTGTTCGTTTTTTTTTTTTTTTATGTCCAACGACAACGACGTGACACACAACCCAAGTGAAATGCATTGACTTCCGAAAAGACGTCGTTTGCGCAGAAAATAAAAACCGTCGTCAGACGACGCGGCACAAGAAACGTATATTTACTTATATGGTAGTGACGTAAACGTACCGATTGATTGGTTGCTACACAGCACGCCATGTAAGTATAACTTTAGAAATATACAAACAACTTATCAACCGCGACTTAGAAACTTCTGAAGTGAAATCTCTGCCATAACTGTATTTTGCCAACAACTGTACAAAAGTTGTGAGAAAAAAAAAAACAACCGATCGAATGATCGAAAACCGACGAAAAACAAACAAAATTCAAAAAAAAAAAACCTATCATAAATTTTTATGTTATAAAAAAATATTAAAAATGTAAAAAAAAAAAACGTGAGTGTACTTACTTTACAAAAGAAAAAAAACGAATAAAATCGTTTTAAAAATAACCGTCAAGACTTACAATATTGTTACGTAACTATTTAAGAGTTAAAAACATACACAATAGGTATAGTCTGCAACTATACTTACGCAAGAGTTTTTCTTTTCTTTTTTTTTTTTTTTATCATAACGTACACCGAAATAATAACTGAAACTTTTTCGTATAAAATATATTCTTTAGTTTATAATAATAAATTACACTACGAAACGATAATGTCTCATATACAATGGGTGTGTAATAAACGGTACAATATTGTTATGATTTCGAAATTAACGCGCGCGTTCGCTTATAATAATATATAATAGGTATACGTCATCGCATAAGCTTTATTGTACATAATTGTTTCCCTTTTTCTGTTCGGCCACCAGAAAAAAATAAAATATGTTTAATTAGATTTATGTGTCTAGACTGAGAAATTGCGGTCGAGCCCCTAAAAATTACTTCTTTTCTTTAATAGGTCTTCGGGTTTTATTGACAGCTATTTTTTCACTCTCTCTCTCTCTCTCTCTCCGCACACGTTTCCAACAATATCCGAGATAAGGCAAAAAGAAAAGAAAAAAACAAAACGAAAATAATAATAAATAAATACCTACACATTTGTAAAAAAAAAAAGAAAAAGAATCCCGGGCCTGTCCACGATCGTCGAGGCCCCCGCGGTCGGCGCGGCTACTATTTTTTATTTTTTTTTTCCCTCTTTCTTCGGGGCGGGGTTAATTGTTAGCCGCGGGTGGTAGCCCGAGCGTTTTGGAACCCCGTCGGGCCGACCGAACGAGACGCGCGCACACTTGCGCCAGCGCGTTCATACGCGTATAAATACGTATATACGCGTTATACACGCGGGAATTATACACGGAGTTATTACGACGATTTTGACGTCGGAAAGTGGCAAGCCTTTATTATTATTATTATTACTATTATCGTCCTCGTCGTCGTCGTCGCCGTCTTCGTTGTTATTTCAGGATAAGATATAGGAGTCGAGAAAGACGAAGGGGGAAAATTGATATAAAAGAAACTGCCGTCCGCCCGCCGCCGAGACAAGCGTGTCGTATAGGATTGCCGCGCGCGTATACAGGCATGTAATTCCCACGCAGGGCCGCAGCGGCTCAGTCCGTATACGTACGATGCAGGATTATTACGGAATTATTACGGGGAAAAAAAAAAAAAAAAACACGGTCTGACAGCTCAATTTTTTAACGCCGCGAAATCGAATCGGACCGCGTCTTCCGTGAGTTATATAACACGCGCGGTAACCGCAGCGGCGCGGCGTCACGATAATAATCTTTATTACGAACGTTTGAAACAATCAAATACACGGGCGCATTATTGTTATTATTATTATTATATCATGTTGTTCTTAATTTTTATAAATGCGTTTCTGTCGCTCGTCGCGGCACGTTCGGGGTAAGCGCACCGCGGCGAGACGCCGTTTTATACATTACAAATAATATTATTATTATACACGGCATCATACTGCACCCACTACGGCGATAACGGTGGTATTTCTCGACCTAAAACCCGACCGTTTCGTCTCGAGGCAGGGCGTCGCCTAGGTTTTTCAAAAAGGATGAACAAACGTGCGCCTTGACTTTATGTTTCATAACGTTGTTATTTTCTACGTCGTCGTATAGAGTAGGTGATATCAGATTTTAATCGAGCAGTTTGATTTTTTATCGACCGTTTTTTTTTTGTCTCCATTGTTTCCGTTTTTCACTGCGTTCTTTTAACGATCATATTATAATATTGTCCGAGGCAAATCTGAAATAGCTCCCGAAAAAAAATATAAGGGTGTCACTTAAACAAAGTCCCGTTCGAATTTCCACGATCACGCGACATTGTAACACGACAATGAAGATTAGACGACGACGACGACGTAACACTCGTATATAATTATGGTCTTAATATTATTGCCCGTAATTATTGTAATATATTCTATAATACTATACATTTTAAGGACCACGACGACTACCGCGGACGTATAAAATACATAATGACCATTTGTCATTCGTGTTTTACCGACGCGAGGACCACTGACCGCGTATACGTAGATTATATTATATTATTATAATCCCCAGTTCGAACTACATAATATGGTATACGGTCAAGTATATAGTATATACGATCAAGGATGGATACCTCGGGGCTGGTTTTAACGATACGTATTATCGTTACACTCGTCGAGTCGTAAAACGAAAAAAAAAAAACAAAAAAACAAACAAAAAACCAACAGTTAATAAAGGACGCGGCGACGGGCGAAAATGTCATCATATTTTATTTCACGTTTAACTGCTGCAGGGACACGCAGTTAATACTTCACTACCTGTTTTTTTTTAAACATATATATACCTATATATATATTGTTGTGATTTTTAGAGGACACCCATTTAGCTCGTATTCTCGTAATCATTACACTAGCTGTTACACGAGAAACAAACAACAATAATTACAGTGCACGGGTCGGACGGTACAAGAGTGTATTAAAATATATATAGTGCGAGTGACAATAATATTTTATAATATTATATACAGGGTCATAGAAATAGAACACCGGGGTTTTGTTCAGCTAAAGATAATGATTTTGGTTTATACACTTACGTTATACGCAGATAGGCGGATTTTGGATGAGCCTTACCGTGCATAATTCGAACGGCTATAGTTCAAACACTAAAGTTGGGTCCAGGACTCACCAGGTCAATTGGCCGCGGCAGTACGTTACTCTGATCTACACACGCGTTTTTTTATGTTTTCGACCAGCCCTTTCTATACCCTGTACAGATTCGAGTGATTGTGAAGGTCGTTTTTATAACGATTTGATAAGCACCTACATAATAATGTCATATGGAACAAGTCGATCGACTTATGAATATTTCGGCCAAGCTGCGGGGACGGACGCCCCGAATCTAAATACGACTCCGACGACACGCACGATAATGTCTTTATATGCGAAAACGGTTTTGCGCGTGCTATTGTTACTATTAAGTATCGTCGTTATTGCGGTTATTATTATCATAACGTCCCCGGACCTGTCGGCGGCGGCGCAGTGCAACAGTCGTGCTTTCGCGCGGTAGGTATAATCGTGAGCGTTACCGTTACCGCGAGCGCGTTATGGCTACCGAAGTAGGATAGCGACGTGGCCGTGGAAGCGCGGCTACCGCGATCCGCCGCAGCGGCGATCCAGAAGTGCGATTAACCGCGGCGGAGAGGACCAACAATATAATATATATACTGCTGCTGCTGCTGCCGCGGCCGTGTGCGTTTTTATTATAAGCGGCGACAGGCGGGACGAGAGGCGACACGCGATGATAATAAAATATCATAAGAACCGCGTGCGTGAATGTTTATGCGCACACGTCGTGAACATTATATTGTACGGCACGGCGTGCGTATACGGAGAATATGGGTATGAGAATTCAGCGAGAGCGCGGAAGGACCGGCCGAGAGACTAGAAAGAGCGTACCCGCATAGAAAACGGAAAAAAATAAAATATAAGAATAAAAACACGCGCACGTGAACAGGAGCCGGGAGAAGGAGCACGAGGAGTAAGAAGAGGAGAAAAAATAATAGTAATAATAATGTACGCGTACACACACACACACACATAAGCGCGCGTATATAATAATATATAAATAAAATGAGAAAAACGAAGAGGAGTCGCGCGCGAACAATGGTAAGAAGGTACGCGCGCGTATACACGTATAATACGTGTGTTTGCGGTATATATATATATAAAAAAAAAAAGTGAATAAAAAACGTAAGAAGAAAAAAATAAATATAAATATACAGTCGCACAAATAAAACGGTCGAGTGAATTATTACGGTTTGTACAAATACGATTCAAAGAGAACTGCGCGGCGGCGGCGGCGGCACTCGGCCGTGGCCGGTCGGGGGTCGGGCGGGCGGAGGTGTCGTCGTCCACTTGTGGTCTCGCGCATTTGCATAAACAATGACACGAACCGGCTACCGGATTCCCAGCGCACGCCGCAGTGGCAACGGCAGTGGCGGCGATCTCGACGACCGCGCGTGGGTTAAATATCCCGCCGCCGCCGCCGTCTCCCCGAGCGTACGTTTTATATTTATTTTATATCACATGTGGTTCGTAATAATAATATATACGGACGAACGCACGAATGCCGCGTACGCGACTAATATCGCGGTCCGGACGGATATTGTATTATGCCTACGTCTTTCGAATTCCGAGCGAAGAGGTGCGCGACGCGGTCCGTTCGAAAAAATTCGAGAATCCCGGGCCGATGCGGTTTACCAGAGAGGTTTACCCGCGCGAGCGTTTTTTCACAGGTCCTGTAAAGTATAACTATTCCAGTAAGAATTGAAACTTAATACACTCCTTGCACAACTCTACACGTTCCAGTTCAGTTTTTCAGTTATTTCCGCTCGTTCTAGACTCGATTCTCGTATTGAGTTGATGTGTGTGAGCGGACCGCGATTCCTTTTCATCGACCGATCTTTACACCGCGTTTTACGGTTTTTCTATTGTTTTGAAAACTAAACTGCGAACGCACCATCGTCTTGCGCGCATGCCGCGGTGACAGATGAGGTCAACTGATGGTTTAAACCTGATGATTTACCTTAACGTGCGTTGCGTGTTGCCGGTACAGGTTTACCATAAAGGCAAACCGCATCGTGTATATGGCCGGCCCAAGCCGGGGGCGTCCGTGCCCGCGACAGATTTCTGAAGTGTGGCACCGCCGCGCCGTCAAAACCGAACCGATCGACATAATATGGTATGGAAATCACCAAGACCAAATTCCGTACTAGTTTTCGACTTGAAATTTAACTGATTTCGGTTTACGCATAGCTTTTGTACGTATTCGACAGTGCACGAATCGCGCTCTCGATCTTGGCAGCTCTTAGCGCGCGAGGGAAATGCGACCACTACTCGCTTAATGTGGCTCGAGCCTTCCCAAAGGTTGGCGAGATTTGCAGGCGTGTGCCTATTTATATGAGCACGACTATAATGATTATAATCGTAAAATAATATCGATTAGAATAAACAATAGTATCTATTAATTGGCGTACTAAAACAATACGAGTAAAAATATTGAAAATTACTGTTTCCAACGAGTGAGCATCAAACAGGAACATAATATATATTTTGATTCGATCAATTCTTTTGGTTTTTAATTTCGTTGATTTCCAGAGAGACTGATTATTTTCACGTGTACCTATATAACGTGTACAAATCCGTAAACATTATTATTTTAAATAAATTTAAGTTACTAATTTTGTGACTTGGATGAAAGTAGAAGTTTGTTGTTTTCGAAATACCGATTGAGTCAATATTAAAATTATTTACGATGAAAACGATATCTTAAATCATTCTTGCATTATCCCGAGCGCAAACAAAATTAGATACATGGTGCAGTAATTTAAATATTCGAACGAATATTAGGTAGATATAAAAATATATAGTAAAATAATAATAATATGAAAAAATAATAAAATGAACTATAATGAATTCTGTTTTACGTTATTATATTATATGAATGCTGTTTGATTGAAAATATGTAAATTCGAAATAGCTATATTTTTATTTCTACTCCGATGACACTATATAATATTGACTATGACAATAATATTGTAATCTCTGGCTTCGTATTCCGTACGGTGATGCAAAAATCACACACAATTCCGTTCTAATGTTATGGGTTTTAATTTAACTATATCCTATATTACGCTCTATGGTTTCACGTGCGCAGTAGACGGGCAGCACAAAATTCAAATGTATAAATTAAAATAAAATATCGTCGGCGCTCAAATGTACTGCGCGTCCTATACTGGATAAAAAAGAAAAGAAAAAGTATACGCGTCGCTATTTAAAATACGATTTAAGAATGAATCGTGGTTGCATTGTTTGGTTTTTTTTTTTTTTTTTCATTTGATTTTTACATTTATTTGTATTATGCTACCAAAGACGTGTGTGGTTCGTGACCAGAGGTCGATTTTTGAGATCAAAAGAATATATGCGGAAAGTATGCGGCTTTATACTATCTGTGTGCCGTATACTATGAAACAATCCCATAAAAGACATGTTTTCGAGAGAAAAGAGACACACAAACTTACGCACTGGAGAACACAATATATGTAGCTTAGACTACTGTAGGGTACATTATAATGTATTTATACAATAACTATATCGGTGATATACTCGTTTAGACGAGTAAAGTTGAAGTGTTAGATGTACTCGTATTGTTTGAAAACCCTAAACTCAACGCGATTGTGTCGACTCGACTGACTTGAGGAGTTTAAGTTATTTTAACACAGTCAAACAAATCGATTGGTCTATCTATTTTTGTTGCCAAATGTATCGATTAAAACGTCAATGGGTATCGATATTTGAATTTCTACGGCTATTCATACGTTAATCCTAACACGTCGTATTTTAACGAATTCATTAACCTTATTGTATTTTTTAATAATTATTTTTACCTTTTGCGGACGAGCAACCACATAGTAGTCTCTTATATCAACCTATAGCATGGATTTATCGTATTCATTTTATTTATTGTGTATTTTGTGCGTCAGCGATAAATTATTATTAAACCATTTCTAAAGTTAACGAAGCCCGGAATTCTTCTGTTTTTGCTGACGAGACGACAAATATTTTAACATCTGTAGTGCTGACTTTATGCGTCACTCGGAAGAAAATTTAAATGCTGATTTCTTGAAATTCGTTACAGTAAAAAAGTCAACTGGTTCTTGATAGTGATCAGTTTCCAGAAATCCTGAATGGTAAAGACATCGAAGAGAATCGTTTATCATATATTATAGAATTTCAGCGACTTCATTAAACATTTGAAATTTTCTATTTACACCATTTTACGTCCGACAATTTATTAATATATTATATTATGTATAATATTTTACTACAGATAATGGGTGATATCAAATTATGGTAAATGTCAGTTATGATTAGTACATTTTTTACTCTACCCAAGTTATGTAAATTTGTTTAATGGAGATTGGGTAATGTTAGAAAAATACAGATATCCTGAATATTGTATTATTATTGTGTAATACCTGTATTTAAAAATTTTACATTATTATGTTTTCACGTGTCGCCGTATGGATAAATACGAATCAAAGATAAATATATTATATTTAAACGATTATCATTCGGGCCGACAAAGATCAACAATAATTGAAGTTTTATTCTGAAAGATAATTCCATTTTTTTTTTTTAATTATTAATAAATTAATACTGATGAATAGTAATTACACTATTAAAAGTAACAATTAACACGATATATACGAAAAATTACAATTCTATGTAGATATGTCGACAAAACTCGAGTAAACTCGACATCGCTCAAAGTTTATCGTTAACCCCTGTTGGGGCAACGTTGCACGTGCATAATGTCTGGTTTATCCGGCAAATGTACTCGGCGTCATCGCGCGGACATCGGACGCTACTACGCGCGACACATATTTTATTCGCTATAATACGCGTGGTGCTAATACTTGTGCTATGCTCGCCATTCCCCCGTGGAGAAATCCTAGACACGCTGCGAACACAATATGCATAATATTTCACGAACGTTTTGCGAAGACGAAACGTTATTATTCTCTGCTCTCTTCTTCTCGCCACGAGAAATCGTGATCGTCACACCGTACACAATATATTGTTGTGCAGCCTCCTGTCGAGGTAGTATTATTATTGGGATGCGTCGTACCAGTTTTTTTTTCTCTCTTCGTCTTCTCCCAATACTCGACTATAACGGAGTTTCCAAAATAGTCTTAATTACGAGAACATAGTCATAATACGCACTCGGGACTGCGCCCCAAGGCGACGGTGTATAGTAATAATAATAATAATAATAACAACACGCGTTGTAACGTAAACGGCTGCAATTACTGCACCGGGCGCGACTATCGCTCGACGACTTCCACTCCCGACCGATCGCGGGACGTGACGACGCGACATTCTTCTCGCCGCCGCCGCCGTTCTTAGCCCCCGCAACGAGCCCAAACGCATGTGTAATGTTTATAATATATTCATAAAAAAAAAACTGATAATAATTTTCATCCGCGACGGGAACGACATATTTTGTCGTCTTTTTTCTTTTATTTTTTTTTTTTTTTATCAAACGTTCGGTGTGACAATATTATATTGTACCTACTACGTACAATAATATAATATTTTATCCGTTCGAGCCGTCGTGTTTACGCTTTGTTCACCGTGCTATTCCGTTCGCGTTTCCGTCGGCGCGCGTACTTATATATTATACGTTTTAGTCCTGCGGGGGCCGAGTTATTTTCACGGAACCGAAATCGGAACCAAAACCTCTACAGACGTTTTTACACGGCCCGATGATCCCAACAACACACATTACCGTAAAACGAGTGTAAAACGCCGATATGTATGTATATTTTATTTCGATTGTTATCGTATGCGGACATCAAATAAAACCGATACGTCTTGTTATTAACCAAAATTAATGCGCCGACACTTTATAGTATACCGGTATGATTGATCGGAACCATAAACGGAACACGATCTAATCCATAAACTTTTTTTTTTCCGAACCGGAACCGAAATATCCGTGAACAAAATGTCGAGAACCAGAACCGAAAAGACCAAAAAATGCCCGCAGCAGTGTTGTTCGGACGGATGCCGTTTAGGTTAGGTTACCGGCGGTACCATATATACGTGTATACGACGTATATTATACACTGACATACGATTATTTTATAAAATGTACATTGAATTAAAACGGCATTCGCAGAATATAAGATCACAGTCGAAAAAATCTCATTAGAATTTGTTCGTTTCCGCGAAAATATGTAAAGGACTTTGGGGACACTCGACGGAAATACTCGGTATATTTTGTATTCTCGCATAATATTAGGCACCCGCGAGCACTTTTGGCGTTCGCCGTGAAATGTAAATATTTTCTTCTCCGAATTTCGATTATCAACTCTAATATCATTTGGTTTATCGAACGATTTCGTCCTCGCTTTTCTTTTCTTTTTTTTTTAAATCAACCACCCTGCACCCAATATTGCCCCGCGGGAACGGAAGATTATAATAATGTGTGTATAATTCATTAAAATATCCATTAAAACATTATCATTATTGCAGTGTCCGGCGACGACGGTCGGGGTAACACGACAACCGTTTGACTCGACATTTTGTGTGAATCGCTATTCATTTCAATCGCCTACAACTAAACCTGTTCTTTCATTTGCATAATATAAAATTAAAAATATCAGCAAAGTAAAACTACTCGTTTCCGCCGAACGTGCTAATCTATCATTGATTCGCAGTCCCCAGATAAAACACTTGGCGAAACGACGACGGCTTATAAATTATAACGTCGTAGCTGGCCGATGTTTTCGAAAATGTTGTAAATACTTTTCAAACGCCTCATAAGAATAACATCGTAGTGGCGCGTAATTGTAAATATATAACATTTACACACGACGAAGTGGTAAGAGGTTTCTAGTTTTATACCGCGCCCTCGACGTTCGAATGAGGCTAAACGTGTAGAAATATCCAAGGCAGTCTTCAGTTAATTCTTCATCACGTCGTTTTATATACGAGTATATATTACCTGATCGTATAAAAATAAATTTCGTTATTATATCAATGATTATTGATTAAATTTTCCTGTTTTATAAATTATATTTTCATAAATAATCTATATAACTTGACAAAATAGACCTATTATTCGATAAACGTCAATATTATTCGATAACTTCAACGAAAGTACTAAAAATCAAAAAAAATAGCGCAGATTTAAACCCGAATAATAATATGAAAAAAATTTTGTACAATGTATTTTGATTCGACGCCTATTTCTAAAAGAGAATGGAAAATAAAATCGGGAAGAGTAAAACGAAAAATGTTTTTAAGTGTTGCTAATTCGCGTTTTTAAGGTAAAACCAATTAAGTAAGTACAATGGAAGATAATAATTTACCCACTCTTATAGTACACATAATATATGACCTGATAGTGATTAGGGCCCGCGGGACTTGGTAAAAAAAACTTGCGATATGCAGGTACGAGAAGTCATAAAAAGTAGACACTTTACTGAGCGATGGACTTGAATCGGTCAACGACACAGTTCGTATCTATCATTGTATCGTTTAAAAGTGCAGTCCTAAATTTCTAATGTCCGTAGTATTAACTAGCGGGTACAGGTGAGGCGCGACGGGATGAGAAATGATAAAAGTAATGATAACAATAAAAACCGATATTAATGGACTCTATATAAGTGATGGACTGCGTTATAATATACCGGGTGATTACTTCAGCGCGAATCGTTCGTTTTCTCCGAACCCGATTACCGTTTCCTTCTTAATCAAACGATGGAATTGGAATCGACTTTTGATCTCTGAAAATCGCGAACCGCGTATGATTTGAATACGTTCAAAACGTATTTTCGTACTCGAATACTTTTGTTCGTCGAGTTTAGTCGATTACTCGCGCCGGGGGGTTTACTTTAAAGAGTTTTGAAAATTCGCAGCGTCCTCCATACGTACCGTTTGAATACGGTTACGTGCGGAAACAGCGACTTTTCCTCGAACCGAACGCTAGTCGCACTCGTACGCAAGTGTGTAAGTAGCGACTTTTGAATAACGGACGAGAAACGAACGGAAAACGTCGTCGGCGGTGAGCGAACGGCCGCGGTCGCGATAAAAAGAACGTACACACCCTGTACAGTGTATAGCGGCCGAGCTCGAAATCCGGACGACGGCGACGACGACGCGGTCGCGGCTCGCGAGCCGAGGTGAGACGACGACGTGATACGTACAACGATGACCGCGCGTGTTGTGCGTGCGTGCCGCGGGACAGTCGGTCGCACGCAGCGGGATGCTGTACGACGATGGTAATAATAATAATAATTATGGACCACTGGGCATTCCTCTGGCGGCGGATCTCGGCGGGGTGGCGGGCACGGATATGTTTTATGTGGTGACTGCCTACACGGTGCAGTTATACACGACGAACGCGTAATACCCCGAAAAGCGAGATCGTACGTGATTTTTCCGCTCCGGCGAGATTTCACGCGCGCCCTCCGCTGCCCCGTCGTCGTCGTCGCCGGCCGGTTCGACCCGATCGCGAACAATAAAACGACGCGATTATATATAATACAATAACGAATGCGTATTGTGTGCGATTCCGTTTCCGAAAAACAGACGGCGCGGCCGACAGACAAAATGTTGCTTTCTTTTCTCCGGGACGCGTACCTCGCGTGTGCTACGAAATCTCCGGGGTCCGGGCGGTGCGGCCGCGTTCGTCGGCATTTGCACTTTGCGCGCAATAATAAGCAAATACGAACTCTCGTCTGCGGCCAGCTCGTTTTCGAAACGACCGCTGCAACTATGGAAAAATCTACGAGTTACGTAAATAATTGAAATTTTACCCACCGCACCCGCCCTCCTTTACTCGAACTAATCGGTTTCCTTGGGCTGCGTGGAATGTCGGTTCGAAATGTAAACGATCAATTCACTCAAGTCGATATCACCTTCGTCTTGTGCGGTTTTTTTTAAAACACAGTTTCATAATATTATCAACACCTGGTGGTGCTATGTTCTTATTATTTACGAGCCTCCTCGTAAGGTCGGAGCCGTTTTCCGGACGATCTTTCGAGTTTGAATGAACCGCTCGGACCAAGTAGTGACGAAAATAAAAATCGGTACTTGTGATCAACGATCTTACGGGGAATTTCGAAAACAGTTTTCACGCACGCTCGGATATTCGTTATTCGTTTTCGATACGCGCAACACCGTCTGGTGGACAAACCGCGTCGACGAAGGGGAAAACGCGGCGCCCCGCCAGAGCGCACTCTCCGTACGCGCGCGCCACCGCCACGCCGGAAATAATAACAACGGAAATAATATAACAATCATAATATTATAACGTTTAAACGTCTTCCGCCGCGACCGTGTGCGCCTCCGCGGGGCGGCAGTATTATCATCGCGCAGTTAAAACGTTAATTCGATGTGCCCGCGCGCGTCGTAGCCAACGGCAACCGCGAAATGTTTACCGTTCGATGTGTGTACACCTAACACAGTGTTCGCCCGGGCGTTTATCAGTTATTGTACGATATTAATTCATAATAATAATGCATTATTACCAGTAGTTTTCGAACGCTCGCCGAAGCCGCTCCTCACGTCGACGCGAGCGGAGCGACTAGACGCGAAACGGACGGGGCCGGGACCGGGAAATCGAAGGATCGTCGCTCTTCGCGTCATATCGATCGAGAAAAATGATCGGCTCGGCCGCTGCGACGGCTGCGCGACCAGAAAGTCCCGGACAGCAGCAGCGGGATGCCGCCGAGATGTTGCACTTCCGCGGAACTGCAGCGGCCGGTAACAAGAAGCCGTACACGTTTGCCAGCCAGCCTCAAGCGTTGTCCATACGCGCCCAAATGGATCGAGACAAGTGAGTTGAACGTCGTTTGTTAAAAACCGCGGCGTGTTTGGGATTTTTTTTCTTAGACGTGATAAAAAACTAAAACAATTGTAATTTACTTCCCTAAAGATATCTTAGCCGTTAACATTTCGTATGAAATAAATATAGTCCTAAAAACACGTATTTTCAATATCATATATACATATGACATAAACTATGCTTTATATAATGCAATATAATATCCTAATGTGTGATAATCGCTTTCAATAAGACTATCATTTCAGAACAAAACAATTGTAATGTTAAAATTAGTGAATAATTTACAGAAAAAAATAGGGCATAGATATTGGGAAAATGATGTCAAAGGGGAGAAATATTAACCCTAGTCCCCTAAAAATACGTCACTAGTTCGTTTGGAACTGGTGCCGACCACCGGCCGGTCGCCGCTCGACGGAAGGAAAACGAAACCATCACGATCATTTTACTTTTATCGGTTTTTTTTTACATATTTATTATGAGTTATACGGCTAAAACCATTTAGTATGACGTTGAAAACTTGCTCAAAAAAATCGCCAACAATGACACTTCTGTCAGTACGATAAAATAATATTGATAATAAAAATTGATCCAAAGAAAAACTGATGAAAAATTTCGAAAAACTAGCAAATCTGGGTGTTTTATCGGTATTTGACAAAATCTAATTTCCATTATATCCTTCGCTCGGAATCGTCTTTCCAAAGCAATAATACATTGATTCAAAATGAAATCAACCAATTAACCAAAATCAATCACCCACCACGCCTGCATTTTATCCGATCGAGACTTTTGATCGTGAAAATTAAAAAGGATTAAAAATGTAATATACTAACCTAACCTAACCGATAGATGACTTCCCAAAACACGACATTTATGAGTTGTGTCTTCGATTACCGTAATGAATCGTTGTGTGATTTTGTTGTCGTATTAACGTATATTGTTTTTTTTTTTTAAATATAATTTCATTTCATTTCGATTCATTCGTCCATAGTAAAACTATTAAAAAAACAATAAATAATTAAACATAAAATAAAATCGAGTGGACGAACAATTATTATTCCGTAAGCAATATAAAGACACCGCGAGATATTAAGGAAAACTCGATCGTGCGATTGCATATTATGCCTCGCGAACGTTTTGTACGTTTTGTTTCGACATTTCTGTTGGGTCGTGTCGTCGTTTCCCGATCCACATAAAACCCCTCTTCCACAGTTCAGAAAAAAAAAACAAAACAACCCGCATTGGTCCTATGAACTAGGCACGCGAGCGAGTCGTTTAACATTCGTGCTAAACTTTATACAAAACATTCGTTCGTCTTCTCGACAATCTCACGCGCCGCCACGCCGTCTGCTCGTTCACGATCAATTCTTCGGAAACTCGGGGCAAAATAATGCGGTAATTTTTATGTTTTATTTTTTTTTTTATTTTTTTAGTATGTGCAAACAAATGGGTTACGTGAACATCATGCACGACAAAAGAGTGATCAGAGGCAGTAATTTTTCAAAAAAAACTACCGTAAGTCATACGCATCGTAGAGCGCAACGGTTTTTTTTTTTTATTATTTTAAACGACAGCCGGATTTCTAATATAAACGATTGAATATTTAGCGTCCAAAATATAACCGGTATTTTAGATATGCCAATTCGATTATAATTGGTCTTACGCGAAATTTTTTCCCGAATTACGACGAAAAAGAAAAATTTTTAGATTTCGTCGAAAACTGGTATAAATTCGATTTAACCGGTTTTTCCTTTGTTTTTTTTTCCACTTAGAGAACTGCTGGAAAGTTAAAAAATAATCTTTGAATGCACCAACTAGACAATATAATTTCCTACTAGAAAGATCCTGTGAATTTTTCATTAGCATACCAAGTCTTCCGGTCGAAATCGTAATAACAGATAGACAAATTTGAAAAATTTTAAAGCACAGCTTTCCATAGGCTTTTCAACATGGATACGTAAATACGTGAACTTCACTACTTTAAATCAAAACATATCCGTGATTCGATGTTTTTCCCATAATAACTGAGACAAATTTTTTTTTGCTTTTGTCTTTTGGAATGCTGAAAAACGCACTTTCAACAATACAACACACTATATTTAATAAAACTAATTAAAGTAATTAAATATTAAACCAGTGATGGTTGACAAATACTTATATATTTGATAAAAGCATTGCAATCGTGTTTTGCAGTTGACCAAAGAATCACCCGCGGCTCGCCAAGCGGAAGCTCGCCGGCGCACGATGGCCAGGAAAAAGGCGATAGATTATCAGACGAGAGCGTTACGTTTGCATCTGGAAGCGCCAAATTTCCCTAGAGGTCGACAGAATATAGACATACAGACAGATTCAAACCTAGAAGAAGTAAGAACGTCCAAAAACGTTTTCAGTATACTTTCCTCTCTAGTGTTCCCATTATTTCATGTAATACATCGAATTAAAGAAGATATTGTATAATTATCTTGATTTCATAACACGAGAGCCTAATTCGTGTGGGTTACATATTATAGCCATCGGTGTAACTTGTGATTTATACGTGTTTAACTATTTGAACGTTTCAGTTGTTCGAGTGTCCACCATTCCAGACGAGCGGAGCTCAAACTGAATTCGAAGAATTGTTCACAAACTTGGGAGCGGAAACGTCCACCGGCATAGATATATCGACCCAAGTAGAAGAAAAAGACGTAAGTCTGCAGACCGCATTACAATGGCTAAATAATTTACATTTCGCATGTGAATAAAAACTAACACAAATTCTGATATGTTCACCTTTTTTTTTAGTCAAAATTATTTTTTTATTTTCGTAAAAATAAAATTTAAATACCTAGGCCATACATGCCTTGTTTTCCTGATTATTTTGACGATCTTACTGCTCAATTTCATAACTTTGATGATTTTTTTGAAAAATAGTGTGTATAACGCTAAACCAATAATTGTGTTTTGATGTTTTCTTGTTTCGTTTTCTTAATGACCCGTATTATAATATATAATAGAACTCGGACGTTTATAACCAAAAATTATCTTTGAAATTCTAACGTCTATTAGGATACGAAAAAATACGCAACTATAAAAGATTGTTTAAACATACGTAAAATAATCTAAGAGCAATATGTAATCAAAGTCTCATTTAACGGAAAGGGACGAAAATTAAAATAACTACATTTTTTACGATCGCAAAACGTCGAATAAATAATTGCGATAATCATTTACAGTTGTTCGACTTCGACACAGAGGTGACGCCGATAGCGGAGTTACTGATCACGGACGTTTTACGGCAAGCGTTACGCGAAATACTGTACGAAGACGAGTTGGAAGCCAGATCGAGGCAGCAAAGGATTCTGTATTTGAGACGTAGTGTCGAAGAAATGAAAAAGCTAAAAATGGAGAATGAAGACAAGATGCTGAACCAAGTTGCTGTATGTGTTTACACGTATATACTGACATGGGCCCGGGTTGTTTTATTTTTACTCAATCGACCGATTTGTAGTTCTGTACTTCCAATAGTTTACCGCGTGAATTATAAAAAATATGACTTTCCTTTAATAAAATCAAGGGTCCAATAGAATATCGAATCCGACGAAAAATAAAAAATAGTTCAATAAATCTATACATTGTAACACTGGTAAACGAAATAATGAGCGACCCCGTAAACGACGCAGTCATTACGAAAATAAATTATTGATAATTAATCATTATACTTATTCGATGTTACTGTTTTGGCATTTTTTTTTACTTAACTCGTTCAAGCCGGAACGAATAAATAAATAGAATCTAACTAAAACAAATGGTCGAATAACTGTTATGTACAAGTAAATCGATAAATAAAATTACTCGAGTTACAACGATCATATTGTTTTGAAAATAAAATTGGCAAGCATTTAAAAAAAAAAAATAAAATTGGCATTTTGATAGACTTTTCATGTAAAATACACTTTTATTTTCTTTTTTTCTTTTGTCTTTTCTTTACTTTTTTTTCAATGTGTCAGCGTGCCAGACGTCATGCTCTTACAAGTTTAGATATTATATATATTTTTTATTTCAGTACATTTCTAACGATACTTTTTACTTTATTACAACAATTTATAATATATAAAAATTGATTCTGCGGATTACCTTTTTTTTTTTTTAACATGCCTATGCGAATTGTGCGAATACAATAAGACTCAAAACGCCTAATACAAAATAATAATTTAGAAACAATGCGAATTGTCGAGAAAAAAAGATATTTACCGAACGTATTTTATTCGTCTTAATCGTGTAATTTTATTTTAGGCTGACCACACTGAATTGTTCGAAGAAGGCGAGAAAAATGAAAAGGCTCGAATTTCTCAGTTGACTTCTGACCGCGTCACTAACCTGCTGCCTGAAGTATTCGACGAGCTAAATCAAAATGGATTTATTACGAACACCGCCGTCGACACACAAGAAGGTGAGCCAACATAATTTGTTTTTCGTCATACTGCAATGTGACAACGTCATTGCTCTCTTTTTGTATGTTCTCTAACAGATTCCGAGTTCTTGCCCTGGCTGATGGAAGAATTGAAAACGGACAAAACGAACCACGTCGAGAGCGATGAGATTCTAAAAAGTAATTTTCATACGTTATTATTATTAAAACACGCAGTGGCGTTAAATATGCATATGAAGTAAGTGAGTAAGTGACGCGATAAATATAAAAAAGTGGCTTCTCGAATAAGTAAAAAAAAATCGATCCTGCAGGATTTCGTCAACGTATTATCATAAAAATGTTTTTTTTTTCTTTAGTTTTTTAACAACGTCATTTGATTGTTTACAATACAATTTTAATATGAATAAAACAAGCCATTTCATTGAATCGTTACCAAAATAATTCGTTATTATACCATATTCGCTATTGCGAAAGAATAAGTGCTCGTATATTGGCTTAATAATTTTATGTTTATTTCACACGAACCGCAATAAAATCCAAAAGGTTTATTGATCGGAAAAGTGTATACTTTGACAGTATATTAACTGAAAATAATAAAAGAAAATTCTTCAATTTTAAATTCGATGTCTCGAGACGGCGATATAAACACCCTTAACATTCTCGTATTTATAAAAATTGTTTTCTCTTCTAGAAGTAATGAGCGAATTATCTTTAGGCAAAACTTCGTTATTTTTTTTTTTAATTAAACTCATCCCATGCGTTTTTTGTACATGTATTATATTATATTTTTATTATAGGTATTATCTACGACCTCGTGAAGCATCGACTACATATTGAGAAAAATCTCGAAGCCGACGACCGGACACACATCAGCTAAAATCAAAAAAACAACAGCTAAAGAGCTATGTAATAAATAAAACATATTATATACATGCAACACAGTGTGCTTTACTCAAATGATAATACGATGCATAAACTTTTTATCAATCTCGAAAATTTATATCGACCTACAGTAGATTTAAATTCAAACAAAAAGTGTTTTCTCGACTTTTCAAAACATTGAAAACGTATTTTATTATCTTCTTTTTTTTTGTCAACTATGGTAACAACTATATTTTCTAAAAAAAAAAAAGAGTCATATTTCTTCATTTTAAAATTCCCAAATTGAAATCCAATTACTTTCGTATTGCGTATTACAGTATTATTATCAAATAATAATATCGAATAAACGAAATGACGTTTTGAAATTTTTAAGAAATTATGTTTCGTTAAGAATTATGTTTCGTTTAAGTTTCGCTCAGTTAGTTATTTTTTTTTATCGGAAAAAAGTATATTTTTATCAAATTTATCAATGAAAAAAAAAAAAATAGTTGGAATCTCTTGATGATTAAACATGTTGGGTCGTTTAAAAAAAAAAGTTTGTTGCGCGCTCGCACAGCGGAAAAGTTACAATTTTAAAAATCGGTCAAGTAATCTATACTTGACAAACACTCTATTTCGATCTGTGTCAGGTCGTCTTGCTGAAATATTTCGTGTTACCATTTGAGCGAATCACACTGCGGTAAATTCTATACTATTATTATTATTAATTACACTACTACTGTATGCTTGGACTACAGTGTTAAGTGCGTCGGTAAATCGCCGACAATTCGAGCGACAGCACAATTTGAATTCGACGTGAACATTGCATGAAATATTAGTATCATTTATCATTGTTATAATATTATTTATAATAACATGTACTCACCGCGACCGTTTTTTCAGCTTTTCGTATTTACGCTTCGGTTTTTGGTTTTCGATCTCCTCGGTGTGTACGCATACAGGATCGTTTTCTCGAGTCGACCCGACTGACTCTAAACGCTCTGTCGCGAGCAACGCTCGCCGAAAGAAGTGTCTGCAGACGATCATCTGCGCCATCGAAGTCACGCCATGGAGCGGTGTTTCATCGTACAAACGCGATCGCGTTTCATCATGCGTACGCGGTACCTGTTAATAAAAATGTAAAAAAAATTTCCGAAATGAAAACTTGTACTACCATCATGTCGATTGAATAGACATCGTATTGATCCATGTCTATTATATACAACAGGAAATAAAACCTACTCACAAATGATCATCACGCGTTTCGAACGTCTTGTGTTTTTTTATTTATCTCGGCTAAAACTCTGCGGCCGAAATGAACGCCGTCCTGGACGTTAAATTCGTTTGTTTGTGTAAAGTTTGAATATTTAAGTGAACACGAAATGGAAAGAAAAAATTTTCGTTTAAAAACGCTTTATACATAGATAGATACTTGCGAACGTCGTCGTTTTGTTTGCCGAAACGATTGCCGCTCGTCGTGCACGATGTTCGTTAACCTTTCTAGGTTCGCGTCCAGACCACGGTCATCACGCGAACGGACTTTCGTTAAGTTAATGAACCGTTTGCTCGACTATGATATATAGTAGCGATCGCTCCCCGTAGCTGTATAGTGAATTTTAATTTGGACGGCGAAAACCCGTTTTATTTTAAAAATATAACGAATTTGGATCGTTTAATCCGTTGAAAATCTATGAAAAAAAATTAATAGTGTAACAGCGTGACGTACTACCTGGTCTATTATTTATGCAGGTACTTTGGTAATATTCCGTAAATTTAAGGGTGATTTAGACTGTCGCGCGAAAACGTCGAGCAAAATCACGCGAAATTTTTATTCGGTCGGAAAACTAATAACGAATGGATTATGGTCCGTGGCCAGGGGTGTTATTGACCTTGAAATAACGCTATCGTGTACGAAAAAAAAGGAGCGAAATTAAAACCCTTAAATTAATCTAAAAGCTTAATTTTTTATTACCATGGAATAAGTATAAACACATTACGTGCACGCGAATAATTGTTCAACCAAAATATATTTGACGCTTATAATGTAAAAAAATTGCGTTTTTGTTCATAAAATAAACTCTTTTTTTTCGTTAAGCGATTCTTAAATAAAGTTTATTAACACGCGTGAATATCGTCTAACTATTATCTTTTACTTTTTTCAAAAATTCGCCCAGATAAACCACATCTATGGAATACCCCACGAGTGTTCATTCGTCTAAAACGGCTGCATAAAATTAATAAATCGTTGTGGAACACTCGCCGCTGTGTATATATTTTTTGTATTCATAATATTCATACAAATAGCGCCGTATATACGAGGTACGAATAACTCTCTAATTTCTTATGATTATTTTTCAAAAAATTTTTTATCAAATCAGAGAACAATTTTATTATGTCGTTTTAAACAAAAAAATTATTGCAAATATCAGCAATAGACGTATCGAAATTAACGAGTCGTTTAAAATATTCGAGGCGGTACTATACTAATGAGTATATTTTTTTTTGTTTATTTATAAAAAGCCGAGAAAACATGCGAAATATATTATGCTCGTGCGGCATTACGAATAGCGTGTTACAAGTCATTCATTTCCGTTTTCTATATTTATCCTTTGGACATATTTTTACCGATTTTAAATTTTAACTCGGGGCAGTGCGCTTTTTGAAATATTTCACTACAGACGTATGAATAATATGACGTACCTATGTTCGCCGGTTTAAATCGCTCAAATCATTCAATTTTCATTTAACTGCACATAAAATCGCAGTTTATTATTATTCTCCGCGGCGGCTAATAAAAATCGATTTGTTTAAAATATTTAAAAAAAGAACTGCGAATTCTGAAATATCTATTTTAAATATCAAATAATACATTTTATCCTTATACGAATCAATTATAATCACGCTTCAGTAATCAAGGGCATTGGTACTTGGTATACATTCACACTCGAACATTGAGTGTTCAAATATGATTCAAAAATTAATCGAAACGAGTCTTAGTCGTGTGTGTGTGTTGATATTTAGTTAGTTATACTGCTAAAGTGTATTATTAGAGTGCACTCGAAACGTTCAGTTACAACAATATTAACAAAACAACGTCGACTTCACGCGAAAATTAAATTTCTATTCCCATGTTTATGCATATCGTGAATTTCGTTTCGTGACTAATAGCTGTTAACTATTTTAACTCCGTTTAGATAATATATCAACGTTAATTTTTACGATAAGAATAAATGTGCGTTGTTATTATTTAATCGTCGTTAAAATTTGACTTTCTTTATAATAACATTTGCGTTAACATATTTTATAATATTAAACCCGCTCGTTCAACAAATCAAATGGTTTTTATTCTTGGCGTTTAATTCAAGGGTCAAGGTTCCTACACTCGAATCGTGTTTATAAGTAGCAAATCCATTGCGATACGTCAGAAACCGTCGAGTCCTCGGTTTGGTCGCGATTACAATATACTATACTGTAGAGTGTAGACTAGCTGTCCCCGCATAGACCATGCCCGTGCACAGTATAAAACGGAAATATTTTTAAGATTTAAAGCGAAATGTGGAATCAATCGGTTTAATTATGCTTTTTAATTTTTTTTTTTTTCTGTTTGGAAATCTAATAAAAATTTTCTTTTAAATTTTACTCGATTTTAAACTATATTTTTAAATTTATGGTTAGATCTGAACCTGCAACGTTTAATGTTTGACCCTGTGCCTTATTGATGGTCATTGAAAAGCCTAGTTTTACGGGAAATTGAATTCATCTAAACTGAAATGGTAGATTGGAAGACAAAAAATTCGAAAATTTAAAACCAATTGTTCAGAAATTCAGATATTTGCGAAGACCCTAAAAAACACTTTCGAAAATTGTATTTTCAGAATGATTTGATGGCGGTGCCGGTGCGTTGACTATGATTTCGAATTATGGTTGTTTTAGTTTTTGATTAGAGATGAGAGTAGATGTACGTATGACACTCCGACGAAAGTATAGATGTGGTACGACGTAATATGTTGTATTTGTCCGCTTTATGTTTTTACGAGTTACGAAGAGGTTTTTGAAAATACGTCGTTTGTACATTACTCCAATGGTAATTTCGCGCGACCGCTAGAGTATAATGGTCCTCGTAAAACACATTAAACTATCATTAATTGTTTAACTTTCGCGTTTTTTTTGGGCAACTATAATATTCAACCATTTGTCGAGGTCGTACTCGATGACGATAAGTATTGTACCCATAATGACTACCACGCGGGTCGCACTGACCTCAAGGGGTTGAAATAAATATGTTTTTATCGATCTCTCGTTTGAATTCACCGGTAACTGCAGTAGATATCACAATATACGTATGTATATATATATATATATATACATAATATATAGGTACGTGCGCGATATAGTTATGTCATTTACCTGTCCACGTTTGACGTTTAAACACCGCGTGAAATATCGATTTACATAATATACGTATTATAGCCGACTTGTACTAGTCTATCGTGTTTTGAGCGCACTTCATTATTCGATGATTGTTCATTTGAGTCGAGTTAAAAGTCAAAACTCGTATTGAAAGAAAAAAAAAACACGTAAACATACCTATTAGTTTTAATGATAATCTTTACGCGTTTTTGTAACCGATTCCGGAACGTATTTCTCGCCGATGTAGGTATAACGTTTGAACTAAACGTTTAAAAAAAAAAAAAAGTCGGTTCGTTTATAAGAGTAAAACTAGTGATGTGCGCATAGAATATTCTCTCGAAAATGAGAATATTCTCGTTTTTGAACTTCCCATTTTTTTTTTCTTTAAAGAATTAATGCCCGTTTTGCGAAGGAAAATAAAAAAACATCGTTGACAAACAGCGTCGCCTGTGTTTATATATCATTATTATTATTATAAGTAACACGTTGATATTATTAATGGTGTATATTCTTTTGTGTCCGGTTCGTAATATTTAAACCGAAATCATACCCATCTGTTAAAGTAATATAAAACGCGTACGTTTTCCGAAAAATTTTGCGCAAAACGCCGAAATTAGAAACTATAGTGCGTTCCGTGATGTATTAATTATGCAGCACGCCAGCGCCGGAAACGACAGACCTTATGTATAACTTCTCGTCGCGACCTCGGGAATGACGTAGCGTCGGGCGGGTCAACGTCTTTTGCCCGGGGGTTATTCGCCGTTGATAACACTGGCCGTGACACGACATGATATACTGCAGTGGCGGTACTGAATACTGATACTAGCATTGATAACACAAATGGAATAATTAACGAGACGAAGTGTCTCGGTCAGGTCTCGTAATTGAGACGGATGCGATGATTGCGATGCACATGCACCATTATTCGCTGGCAAATAAGAAGAAATCGAAATCGTTATTGTTTACGTTTCTTTCTTCTATCGAGTAGAACAACAGCTTTCAGAAATCCTTCGCGTTTTTAGCTCGTCCATTTGATGCGGCCGTACAATCAACATGGCGTGTTTCCGAAATCGTTTATCTAGTCATAAAGTATCGTGAAATTCGAGACCGGAATTCATCACTATGTATGGAGATTACAGATGATACAGTAAATATAAGATCCAAGACCGTATTATATTCGGGACAGGGCGATATGCGTGAAAAGTGTATATTTTAGTTTTTAATCGCGTCGTATAATAAATATTTCAAAGCCTGGTCGGAATGTAAATGCGGTGCTCATTACGCAAAGACATAACCGGAGGGAGGGAAGGAGGAGGTGATATCGTCGCTCCGGCTGCATGTGCATTGTATAAAACAATGCACCGAGTGCAATCGACTGTTGGGATAACGGTCCTAGGATTTCATTGCGCTGCAGAGGATCGCGCCTGATCAAAAGTTTCGACGACGAAGGAACAACGTACAGCGGCGTCGGGGGATGGCGATCAATTATTTAAGGACACGTGCGGGAGGCGCGGCGGGCTGCACACGCACACCTCTCGTCTGACCACGCCACCCCCTGGCCGTCGTCCTCCACGCGGCCTTAACAAAAGTCGGAAACGCTGTCGTGCTCGGTGGCGATTCATTAAAATCCGAATATTCACTGCAGTCACCCAACGCTATAATGTGCCGCGGCCGAGGTCATCGCGCACTGTAATAATAAAAACGGTATAGAATGCGATAATATGACCTATGTATAACAATACACAGTACACAACACTTCTGACAGTGTGTCAACGAGAACGTGACCCCGCGGGTACAAAAGTGTGACGGCGGTGGTCAGTGTTCGAGTTGGGAGTATAAAAAACACTAATCTGGGCATTACTAGGTAATAAAAAATAGTTGACGACGCTAAATAATCTAAACATGGTGATGCGCTAAATAAAATACAAAAACGTGCCTACAGTAAAAAAAAAACACCTTTTTTAATTCTTTTAAAAACTATCGAACCAATAATTGTCTTAGTTTTTATCATCGATTAAATTTGCAATACATTAGATTTAAAACCGAATGTCAAAATACTCCATACAATAACGAACGACAAACGCGTTTGAAAATGAAAAAAAAAATCATAAAAAAAAACTCCCCCCCCCCCCCGGTTTTGATAGAAATAGTATCTACGCGTAAACAGAAGTTTCCAACTCGAGTTCTGATGATAGCACAACACCGAGGCTTGCACTATAATTCGTGTCTGTTGTCGACTCGCCGTCAACGAAATGTCAACAAAATAGAGGGTGACGTTGCGGGAAAAAAATAAAATTAATAACGCGGATTGTAGCGTATACGTGCGACGGAAATAAGTCAGTCAGTGTAACGAACGGTCGTCACGAGCGCATCGGTACGCGTACCGAGAAAACACCGTTTATTCGAGTACCGTAGTGTTCCGTTAGACCCGTGCAAACAGTGTCGTGAAATTATGGTAATCGCGACGATCGCGTACAATGTTGGTATCTGTTGAAAACATATTGGACGAATTATTATTCCACTCGTCGGCGAATCTCATGGATACGGACAGAATAAAGTAATCCCATCGTAATTCGTATGTGTTTATAAAATTATACGATAATATAAAACGTTACAGATGCGTGTTTCCTAAAATACACCTATACTTTGAACTCATCATAATTATCGTACAATATGAATTCGACGTATTATTATATATTTTAATTATTTTACGTCCTATAATGATATCGGTTCCAACGGTTAAATCGCGCACGGAGTGTCTATCTCGAAAGTTTCGATAGTTTGCGCGCGTCGATAAAACCAACGACAATAAATCATTGAACATTAATAACTGTCTCGTAGGTATATCAACAAGTTAAAATTGATATTGAATTTACGACGTAGCGACTGTGAACGTTCGCGCCGTACGCCCCCGCGTATAATATAGTCATATTGTACAAAATACACTACGGTGACGTGCTGGAAAAAAAAGAAAGCTTTTTTCGCGTACATAAATAATAATTTTGCACACGTAACGAAAAGAAAAAACATCAAGTACGTTTTTCAAACTAATCGGAAAATAAACGAAAACCGAACCGATCGTTGTTTTATTCGCGGGAGAACTGTTGGCTTTTTATACGCGACGTGAAAAATAAAACATATCGAAACAAACAATGACACGTCGACACGACGACGTTTCAATCTGCGTTCGTCGTCTTTGCTTCGTAAAGGTTCCGGCGGAAATTAGAAGACTAAACCGTCGATAACCCGGAGATCGTTTTTCGTCGGCCAAATTATATACGTATTATCTCTTCGTCCGACGACGCCGTTCTCCGGAGAATCGCGTCGCGGAGTCCGTCTCGGGGGCGTAGTTGACCCACTTGCGGACGCGCGCACCACCCCGTCGTCGGCGCGCGCGGTCATTACCTGAACGCGCGGCGTTTTATTTTCACTCGGCTCTCCTCTAGCCCCCGCGCGGCCGCCGCCGAGCCACTGACCCGCGCTCGGCGGCGGTCACTGGTCAACGGCCCTGCGGCGGCGCGTGCGAGCAAGTAACCCCCGGCGCGGGCCTCTACACCCGCACGCTTCGCCGCCGGCCAGTAGAGTCGGTGCCGTTCGACCCGATGGCCGCCGTCGCGTCGTTCGTCGCGTGTCGTCGTCGAGACGGTTCACTCGCGCGGACGCCTCCGCCACACGTGCCCGGACCCGGATCGACGGGTAAGCAAAACAACAAACGGTAAAATTCCTTACGGTCGTCGGTCGAAGGGGGAGTGAAAAAAAGAACGGTTTTTTTTTTTCGCTGTTTTTCTCTGTGTTTTTCAATTTATTCCGATGAAACGTAAGGTTTCGTGTGAAACGTAACGTTTTTTGGAATTACAAAGGCTATCTCGAAATGTTGTATTATACCCTCCGTCGCGTGTTGTCGTCGGCGCCGCGAGGGCACGTCGTCGCCAACGCGTGTCGGCGGCGTTTCGCCGTAATAGGTATGAGTCCGATAACGCGCCGCGAGTTTCGATCGTTTTGGTTCGCTTATATTGTACGGTTGTTGACGAATAGACGCGGGCAATACGATTGTCGCCCCGAGGTGTTCGGAATTCCGGACCGTGATTCCGTTTTTTTGCGATCCGGGGGGGGGGGGGGGGAAATAATGGCGGTTCTCGAATTATTGTGTGATGACAACGACGAGTCAATAACGGATGAAGGCGACCGAGAGAGCGCGAGTCGATCATGGTGCGGACACGTGGTTTGCGAAGTGGCAGAAGATCAAATCATATTCTCCATGTTCGTTCGTCGACAACAAAAACAATAATGATCAATAAATAAGACTGACATTCTGTATGTTATACTAGTGTATATTGTGAAACGTTAACTCACGTCGACGACTTTGTGAGATGTTTTTGCAATAGTGCAATGAATTACACGCCCGACTGTAGGAGATTGATTTCGTGGTAGCCCGTAAACAATCGAAAAAAGGGACGGGGATTGATCCATCGAGGCACATCTATGGCCAATCGTGACCGATAAAAATAATAAGCATAATCAATACAGGTTGTGATTTTTTCCCCAAAGGATGGGGGGGGGGGGAAGAAGGGACGATTTTGTTTTTTTTAAACTTCTCCCGAAATAAAATCGTGACTGCGTGTGTTGCGTTTAGGTATTATGTGAACGTGTTCGCGGTCCTGCACGCGTCCCGTTCCGTCCTCAGTGTTCCGGTCACCGGTGCGACTCATTCCGTCCGTCCGCGAGCGCGATGCGAGAGAACGGAATCGCGGCCGAGAGCGAGGACACGTCGTCGTCGTCGTTCGTGATAATCGGCGGCGGCGGCGGCGGTGGTGACGACGAAGAGGACGATCGCCGGCAAAAGTTCGCCCGTAACCTGGACTCGAAGCTCAAAAAACTGCAGCACAGACGGGAGCCAGGCGGCAAGCATCACGCGTCCAGGAAACCCGTGTTCGTGACCACCGTCAAGACGGGCATCTTCCTGGACCCACCGCCCGATCTGGCCGCCCTGTTGGGGCTCGATCGCGACAGCGACGGCTCGCCCGAGGCCGGCCGGTACTACTCGTACTCCAGCGAGCCGCGCGTGCTCTACGACAAGCACCACCAGCGCGTCAGAAGACCGCCCGACCGTCGACCGGCCGCCAACGAGTGAGTGCAATTATTGTTGTAATGTATAACGCACGGTTGTGCTTTTTCACACGGTGACGTTTCGATTTGGGTAAACTCGGTGTGCCAAGTGTGAAATATAATATCTCACACGAGAGTGTGAAATATCGAATTTTTTTGCTTACTGCTATAAAAATATAAAGCCACTTGTCTACCGGTTTTTTTTTTTTCGTTTATTCTGTTGTTGTGCCGTCAACTCGTAGATAATCGCTATCGTTTTCCGTGTACCACACGTTTGATATCACATAGTATGTTTGTACCTGTTTGAAAATTAAAATAAATAGGTTAAAATCATTGAATGTGTTTTATAACATAAAACTTGGTCGGTCAAAGAGAAATTTAAGGACGGGTATTATTATTAAAGACATATCCTCAATTAATAATGTCGATCGCTAATTATTCAGATATTGCAATAGATTACTGTTTGATTACGTTCAAAGAATTTCAGTAAAGTATTTCAGAATTTTTGTAATCAATGAAATTCTCATACACGATTATATACGATTGTACGGTTCGATACTTATAGTGAAACAATGTTGGTTTTGGTATATTTTCAGCTTAGTGTTGAATACCGGAGAATGTATACCTAAAATAAGTGAAAATGTTAAATTTTTAAACATCGGTTTCAAAGTATACATCGACTGAGAGCCATCTGGACATTATTTTAAAGTATACCTGCTTTTAAAACCAATTGCAACGATATACTTTTACTCCTTTCGAGCTCGCGAGTGCAATTAAACCGATTTAATTATTTTATTGCAGTTCGGCAATACTCCTCACTGCTGCTGCACATGTGTACACTAGCAATGCACAGTGTTATGGCGACGACTGAAGTGTTTCAATAACAGTGGACTCCATGTTGGCACGAATTCCCTTTCATTGAATTAGAGGAAGGGGAAATCGTAGTTTTACCCCCGTATCTGATTAATAACAATTATTGGTTAACCAAATACTAATAAATAATTAACATAAATACTATAATATAGAATAAAGCATTTAAATAGTTACGTGTTTCATTATGAATACAATTATAATGTCTAATGCCGGTAAGTCGTTTGATTTGCGCATATTAGACACTCGTACAACGGAACGTTTTCATTAAATTATAAATTTTGCTTTCTACAATAATGCTATGTTATTATAGACATAATGAACTTGATTCGTCATCAGAAGCTCTACGTCATTGTGTTATAGACATATCTCACATTATAATTTTATATTAATATCTTAATATCGCGGTTATTAATTTTAGTCTCCCAATACAGGTACAATACCGATTTCAAAACGATTTCCCTAACTTTTCGATAGGTCAAAGCCTCTTCACTTCCTCGGCCACCCACGTAAATATACAGCTATAAATAATCATTGGAGTGCCATCAAACTCCCTTCGGCATGGACAATGTCACGTAATATTGAAATATTAACTTCCGAAATCAAGTGTATTTTTATCGCGATTTTCGATTTTACTTGACGCGTTCAGCGTTTTAAATATTTTAAATTTAACTATCTAAAGTTATTGAGAAATAAACCCCTTTCCTATCCTAGTATTGATATGGTTTTATGACTTAAAAACACATCTCGAGCGTTTTTAGTACATTATTATTTTATACATTTTTACAAAGAAAAAATGTCAAAAAATCGATTGAATAATTAAACTATAAAGTAATCGAGTAGAATATTTTTTAAAATAAATAACGCGATTTTATAAAACAAAATAAAGGACGTAAAATATTTCTAGAGTTATTCACGCAGCCCAGAACTAAAAAAAACAACAATATTATACACTTTTATGATAATAATATAATGTATACATTGTATACACGTTGTAAGGATCAGATAACATTTATTACACACATACACATATAAACCGCGTAATGACTAGAATGACCATGACCCTCGACCATTAAATATGACTGATTTCTTTTTTAAGCAAAATCACAATATAATTTACACTTATCTATAATGGGTGACGATTTAGGATTAAGATCTTAACGAATATTATTGTGTGAATAGATAAAAACTACAATATTTAATTCCCTGTGCAATCACGAATATTATTGTTCAAACATAATTTATAATATTATGATAACACTTCGATAAAAAGATAGTTTTTCTACCGAGTATGAAAAAAAGTTCTAAAAACGTTACTTTATGCGCGTACTTTTGTATATCCTTGATGATTAAATCACCATCGCCGGCTGTGAAAAGATCGATGCGAGTCTCAGAAAAGAACGAATCGATTCCGGAATGGTTCATCATTACTCGTTATTTCAATTCTAATAAAAACTCCCGCACTCGGTAGCCGCGTTTAGTAAAGTTTCTAAAAAAAAAAAAAAAACAACCCTTAACCCGTTAATCATGCCGGATTCGTGTTTACTTGTGGATCCAAACAAGTGCACGTGTTCTGTGAAAATCGATATGTTTAAAGCCATTCCGAAGTCGTGAATTTGCGCATTCTGTCGGCGGTCCCTGTCAATTTATAATAATATTAAACGTAAACGAACGGGTGCATTTTCGTTCATAATAATGCAACAACACCTATTCGGAAATAAAATTCGTTCGTGTGATAAAACATAATTTCATTGTCCCATTTGTCGTTAATATTTTCTAAGTTTTATTACGTACATTTCAAGCAGTTCATTCCCGATCCCCGCAAAGAAATAAAGAAATAAAAAAAAATAAAAACAATACTTTTTCTCGTTAAAAAAAACACCCGAATCGACTCGGGTCTTATAAGCTTAGCACGCGAACCAGTCGTTAAATATTCATGTTATTTTTTTTTTACCATAAAACATTCGCTCGTCCTCTCGACAATCTGATACGCCGTTTGCCTAATCAATTCTCGAAAGAACTCGAATTTAGGTCAACATAATGGGCGAGTTATTTTTCTTTTTGCAGTGTGTGCAAACAGACGGGTTACACGAACATCATGCACGACAAACGAGTGGTCAGAGGCAGTAATTACACGAAAAAAACATTTGTAAGTCATACTTTTTATTTTATTACTATCAACGCTAGACGTTTTTTTTTTTTTTTTTACGTTATTTATCATAATAATATTTAAACTTTATATTATATATTAAAACATTTAGCGTCCGAAATGGAACCCGTATTTTGGGTATGCTAAACAGTTATCGTCCGAGGTGAGCGCCTTGCTTTTGCGAATGCGCCTCAAATTTTTTCGTTTTTGCGGTTTTTTTTTTCTTTTTTTCACATTTACATTTTATGGCTTTTGAAACGCTGCTGAGAATTTTTATTGACATTAGATCACGTTTAAATGATATTAGAACGTGTGTTCTCGTGGTGTAAACTATTATCTAACACCGCGAAAATGGTATTTCGCAGTTTTGCAAAGAATCGCTGGCTGACCGCGAAGCGGAAGCTCATCGGCGCATTATGGCCAGGAAAAGAGCAATGGACTATCAGACCCGGGCGTTGCGTTCACACATGGGAGCGCCAAAACTCACTAAAAGTCATCAGCACGTAGACATACAAACTGATATACACATCGAAAAAGTAAGAACATCGTAAATTTCCGTAGAAAGACGAAACGCTGAAGCTTTTATAAATTTCGCAACTGTTTTATTCGCACTATAGTTTATTTAGCAAGAAAGAAATCAAACACTAACAAACAATAATTAAGGTCAAGCCGCGATAACTCTGACCCCTTCACATCAGAATTTCATGATTAGACTCATTGTTAGACCTTTAATTGAAAAATAATTTTTTTTAACGGCTCGAAAACCATAGTCGCTGCGGAAAATTTATCATAATAATATAATAAGACAACGATACTCATGCAATTTTCAAATATGTTTCAGTTTTACGACTATCCGCCTTCACAGACGTTCGGAGCTCAAACCGAATTTGAGCAGGTATACTTCTCGAATCCAGGAACCGGGGCGTCTACCGGTACGGACGCATCCACCCAGGTGGAGGACAAAGAGGTAACGGCTAGAAAATAATGTATATTTACTTGTCTAACTAATCTTTAGTTATGGCTTGATTTGTATGACCATCTAATCCTGTAACAATATATCACGAAGAATTTTTTTAATCACAAAAATGACATTTAGTTTATTGACTTTTGGCGTCAAATATTACAGTTTTAACAGGAAAAAAAAGATTAGTTAAAGATGATTAAAAAACAATAAAAAAATTAATCAACATTGTTTTATAAAAACTACAAATCAAAAAAACGATTGATTTTTATTGATTTTATTGATCATTTAAAATAAAATGGGGAATGTGGACCAAAATGAGTGAAAGAGCTTGGTGTCCCCGTATCCTAGTGATACCCCCATCCTATTCGAACGTTGGGTATTGTACGTATATATTTCCGTTGAAAATTCTTCTCCGGTCTTGACGTGAGATTAAACAGTGTGTTTTGGTACGACAAAATATTGTATATTAACTTAATGACGATGTATACAGTTATTCGACTTCGACGACGAGGTGACGCCAACAGCGGAGACTCTGATCGCCGACGTCTTCAGACAAGCGATGCGCGAAGTGCTGTACGAAGACGAGTTGGACGCCAGAGCGCGACAACAAAGGGCGTTGTACTTGAAACGCACTATCGAAGAAATCGAAAAGCAAAGACTGGAATGCCAAGATGAAAGGCTGAATAAAGTTATCGTGAGTACCCGTTTTTCTCTCTCGGTCGGCAGTGACGCAGCGGACATAACATTATCATACTTTTTGCCGAGTTCGGATGTTTTAATGTTTCAACGTTTTTATAACATTTTTTTTTTCGATTTGATTCGAAAAACTTAAAATTGATTTTTATTTTCGAGTTTTCCTGCCAGTATCGTTTTAACTCGGCGTTATTAAACGTTATTTCTTTTTCGACATTTCGAACAAAATACGTGAAATCTCTAAATAATTAAAATTAAACAATTCGATCGGGTTCGTTTTTTTATTACTTAACAAGGAAGATATCGTGGAATATTTCGAATAATTCGAAGATCTAAAAAGCATTCATTCTCATATAGTTCACACGTTCATATTACACAACAATATAAGCATGTTTTAAAGTTAATTAGGGCACGTTTAAATCAAGTTCGTGCATTTTCCAGGGTTTTTTTTTCTAGTCGTAAAGACATCCTTACCCTAATAAAACGAAATTCTTACACAGTACTAAATAACTCTATACACCACATTGAATATTGCGTGTATAAGAATAGTAGTTTTACTTTTTTTTTATAATTAAAAGGTTTTATTTTTTCGTAATAAACTCCTTAAAAATGTCGGGTTTAAAGTATCTAAATGTTTTACTGTAATAAATAACAAATATCGCGACAACGATGATATCGACGAATAAAATTTGATTTTTTTCCTATCCGTTAATGTGCTCTGCATACATTGTAAATCTGCGTATGGAACGTACGAGACTATAGCATAACTATTTTATATTGCAGGACGACAACGCTCAATCATCTTTTGACAGAGGCGAGAACGACGAAAAAGCTCGTATTTCTAAATCGACTTCAGGCCGTGTGACTGATTTGCTGCCTGAAGTACTCGACGATCTGAATCGAAACGGATTCATTACAAACGCCACCGCGAATACAGTAGAAAGTAAGTGAAATAATTGGTGATTTTTTTGTCTTACTGCTGTAGCAACGTAATTAATCGTCGTGTATATTATTCACAACAACAGGTCCAGAGTTTTTGCACTGGCTGACGGAAGAACTATTGCGAGTGAATGAAACAAAAGACGCCGAGAGTGACGAAATTTTGAAAAGTAATCGTCAAACGATATTTTCATAGTATAATAATATTTAGTTTTAGTTCATAAAGCAACGTGACGACCATTATAGTCGTTCTGATCAAACGTAAAAGATTTCACACGCATAGAAACGATTCGATTTTTATTTATTGAAATGGTTTCTAAAACAACATTTGATTCGTCGTTCGTTGCCAATTCTAATGTATGTAAAACAACAACCTACGCTCAATAGCAGTATAAAATAATGTACGCGTTTTAATATTTGCGTCGCCGATTTGAATGTCCACTTAACGGCGGCGAAATCACTTGACATTACGCAGATAACTAAACGACCATAGTATCCTATTCGAGTTTCTACTGCTTTGAAAAGTAAAATGTAAAATACTGTGTTTACGTGACGTCACGTTTATTTGACGTTAATAACGAATAGCACGTGAAATAATAGTGATAAATTCGTCGGGCGAAAAACGATCAATAATCAACAAATAAAATATAAGAATTATAATCAATATTTGCATTCGACCATTAAACAACAATATACTCGTACTCTAATTTCAAATCATATAAAAAAATAAATACCAGTGTGATTCGATCAATGTTATATTATTATTATATTTTTTGTCACGCATAAATAATTATGATTATCGATATTTTGTCGTTAATCGTTTATTTTTTCCACAAATTTATATTGAAAATGGAATTTATGAATTTTTTTTTTTATTTTTGTAAACAGGTAGAATCTACGATCTCGCAAAGCGTCGATTGGATTCGGTCGACAAAATAATTGAGGTGCAAAATATTCAAAAGCCCAAAGAACTTTTCGAAGAAATTGAAACGGTAACGTTACAATCCGACCAAATAGTCGAAACGGATAGTCGGACAAACGATAGCTAAAAAAACCTCTTATAGTAAGGACCGACTTTAAAATGGAACAGTTTTAAAACCAGATATTTTAGTTGGTTTTCTTTAGTCCAGAATAGTTTTTGAAAATAATCGACAATATTTATGAGTTTCATTAGAAACAAATTACCAACTTTCATACTAATCTAAATATTGTTACCTAAAATTCGAAATGAAATATACGCTCTCGAGTCCAAAACTTTATTTCTGATCAACACCAATAATTTGTATATTTTTTTTAAAACTTTCAAGCGCATTATCTTCCAAAGGATCAATATTTACGAGCAAAATTAACGATGTACAGTAAATCGTGTTCTCCGCGTCCCCTACGATCTCACTTAAAAACATCGAAATCACCCCAAAAAATATATTGATAAATATATGCGATAAGCACAAACTCACGTCTGCGAACACGTTGATTTATTCGCAAAGCTATTTTGGACGAAAGCAAAGTGGGGAAAACGTCCAGGATCATTTTTGAAGATTATATTCGTTGTTTTTAGATTTAGAAACAAACCAATCTAGATAAACACCGAGTCGAGCTTCAATCAAAATGTTCGTTTTTTTGTTAGTAATGTAATTTAATATAAACTTACGCCTAAACATTATTATGTAATTACTTGATGTATTGTAAATTTGTTGAGTCGTATCAAAAGTCTATGTGTTTTCAAAAATTAATATTTAAAATAAAAATATATATCAAAATGAGAAAAAAAAAACGATTTTTCATATATTTTTCGGGGGTCAGTATTCGTACGTAAAGCAGACGTGCGCTTATTAAATCACGATCAAGAACAAGTATATTGTGTGGTCTACGCAAATCCATAAATTTGGAAAGAGGGTTATTATTTTTGGCTTTTTTTTTCCATTATGATTGGGGTCCCGAAAAGCAGCTGTTAGTTTGCGAATTGCATAATACGAAATCCATATCTAATACATCTAAATTAACACCGCAACAGCCGACAAATATTAATATTATTATTACTACTCCCTTGTATTTGACAATGATAAATTAATAATTTTCGTACGTTATTTGGTTTTACAACGAAAATTGTATAATGTATTTTGATAAATACTTTTTCCGAGTGTGCGATTTTTTAATAACATATATAAACGGATTTTCACGTCATTCGATTTTAAGATCTAAATAAATAATCATTTCAAGGATTACTACATTTTATACCCGAAAAAAAAATCATTTAATTTATTTAGTGCATTACGTGTATTGTTTTCAATGATTTTATTTGGAAAAACAAAAATCTAAACACTAAATGTATGTAATTGATGAGGAAAAACATTCTATATAGCCTAAATATTATATTGAACGAATTTCAATTAAATATAAAATTCAAATGAGACATTCAGAACTCATTATTACAAGACCGGTATATTATGACGTCTAGCGAATCTATATTATGAACGGTGAGTTGTTTAAGTTTAGAGTTTATAATATTAAATTTAGAAGTTATTTGGTAAATAAATAATTTTGAAAGAAGTTCAATGAATACTAACTAATACGCAAATAGTACCTACGTACGAGAGGAGGTCGTGGATAAAATATATCCATTGCCTTAAGTTCAGACATTTTTAGGAACATCAAATAATAAAGTATGTTTATATTGAGTAATTACACTTAAATGACGCGTATTGTAAATACTTACTCATAAGAGCTTATAAACGACTCGATTGTGTTACTATATGTTTTGTGTTACGAAATCAATGAAACGACATACTTATTAAAGTGGTTTTGATAAGCGTCGAATGGATCGATAGCGGTGGTAATAATGTTCGCAAATTATTTCAGAAGATTTGCACGTGTACGTCATGAAAAAAAAATAAATAAATAAATAAACGGTTCGTATGATATTTTTTTTTAGTGACTATGTAGAGATTTTCGGCGGAAGTAAAAATAAAACAGATAAAAACGGACGGACGGAGGTCGGTGGCTCAGATTTAATATCGACGCGATTCCTCCTCTCACACGTAGTTGCGTAACCCTTCGAGAAGAGACCGCGACGACGGACGGTGCCGATCGAAATTGAACCGCCGCGTATACGGACGGGCGCAATGAGTAATTGCGAGGCGGCCCGCTCCGCGAACAGGTGCTGCAGCCGTGCATAATTCGCATTGTGAAAACTCGCCACAAAAGCTTTCGTTCCGCGCGCGATTCGATACGCATCTAATATAATATATTATGCGTGTGTGTTCGGCCCTTTGAATTTTGACAGCGAACACTGCAGGGCTTGCCAAAACCTCCGGGCTCGACGGGCGCCGGGTGTACGCGTCGCGCGACGCTTTTTCGACGCACTGGAGGGATTTCCGATTTTTTTTTCCTCCTCCCCGGCCACACAAACCGAAATCGTCTCCTGACCGACCCCCTCGTCCTGCGGAGCATTCAATATCCTATTAGCGCACAGTCCGGAAAATCCCGGAGGGTTCCGCGCGGCTAGTTCTTCGCGACTGGTTTTTTTTTTTTGTCTCCGTGACTATAGACGACATTATACGATGTTCCTAAATCGAGATTATGTTCGTCACCATCGCCGGATTCGCTGTCACGCGCCGCGAGTGTCCTCGCCTACGGAAATTGATTTTCGTCGACTTTGTTTTAGGTTTTTCAATCAGACGCCATCGACCGTCGCACTTCGGACTTTCGCGAATTCGACTTTGTGCCCGCCATACACCTGCGAGTACACCTCGGAGCGACCTGAAAACGCGTTTGAAGTGTTTGACCTTATCTTTACTTCTCTACAGATACTTTCCTACTCCTATCGTCCAGTTCAAACTTGAAAATAACATTGCGACCGATAAACCGAATAAAACGACCTCTGCTTGATGTTGGATCAATTATGATCGAATATCGAATATTCAGAAAAACGATTTCTAATTGCGTTTAAAACAACCACTTTGCTGTATATATTATAAAGCTCAAACTATTCACATTATTCAAACGGAAGGTTAAGAAAAATAAATAAAAAGTTTAATCGCAAATCATAGTTTTCATCCGACAATGCGGTGAATTCGAATACGCCTATTTCGCTCCAAGCTTTTAAACACAATAGTCAAGGTTTATATGAAATATTTAAAATTCGTCGGATCAATATTGCCGTTCAATGTAGAACCAAGTTCATAATATTCCATTATAGTTTCCCATTCGATTCAAATCAATCAATTTTTTAAGTAAATATACATAAACGTTTATGTATACAGTGTCGAATAATACGTCATAGTACTGGGTACTTCTACGTTTGTATTATTTATAATAAAAAGCTATAATACTCGTGTACTATGCTTGACTACTAGTAGAGAAACGAAACAAATAATTACCTAAAAGCTTTTTTCGACTCTGCACGCACAAATAACCGCAATATTGAATATTCATTTGAAAAAAAAAAAACTAGTAAAAAAATGCATACTATACAAACACGCGAGTTTTCGGTCGGGTGTTAAGAAACTATTTGGAGTGATAATTGGTAAGAGGTTTAGAGATGAAAATGGAAAATGTCGACTTATAAAAAACATTTTTGTGTTGACCTGAAACTAAATAAGCAATATAATAATTCAGTAAAAAAAATGGTAAAAATAATTTATATCATATCCGTTTCAAAACGTATCTTCGTCAGAAAAAAAAACTGTTCAAGTACCTACTAATAAAATGGGATAGTACTAATAGATAATAATATAGAGAATGGATCGCCATGTTTTCTCATTTTTCCATATGGTTTATACGAAAAACAATAAAACACAGCGGCCCGTCGTGTATAATTATGAATGGACGGTATTAAATTGTGTAATGTTTTTCTTTTAGCGATGCTTTCAAATCAAGACTGCCCAGAATATATATATTTCCTAGTCCATAAGTCTACAACACACCGCGATGGTAATGCGTAGACGATTTTAATTATATAAAGTTTGCTCGGTGATCGTTCATTAGAAACCATGGCCACCGGGGCCGTTAAAGCGAAAAATCTATACTATAGGCACAATTAATCGCGATTCGTGGCAACGGAAGTGCCGGCGGAAATAGAGTTCACTCTTTTTACGTGGTACGGAAACCTAAATACAAATAAACTCGTGTCTATTCCAAATGTATAAAGAAAAATTAAAATATCAAACGACCGATGATAATTCTGCGTCTTTTTTGAAAATAAAAATATGATGAAACTTCGCAACATATAAATCATTTTTACCATTATTGAATCACCTAAATAGTTCGAAAAATTTTAGATTACGAACAATATTTATGCTATAGGAATTAATATACGATTACGTCATAGACCATAGCAGACGACCGCGACAGCGTGAATTCATATTAAATTACATCGTTGAAATTATTAAAAATATCATTTGAGTATGAGATTATGTAGGTATGTTGGTTTTAGCGAATCTTAGTTTTTTATTATTTCAGCCAGTAAATAATTCAATGATAGAAATATGATTTTTTTTTTATTGAATAATTCGATTTTTTACCAATTCCTATTTTACTATTTACCCACTTTAACCAATTTTAAATTTTCGATAAATTGTGTACTTACGTAAGATCGCTAAAATCGAAAAATCACTCCTCACATTAGTAATTAAACGTAAAAAAATGTAATTTCTCAATCGAATATATTATTAAAATTAATGATGTTTTTTTTATCGCCACTCGTTTATTGTAATTCACATATACGAGATGGCATACTAACCCTACGTTTATCTGCAAATACTATTGAAATTTGGATATTTCACCGTTTACATTCATATAAATCCAAGTGAAAACAATATAATATTTCTATTTTATTATAATATTAAGAGATTGAAACATAATGATAACTGTAGTGACCAAAACACGTTTAGTTGTAATAAGTCCCAAAGAGAGAGTTGATAAA
The DNA here is from genome assembly GCA_948098885.1 of Drepanosiphum platanoidis. Taxonomy (NCBI): domain Eukaryota; kingdom Metazoa; phylum Arthropoda; class Insecta; order Hemiptera; family Aphididae; genus Drepanosiphum; species Drepanosiphum platanoidis. Next base: position 307,880 of record OX402534.1, on the reverse strand, counting down.
ACACGTGGTTGTTTAGGCGATCTCATCGTTAAAAAATATAATCTGATTTTAATTTCGACACTTAAGTCGTTGGAAAGGATTTGTAAAACGTTTTGAAATCGACTTTTCGCCCCACAGACGTTCCACGAAGTAGACCCAAACGAAGCTCACCCGTTCCTGTCGAACGACTAACCTCGCGGCGGCTTACGCGAGTGCGCGCTGCCCTATTACGACAGAATTGCACGCGACACGCGAGTCTCTCGCCCCCGAAATTTGCATTTTTCCCAATTACAAAGTCTATATCTGTCTACGCCACGAGTTATGATTGACATTAATACGCTTTAAAAATTAGGGAAAAAAGTTTTTTTTTATCACTCTTTGTTTTAAGCGAAAATCCGCCCGCAGAAGATTTTCGGCACGCGATGGCCAAAAACACGACGAACAATCATTAACTATAATATTTATATGTATTTAAAGTAATAACTTCCCTCAAATAATATTTTGCTACGAATTTTATTTTTCCGGCGCCTGTTAATCAGATCACAGACTACTTAAACATACCTAAACTACTGATGACGTCTTTGACTTTGGATTATTCACAGCCGTGAATAATTACTTAATAATCCGTTGAAAACGTTTACAGCATTAAACGCAATGTGAATAGCTATTCATATTTCGACATTTCAAATGTCCAACGTGATGTACGTTCGGACAAAACATTCGTTGTCGTGGTTGTTCGACAGTGCCCTCGAGACCTTAAACATTGAAACGCTAATATTAATATTCAACGTAAAGATAACGTTTTTATGCGATCGAAAATAGAAAACCCCTATAAATATGTTTTAATTTCTGAAATAAAAATGACGACCGGATACGTGTTTATAAAAATATAGTTTAATTGGGTGCGAAAAAAGTAGTAGATAACGTTTTCATCGAAGCAACGTATTTATAATAGTACCTTGTAAAATCGTTAGGTACGATTTGTTTGCGTTTTATTTATCGTATTAGCGTCGAAACAAAACTAATAATAATAACTGTAGGAAGGTGGAATAGTATAAATATTTAGATATTTCATAACGCGTCCGAAAACATTTTACGCCGGAAAAGATTCATTTTCGATCGTGGTGGCGAAGGGGGAAAATTATACTTTTTTTCGAAATTACGTAATATTACGCCGCGATGTTCGACGCGATGACGACGGCTGAAATAAAAAACGGCGGCGGCGATGATTCGAAATTTGGCGCCAACCTTACTGGTGGCAGCGGCCACAGCTGATAAAACACTGAAACAGATAGAGAACGCCGCCGTTCGAAAATCGCCACGCGTCGCGTGATATCGTTATAGTGCCGTTCGATTTCAATAATAATAACTGTTAATAATTATTGTTCGTGATTGTTTCCCGTACGCCATCGATTCGACGCGAGTTTTGACGCGCTATCGACAGCCCAATCGTTTCCAATGGCTTTTAATAGTATTCCATATTAGGGGCCCATGCGGACTCGTACCGTTTCGCCGGCCGCGGGACAGCGGTGACCTGCGCGATGGCGGCGGCGGCAGCGGCGGCGGCGACGACGTTACCTGCATCGATTTCGATATCGCATAAAACCGCGAACATAATCGCGTTGCACCGCGGCCGATGGTCCCCTAGTACCGCGTGTCCTTAACCAGATATCTTATCCGTGCATAAACCGCAAACGGAAACGGCACTTTTTTTCTCGCGTTTTTTATTCCATCACTTCCGGGTTGTCGCCGATCCGCGAAATCTTTGATCGAGATTCGCTTTGCCCGTTTGTTATTAATTGATTTTATTCATTTCGTTTTATCAAAACGTTTTTAATCGCAATCGCAATCGTTTTCCGAAACAACCCGATTACACATATTATTATATAATAATCACGCGAAAATACACTTTGATGGAAACAAAATTACTTTTCAATGTTATTTTATATTGTTTTTGTTGATATTCATGACACTGGACGCGGACTACAAGTAGAAAATGAAATTTCTAAACGAAATCTACGTTAAAAATTAAAAATGTTCGAACTACAGAAAGAGCACTACATCGAAAGCTTAACATTTGGAGACGTCCGTAAATTTAATTAACTACCAATTGGTACCCTCTGGAGGCAGTTTGAAGGTCCCTTCGTGCAGAAATTATTAAATCATAATGAAAATGTAATTTGTTTTATACTATAATATACGATTATATACGACTATAATACGAGTATTATATACCTGTACGAGTAGACGATGTGTTTCTTTTCTAATAAATGTGGAAAAAAAGAATAAGATTATGTAATATTTTGATATACTTCAAAATTAACTTTTTGAATTCGTCCAATGCTTTTTTCAAATTGAATTGTCGCACCCGCTTGTTTTCAATAGAAATAGTCAATATTTCGTAAATGATGTCTTATTGCACTGTTATTTTCAACACAAATGTGGTCGAAAGTTTAAGATTTAGAAAAAAAAAATCTATTTTTTCAACTTCACTATTAAACTACAAACGTCCATAATAATAAACCGTGCACATTTTTGTTCGCATTGAATCCACACCGAATGAAAACGAAACCAGCGCAAAAACGGACGTTTGTTTTTTCCGAGTTAATGGTGCGGACAAATTTGTATTTTCCTAACGTTTGATATTATTTGTTTCTTTCTCGCTTTTGCCCGAAAGCGCTTCGTTCGTCGCGCGATATTGTTGCAGTTCCGGTTTCCGGGTCTGTAAACCCTCTAGCCGCACTGGGATTTTAAATACGTGTTCGGCAGCTGTAACAATCGCGTAAAAACTTTTGTCCGCGCGCTCAAATCCGTTCCGTAAACATTGGTTATGGTTAATCCTCGCTCGAGCACTTGAACGCTACAGCATTCGCCGCCGGTGTAACCCTTTTTATTTAAGTCTTTTTGAATGGTCCTGCCCGGCGGTTCTCCGGCGAAACCGTATGTGTAGTTCTTGTACGTATCACACTATTATTGTTATACGCGTATTATAGATCTTTATTGATGAATTCGGATGACAAGTCCGCTTTACTATTTCATTTGTTGTAATTGAATCGAGTTTTTTTTTTTTATGCGTGTCTTTTCCTGTACGCGCACCGATTTCTGGATTATCGTTTCGAATTCAGACTTCCATTCAAAACTCAGTCTTTGGGGTGAATTTTCAAATGAATTAAACTACTGACGAAAAACAGTTTAAAAAAAAAACAATCACTCTCGTCGAATTATTAGTCATACAGCGGACAAAATATGATACGTAACAACGAACACGTCACGTAGATGTCATTAAACTTCTATTAATTTTCCTACCGAAGGTAAACAAAAGTACTATACTGATTTTCGGCTCGTATATTGACACAATCGATTACAATAATAAACCTTGCGCGTTATTATAATTTTATTGAAATTATACTGGGGTAATTCTAAAAATCGATTCTGTAATTCGATGTTAAATTGAATTTAGAAAATAAAATTATCAGTTCCAGTTGAAACTATTGATATAATTTTCATTTTTTCAAATTAAATACAAATATTTTCGTAATGTCTATTACTTGTTTGTTATCTGTCTTCTTCAACAATATATTATTTTACTGTTCTTATTTTCAATTATAAAATAAGTTAATAAAAATAACTTTACTAAAGAAGTTTATGTTTCGGAAACTGTATTGTTGATCAATGATTATACACATAAATGTTGTCAATACAAAATCTACTGTGACTTTAGTGAGTATAATATATTCTTGATTTCATAAACATAGTAATCGTAACATTTAAAGTTTATTTCAGTGTATTTCATGCGGTAATATAATTAAAACTTTAAAAAAAACCTAGTGTAATTTAAAAATGTTTTCAAGGAAAATACAGTAGATAATAATTATGAACCGCAATCGATCGATTATTGTATTCGAACGGAAAAACTCGCCGTTTCCCGGAAACTGCAGTAAGTACGCGATGTAATTGTAACATAACACAATATTTTACCACGCGGAACGCCATTGCAAAACGCAATGCGTATTTCGTACTTCATCGTACAAATGCGAACGCATTTTATACTCATATTTAGAGCAAATATTAGGACACCTGGGGACCGATAGAAGAGTGAAAAAAAGTTCTGAAGTTACACATCGTTCCAATATAACAGAGCCCTATCGCGTATAGTTGTTTTAGCACGCGATACAATATTGCAACCGAATCCAAGTGCTATTAGAGAGCCATTTCACCGCGACGATAAACAATACGCTCGCCGCGTTCCCCTCAAACGAAACACGTCCCTCCGGAGCGGCTGAATCAATAAAGCATACGTTTCGTTCGCCGCACGCCTTTAAAACCGGAACATGGTTTCGTTTTTGATTTCGAAGGCCCGAAAAATGCCCTAAAACTGTATACCGATCGCGGCCCGTGATCGGCCAAACACGAAAATGAATACGTCGCAGTTGGATTTACAATATTTTTTTCGTACTAAATGTTCCGGTGAAAAATATCTTCGACTGGGCTCCAAACATGAACGTTGCGACGTTGACGGACCGCGTTCCACGCTCGGACGCCCTGCTCAATAAAATCTATCGATTTTAGAATTAATATTACTTTGTTTTTCGAAGTTCTTCGACTTGAACTTCGTCACTTTTTCTAATAAGTGCTATTTTATGGTGGTTTTTTTTTTTTTTTAATTATTTTATCGATGATGTTCTGGCTATGCTCGTGATTTGAATAGAATAACATCAAAACTACAGTGTCTATCGGTCTTCCCCGTTCCGGTCTCGGGAAAACGTCCTTGCAGTCTCGTGAGTTGTGATATCGTCTCGGCATACACGCGATTGCGACCGCGGTGGTTAATCCGCGTAGCTCTAATAGCGGTTGTGACTTTTACTGCGCGAAGACAATCCGCCCCGCCGTATATATGTATACATCGGTACAAGTTACAATGCATAATTGTCCATTGGGGTTGCCGACGCAGCTGCACGATAATAATATCGTCGGTCGTATCAAACTTTTATTTAAATGCGATTTGCATTCATTCGATATTTATGTATATACGAATATAAAAAGGGTCTCTCTTTTTTTTTTATAATATCGTATTATGTACCACATCCCGATCCCACTTGTTATGCATTCGTGCGTCACACCCCTTCTCGGACCTCGAAAATAGAAAAAAAAACCACCTGTACCTTTGTATGCGGATTACTCAATTAAAAGGTCTGAAAACACTCTCACCCCGGCCCGTGTAGGGTGATAAGAACACTTGATAAGAATTGTTGTTTGCAGTTTTCAATCGCTGCTGCCGCTGCCGCTGATAATGCAGCGGACATCGAATTACGATTAGGTCCCTCCAACCCTCGACGAAGCCAAAAAATAATAAGTTTTTTTTCATTTCTCTATTGCGTTTTCTATTTTAAATGACATTACTCGTAATTTTTAGTCTGATGCGAACAAATATTAGATTGGTGACTTCCAGATTTGAGTTTTTTTTTAATTTAAATAATTACAAATTTGAATATAATTTGTTTTACCATTTAAACGCCCGAATTATTTTCGATATTTCGTGCAGATATTATGTAATAGTGAAATTTCCTTTTTTTTTTTTGACCCAATATTGTAAGTTGCGTTTTCAGAGCGCGTGTTGGCGATTTCACTGTTGTGAACGCACTGATTCCTTCACTCGTTTGCCGTTTGTGTTTATACTTTTGGCGCCTGCGCACGTCGACTTTTAGCGGGTAGTCGCGCGCACCAATCGCTTTTTATTTTCTTCCGCGTGCGAGGAGGTGTGACTCATCGGTAGGACGGTATATCACAACCAATTATTATGATAATATTATCGATGGATTTTTTTTTCATTTTAAATTCGCACTTGTTAATTAAAAATATTTGTTCGTTCGGATCCGGTTGATGTGAAAACATTTTTTTCCAACGGTTTTACTGACAGAAAGCAGTTGTAAAATAATGTCGAGAATACGGCGAGTAATTAAAATTCGTATGGAGATTATGAAATTAATTGATGTTTTTATAATAAGTAATAACCAACACAAAAACCGTGACGAAAACTTAACTATTTTGTTGCTACTGGTTTTAAAAGGTCATAAAGGCACATGTAGACACGTCGTCCTCCGACTCGAGGCTGAAAGATTCCACGCCCGGACTTATTATCCGTGCACGTCTACGAATACTATTCAAACATTCTGGTGTGAAGCGTAACAAACACGTCGACACGCGTCTTGTATTCAACAAGTAAATGATCCGATGATAATTATTATACTATGTTGTGTACAATGACCGACACGAGCCGCGCGGCACGTGGACAATTTGAACACGTGCCGTTGTATGCGCCACGCGACGAATACAACAACATGGTAAAAATAATAAAGTCAACGGGCGATTATCGACACTTCTGCGTGAATTGTCCATAGCGAAAACAAAAATCCATTGAAAAATGTTGGCTTTTAGAAAACGAGTCGACTTTCCTTCCTTCCTGTTCCTGCAGATATCCGGCGATTGCCTGCAAGAGTTGCGAATCTATAAAATATTTAGTAAAATACATTTTTAACCTTATGAAAAAATTAATATCATTGTAAGAAATATCATACTATTTTCATACTCTTGGTCGTTGACGAGCCGCGCGCCATTGTTTGATCTCGCCGAATCATATAAACACGTCCGTACGCGCGACTATTATGCGCACGAATTAATACGCGATAAAATATCATACGCAAAATCTCCTTACCGCCGCCGAGTACAATATGTGTTACGAGCGTACATTATATTATATTTTGGAAGGTATATGCGGTGTGGCGCGCGTTAGGGGGAGCAGATCGATTTCATTATATTATTAAACCGAGCGCTTGTTGTCACCACACACATACATAACAAAAATCGGTTCAATGGAAATCTAATTGCGGACATTAAGTCTGCGCGGGGATGAACCTGAGGGATTTCAAAAACGGGCTGCCGCCAACCCCTGTTATCAGAGTTTTATTATGGGGTCGCGCGGCGGTCCTGCTCTGCACTGCAATACGGCCGCGCGCGCGTATACAATAATATACTCGAACTGAGCCGGCACGCATTATGTTTTTATTCATCGAGTGGGGCGGGGGAGCGCCGAAGACCTCGGACTGCTGTGATCTGACATGAAAATGTATGTACGTATATATATATGTTTTAAATAGAACGTGAAAAGGATTTACACCTTTACGCTCCGAACGCGGAGCAAAAAGCACTTGTCGCTCGCAATTACATCGACCGGGCGTGTTTGGTCGGAATAACCGGGGATCATCGTCGTCGTCATCGAGTGTTCAAACACAATATGCGACTAGATAAATCTATTCACAATGCAGATGGTCCGTCCGTCTCTCTCTCTCTCTATTCTCGAATTTATTATTTTTTATTGAGTAGACCACTCGTCGACGTCCGTCCACCCTCGCGGTTCCGATACGACGACAGAAAGAACCGCGGATCAAACCGCACGGCTAACTGAGTAATTACGTATTATTGTACTAAGTTCGACCGAGCATTTACCGTATTGGAAAAAAAATCACGTGTTTCGCATTGACTTCGACGAAACTCTGATTTTTAATTTTAATATTTGGACAACACGCGTCGACTTTGGCAGAAATTCGTTTTTAAATAATTATTCGAGTACATCGCCGAATTAAATTACCAAGTATAATTTGTCAGAATGAATATGGCGGTAAAACGTTACTTTTGCGCGTGTCGTCCTGATTAAGTATAAAAGCAATCCATTATTTACGATTAAGTTTATTTCGTTTTTAATTAACGGACAACATTTTCTCGAAGTCTGTTTTTAATGTATATGAAATAGTGAATAGAACCTGCTCAAATTAAATCAATACGATTTTTAGTCGACTACAAACATTTTATACCCAAGTATATAAAAAAAAGGACTCTTTGAATTCGTTAGATATAAATTTATATAATATCAAACAATACTGCAGACCGACGACGTGCGGATCTCTAGTTTATTGGTTTGAATTACACTAGGTCTCTTCTGCAATCCCAACCTCGCGAACAATCTCTTCTTCTAACGCGCATTTGAATATTTCATAGGACAATGGTATGTATTAATATGTTAACAACAACAATCTCTTGACGTATAACATTGAAATCGTAAATAAATCAAGTGCGATTTTCCATTGGTCGTTCTAAAAAAATTAAAAAAACGTTTAGTTAACGAATACTGCTAATAACAAATCAACGAATATTGCTGCATCGGTAGTCAGACATCAAAATTTGGTCCGGACGTAAACATGACTTTAAACCATACAGCTAGATATCATTAAATATCACGTGATCTCGCGCGAGTCATGTGTGATTTTCAGACAAATGTTCGTAAATACGCAGTGATACCGAGACGATTCGTTATTATTTTAAAATTATGTTTACGTTTGAGACTCTATTTCGGTCGAATCTCCGCCTACGGCGAATTATAGAAGGGTAGTAGTATGAGGCGTTTTCATAAAATCCGACTACCCAGACGTATTCGGGGATTGCCTGCACCGAATCACGTCGGAACGCGAGCCGGTTTGTGAATCTCACGCGCCGCGTCTGAAAGTCGAATCTGACCGCCCCGCCGTCGCCGATCCCTTCGCGCGTACGTTTCTCCCCGCCGAAACGAGGGTTGACGAATCACGGAGTTGAAATTAAACCGCGCGCGTGAAGAGAGAGAGACCCCGCGCACCACTGCGGGCGGACACACAATACGAAACGTATATTATTATACGCGATATTTTCATAAATTAAACACGGTGCGGGGGCTAAATAGAAAGAAAAAAAAAGAGAGAAAAAACAAAACGGGGGACGTATACGAAACGCATCATATCGCACATAATACGGATGCACCGTGCGCGCCACGCTTTCGTCGCGTCGCTCGCGCAAGGTGGTGGTGGTGCATACACTCGTAATATAATATACGCGCGCGTGCTTTGCTCGTCGGGGCCGCGCCCTCGCTCCACCCTCTTTGCGCCCGCGGGACGCGACGCCGGGACCGCGGAACAGGTTGCACCGGCCGTCGCGCACCACTCGCCGACCAGGCGCTCGTCCGTCCGGCAGGTCCTCGTCCTAGTCCTCGTTCTAGTCTCCGTACTCGTACTCGTCCCAGTCTCCGTACTCGTACTCGTCGCCGGCGCACATGGAACGGCCAGTTTTCGGCGAGAGCCGGACGCGCGCCGTGGCCGCGGCTTTCCTGCCGGCCGACTGCTGCACCGCGCCCGTAGACGTCGCCGACGTCCTCGGCAGTCACGCGCGGCCACCCGTCGTCGACCGCCGCAGACTGCACCGCGACCACCGCTCGACTGCCGGCGCCGGCACCGACACGTGCACCACCGACGACGACAAGGTGAGTCTCTCGGAGCGTAGCCGATCAGTTTGTGCGGCGCTTGTCGTTTACCTCTTAGTTAGTCAGTTAGTTGGTTTTGGTGTTTATAAAACCGTACTGGTAGTCGCCCTCGACCGAATAGGTACCGATTGTCCGCGAATCTTCTAATTTTACAAATTTGACAAATCACAACACGTCCCGGTTCTCGTTTATCATTTTTGCCAATACCATATTTATTCTTTAATTAAATCCTTTTCTTCTTTTTTTTTTTCACTGCCCGCGACATCGTAACCTATTACGAATTGAGAACGATCGGTACATTTTGTGTTTGGGGAGAATAATAGTATGAAAAAGTAAAGGTACTTTTGAAAGCAACTATAGTACGCTCGAATCATATTACCGTATTCATGGGGAACCGTGGACACCGAGGACACAATATTTACCCACTAGCATCATTTTATCATTTGTATGAGTTGTGTTATCTGATCGAAAGGTGAAAACGTAAAAGACTTGAATAGGTAGTCAAAGTTTTTTATCATATCTGCAGCAGGTACAATTCAATACTTGAATCATATTTTACGACAACAATTTCGCACTGCCGACTACCCTCTAATAGTTCTGAACTGCAGCAACAATACGTAGAAAATATAATTGAATACAGGTGATATTTTAAAGGATTTTTTTACTCTTACAAAATATTTACTATTTTTAGAATATTTTAATGTATCATCAATATTAATACATCCGCACAAAATAAAATCTATCCGTTCAGCGATAATTTTTAGACGTTTTCAAATCGACCTGCTGCACCACACCACGATGTTCGTTTGAGATTTTATCGAAAACAGAAACGAAATCAAAAGCGACTTTCGACAAACTAGGAAATAAAATATACTCTCTGCCGACAACGAAACGATAAACAATAAAAATAAATGAATAACAATAACATCGCATTTGCAGATGCTATTGTCCGTGAACGGCCTGGGCCGATTGGTGTGCGAGAACGGCGGGCCCGGCTGTGCCTCGACGGCGGCCGGCTGCGGTTGTTGGATACTGTCCGTGCCGCTGGCCGACGACTGTCACACATACAACTGCCGGCTATCGCTACTGGCCGCCAGCGGCACCGTCGTGCTGCACACCACCGCCGCCGTGTTGCCCGGACAGCCGCTCAAGATGTGGTTCCCGCCGGATCTGCAGCTGATGCTGCACGTGCCATTTCTCACGCCCGTCAACATAAGAGGTGAGTGACGTCGCTTAAAACAGTTTCCGCGGGCGAAAGCGGCCCGACCGTAAAACGTACAAATACAACACGCCGCCGCCCCTCGTTTTCGGGGCGAGGGGGTCCGGTCTGCGGAGGGTTGTTGGAGAGCCGTAAAGCGCGTTTCGGCCCGCGGGACACGATTTCGTGTTTTGGAAAGATATGAAAAAATCACCGCGAAACGGATAAATGAGAAATGTAATATATGTAGATAGTAGACCCGCAAAACATCAACAAACTATAATATTATACGCGATAATGTGTTTTACTAAAATCAATACAAAACAATTATGTATGCGAGAACCTATACTCGACAGATTTATTTCAACATGTAATCGGGACAATTTTTATCTCAAAAATAGTAATAATGTACACACGTTTCGAAAGAGATTTCTATTATTTCATATAACAGTTTTTTTTTTGTTGCGATAATCAGTTACGATGAGAATTATTTTAAAAAAAATATATTTTTTTAATATATCGCGTCGTCTCCGTGTTTTATCCGCAGACGAACGGATGTACGCGTGTCACGAGTGCGGATACACGTGCGACAAACCCAACCCGCTGAAGATCCACATGGCCCTGGACTGCGGCAGGTCGCCGCGCGCCGAGCTCTGGTCCAGGCTGATGGCAGCCGCGGCCGGCCGCGACACGACCGTCGGCGCGTCGTTCCGGTTCAGCCTGACACCTGCCGAGCCGGCGCGGCCGACGACCGCGACGCCGCCGCCGCCGCCGCGACTGACGTCCGCCACCGGCAAGTCGGCTTTCCGGCCGTACTCGCCCGAATCGTCGACCGGCAGCGACGGCAGCGGCCTGGCGACCGCTTCGTCGCCGCCACGGCCGCCCACGTCCGCGTCATCGCTGTCCGACCGAACGCCGTTGCCGCCGGACAGGCCGGGTGGCGTCGACGGAGACGTCGCGTTCTTCGACCGGCGCTGCGCCGAGATGGAGACTATCGTCAGCAACCTCGGTCACTCCGACCAGGGCCACCTGTGCATATACTGCGGAAAAGTCTATTCCAGGAAGTACGGGCTCAAGATCCACATCAGGTAATTTATTATTAGTCGATTTCTCCCGTGTGTTTTCAAAGTCTTTTAAATAAAAATAAAAAAACCCCACTTACGATTCGCTCTTTTTATTTTTTTCACACGTCAATTTAGAACCCACACCGGTTTCAAGCCGCTGAAATGCAAGTACTGTTATCGACCGTTCGGCGACCCGAGCAATTTGAACAAACACGTGCGGCTGCATGCAGAAGGAGACACGCCGTACAAGTACGTTGACAATATATTCTTCTATTACACGTTTGAATGTTTTGAATGTCGTCGAGGTCCAGTGCCGTCGGTCTGTAAGATATTTAATTTCGATTCTGTTACAGGTGCGACTGTTGCGGTAAAATCCTGGTGCGCAAGAGGGACCTGGATAGGCACATGAAGTCACGGCACGCTCAAACGATGCCCAAGAGAAGCGTGTTCAAAATGCACGTGCCTGTGTAAGCGATGCATTTTTTTTTTTTCTGACCGATGCTCTAAAACGCGCGATATTGTGTTGTTATGTTTGTGATATTTCCAACTAGTTTTAAAACTGTATAAAAAAATAGTATGCTGTACTCGAGGCCTACGAATAAACTCACGGGGACAATGAGTCGGCCAAAAGACAAAAAATTAATTACAACAGTTCAGTAGGTATAAAAAATGTACAGAAATGTGAATACTTAATAAAATTTATCTTTAAAGACGTTATTATATTTAATTGTTTAATATAATATATTCATACATCGATTAAATATATATTTTTACTATAATATAATTATTCATGTTTAATCTACGATTCGCAAGAGTTGTGCATCGTCAAAAAATATAATATGAATGATTAATAGAATATTATCTTATCAATCGAGATAACACATCGACTCATAGTCCGATGAAATAAAACCAAGGTAGGTAGTTATAATAAAAGTGGTAATTTTTATTGCTTAAGTAATTCGAATTTATTACTTTATTATAATTTGTTTTTTAGTGATTTAAAACAGATAAATATGTGTTATTGTAGACTGAAATATCAATAAAAACGTAGGTACCTATACAGTATTGAGAAATTCCAAATAGGTGCCAAATCTAAATCTATAACACTTTTCTTTATGTTTAATTTCATCTCATAGTAGGATTTAATTTATTTGAGAAAATAGTATTAAAAAAAAAATGGAAATGTTAAAAAGTATTAGCAGTCAACTAATGCCCGATTAAATAATTAAAAAAAAGAAAATGATCAGAACCGCTCTATTAAACGTAACTCAAACATTAAGAAATAGATCTCTCTAAACAGCATTTTAATGCATTAAAAAAATCACTTCATCAAAGAAAAAAAAGAATATATACCTTTACTATTCAAAACAAGTTTTATATAATTTGTAAACTATTGTTTTAAAAGAAATTCAATGTGTATTTAAATTCACTCCCTAATCCCTTTATTTATACTTTCATACTTTATATTACATTAGATAACTTATATCCTTATACTGTTTAAATATCACAAAAATAAATTATATAAAAAAAGACATGTATGTTTCGCGTTAATATTATTAGTCTGGTCAAATTAGATTAAAAATCAACAAATAATTGAGCAATTTTAGCACAGTAAAATAATAAAACGGAAATATCTAAATTGACTTACCTGCTTTGAATGGATAATTCATTTAATTTACTGAACTTCAATAATGACAATTTAATTTAAATGTTCTTTAAAATTCTTAAAAAAAAACTAAATCGTTCGGTTAAACTTTAAAATTAACACTAAAGCAATCACATACAACAAATAAATTGACAAAATATTTTGGACCACCATATTTGAGAAACGATTAGAATAAAACTGAAACAATAAAGATTAATTAGAGATAGCCAATGACTTGTCTTAGATCAATTTCACTTTATAATTTCGGGTCTAGTATTGTACTATTGTCTTGCTATGTAGTAGACGGTTTGATAATAATGAGATTTTCATCTTTTTAGATTTATTTATCTTCATTTGCATTTTGAACTTGACTCAATGTAATTTACAATCACAGACAATGAACAAATTTCTCACATTTATTATTCTCTCATAGATTTCTTATCACTTTTTCAATGATACAATGAATTTAAAAATTAAAAATTTAAGCGAGACACTACCTTTTTACCTTACTTCTAAGACTTCTACTGATTATATTTTTTTAAATTGATGGAATGTATATTACAATATATTATGTATGACAGTATGACAGTTTGCTCTCCTTCTGAAAAAAAAAATTGTTCAACTTACATCCAATTCCCTACACTACTTTGATTTTTATAACGCACACTAATGTTTATAAATTACATTTATGGATAAAATACTAAATCTAAAATACAATTTAAAAAACAAATATTTATTGTTATCAGAAAAATAAAACAAATTACCTTTAACCATATAAATGATTATGTGGAACCATTTTTATTTTGATTGCATAAGCCATGTGAATATTTTTACCATATTTTGTTCTATATAAGGCTCAATCAAATAATTGAATTCTTCACATGTTATTGTCAAACAACTACATTAGGGAGTAATTTAATGTTATATTCACAAATATTATGTATATTTACATTTGGAGATTTGGAAGTGTTGACAGTAGCCTGCTTACAGCTTTAATGATTACCTGAATTGATCATGAATTAAGATAGTATTTTAGTAATACTATAATATTCTTTGTACACAATAGTATTTTTAAACCTTACATAATATGTAATAACTATGTGGCAGTTAAGTCCTCTTAGGCTTTAATATTTTTCTAAAATTTAGTAATGACCTTTTTTTTTTAGACATAAATTAAGATCTAAGTTAATATTTTATCAATTCTGTAAATACTAGTAAGTATTGAATTCCAATTATTAAATTTGAATGGTATTTGATAAATATTTATTTTCACAGACCACATTTGGAAAACTAAAAAATGGCAAAACAAATAATTTATCAATCTACAAATTATACCAAATAACATATTATTTAATTTCTCATTGCACAAGTACTTTATTCTGAGGAGTTAATTTTGATCAAACTATTTTTACAAAAATTTAAGTTTATCATAAAAGAGGTACTTGATTAAGTATTAGACTTGATTAAATGATCAGCTTGTGATTTCCAAACATCGAAATTGACATCAAAACCACCAATCATTCTTTAGTTAAGTCAATACATACACTAACATCCAATTCAAATATTAATTAATGATCAATAGAAATGTCTTCAACTTTTATAGTATCAACACTGATTAGAACCAAAGATTATACAACTCTCAATAACATAGTGTAGTGAGATAAGATAAATTATGAAGACATTTAACAATAATTGTACTTAAGTAGTACCCACATAAATTCCATTCTTTCTAAATGTCAATTTCTACAATTCTTTTTCTTTCTTACAAAAACCCTGAATTTCAGTTCTAATTTTGAAGAGCTTTAGAGTAGGTTGAGAAAGTTTCTAAATAAATAAAAATGAATTAAAAACACACCATCATTCTTTTTTGTTTATCAAAAAATATCGCTCCGAATACAAAATAAAACGGAACTTCAATTATTAAATATTTTTGGAAAGTGATAATTCGATGAAATATATTTCATACATTATTGTTATCATTACTATTAATATTTAAAATAAAATTCTTTCATTCTTTTCAATAATGGATTAAACAAATGGATTGTACGAGTTCTTTTCAATAAATGTCAAATAAATAATACACTATTTGGAATATAGAATAAAATTGTAAAACATTTGTATTTTAAAGAGTCATTTTATTCAAATCACATGAAAAACAAACTTTTAACGTCTGCTAGACTTGGTTTTGGCAGCCAATCGCTTATCACGTTCTTCAGCAATAGTCAATTTAACTCCCTTGCTCCTTGGCAGAGAAATGTAGTTCTTTTGACCCTTTCCAATAATAAATACATTGTTTAACCTAGAAAATTTTTTATCAATTAAATACAAATTTAAATACCATTTGAAATAATTTATAAATATTAAATAAACACAATTTCCAATTTGAATATTAAAAATCTAACAATTAAAACAGTAAAATTGTTACATTACAGATTTCATAACACAAAAACTAATAAAGATAATATTAACTTTGGATGATACCATTTAAGATTGACAGAAACATTTCATAATAATTGTATAATAAGTTCTTTATTTTTAAATTTCTTATGTAAAATAATTAAGAATCTAATGTTACACACCCACTTAAGAAATACAGTTAAATAAAAAAGTATAGTAAATATTATAATTATATTTTAGAAATATATGTATATAAGAGATCACGATTTTGACCATGTATTAACCTAACCTTCACGTATACATGTATCTAAACTGTTTCCATAGAAACACATTTATACATGTGTAATTAAAACACATGAAATAGGGACCAATAGTGTATAGTATTTTATAAATCTAATTCAATTATAATTCCAGAAGTAGACAAAAATATAAGTTTTGAACAACCAATATATGAAACTACGTTAATCTAAAATAAATCATTGGTCCAGATTAAATTAAATATAATAATAGTAATTGTATTAAGTTTATTATCTCAATTGTCCTATAATATTAAATATAGAATTAAAATTGAAGCCACTCGTCCTCAAGTTAATATCAGAAATTAAGAATTTGATGATTTATTTAAAAACTGAATTTTCAAGACATGAAGTTTAAATTTGCAAAAACAATAAAAATTAAGTACAAGAATTGAATTAAAATTTAAAACGTGCTTAATCATTCTTAGAATTATTATAAAATCATATTTAATGACATATGTAAAATGAATTGAATTATTATTACTATGTTAATTACTTGAATAATCATTAAATTGACAAAAGAACATACCTTGTGGCAAAAATGTGTTCATTAGCATCCTTAATGTGAACAATATCAAAAGATCCTGGATGTCTTTCCCGGTTGGTAACAATACCAACACGCCCCAAGTTACGGCCTCCAGTAATCATGCACAAATTTCCTGTCATAAAATATTTAACAC
Organism: Drepanosiphum platanoidis; assembly: GCA_948098885.1. Lineage (NCBI taxonomy): Eukaryota > Metazoa > Arthropoda > Insecta > Hemiptera > Aphididae > Drepanosiphum > Drepanosiphum platanoidis. The sequence goes on along the minus strand of OX402534.1, from coordinate 291,281 downwards.
TTCAGTTATTTCATATAACACTAAATACCAAAATTTATCAATCATAGAATCTTTTATCTTACCAGTTTCAAAACGAATATGATCCAAAATTTTAGATGTTGCAATGTCATACCTAATTGTATCATTGACCTTAATATTGGGGTCAGGATAACGAATAGTACGACCATCATGAGTTGTTAAGAATGGGACACCCTTAGGTCCAGTTTGGACTCTCTTAACCTTACACAACTTGTACTAAAATCAAAATTGAAAAACTTAGATTAGTAAATATAGTGTTTTAACAATAATTTATATTTTTTTTAATTACTTTAGCTTCTTCGGGAGTAATTCTGTGAATGGTAAAACGTCCTTTAACATCATAGATCAATCGGAAATGTTCACCTGTCTTTTGGATAGAAATAACATCTGTAACAATTACAAAATTGACAAATTTAAAACAGAACTAAATTAAATAAACAGGATAAGTATTAATTAAAATATTAAGTACTTTATACAAATAAATTTGGTATTAGTTGAATCATAACCTCACTTATTAACAAAATTTAGCAAAAAATGTTTAATAAGTAAAAAAACAAAATAGTTCGGAGCAAATACAAATGCATAATATAAATAGTTCATTAAGAGTGAAAATAAAATGTAAAAAATAATATTATTTATGAATAACTGTTCAAAGATTTTAAACTTAAATTGGGAACTACTTGTTTGAATAAAAAAAAGATTGTCTTGAAACTCCATATACCTCTTACAAAGGTACTATTATGAAGATGTTTATTTAAATAAAATATCTTTGCTATTGGGTAATGTGAAAATTTTTATATTGTACCTAAATTTTACAGATCAGTTGTTCGTTATGTGGTGTGTAGTGAATGAAAGTAAAGAACATAATACTCCTACTTGTCCGACATGTAATATCGCAAAAGAAAACTAGGAAAATTCAAATGATTAATAGTTTTTTAAATATTAGTATTAGTAGTATTATTTAATAGGCGTTGTTATAAAAGAATATATTTTTTCTATCAAAAGTTATTTCTTTTCTTTTTAAATAGAAACTTTGAATGAAAATGGGTATTTAACAATAAAACTATTGTAGGATATAAATATAACTAGATAATCATTTTTGTCTTTGTTTCACAATTCTAAGTTCATTAAATAATTCACAGGACCAACAAAACGATAATGTTGGCATAAAACTCATACGATACCTATGACGGGTTAAATAAAGACTAATAAATACCATTATGACAAAGTCTAAAAGCAAAAATTAACATTTGAAATTAATTTGATTAACCTAAATATAAAACAAATAACATAACTTCTTCAGCTGGTACTTATTAACGAATTTAAGAATCAACACACAGACAAAAATAATTTGAATTCTACTCAAGAAAGTCTGGATAAATCAACTAGAAATGTATAGATTTTCAAAAGAAAAAGCCGATTACTAAAGACAAAATCATGTCTTGATTTACAAATTTTTGTTAGGTACTAACCCATGAATCCAGCCGGATAGTTGGGGTCAGTACGGACTTTGCCGTCAACCTTGATTAATCTTTGCATGACGATCTTGGTGACATCAGAGCCAGTAAGAGCGTACTTCAAACGATTACGTAAGAAGATCAACAACGGCAGTGATTCACGGAGTTTGTGCGGTCCAGTGCTTGGACGAGGTGCGAAGACACCTCCTAATTTGTCCAACATCCATGCTTTGGGTGCGTTTAAACGCTTCAAATGCTTCTTCGGACCTCTAGCCTACGTACAAATGATAATAAATACAACAGTTTACACACATACAAACATAGTTAAGTGACCTAACAGCCGTCTACATCGCAAAGCGAACGTTCGAAAATTCGACATAAAGTCGACCGCGTTCAATTTGGAGAAAAATATGAATAAAACAATACAATTGTCGAGTACCAATTTGAAATCGTTCGTAATACTTTGAAAAGCGAACCGGTCGACGGTCGTCCGACTCGTTTTTCATATACATCGTCGTCCGACGTTCGACCCAAACATGGAATTCAACAGACATTTTATCGCGAGCGAAATTCGGGTAAATCGAAAAAAAGATTTCGAATAAATCCGTTCGCTGTACGGTTATGTGCGACGGATAGACGGCCGTTCGGATCGAGATGGATAAAAAACTTACCATTTTGACGAAATGAAGGTACTGGACGAAACGCGAAAACTAGAAGTACATGTCAGGAGAACATCGACACACAGAAAGATAGCGGACGACGACGATTTTTTTGAGGTTAGTTTTTTGTAAACACTAGCGCGCGAGCGACGGTGATATTGTAGGAAAATTATACTTTTTATATACAAGCTCCTTGGAATTGAGCGCGGAATTTTTAAAATAATCTATTATCACAAACTATTCTTTTTTTCCCCTCGTTGTCTCTCTCATTGTCGGTCACGTAGGCCAGAGCATATTTTAACATATATAACCTAACCTAACCTAACCTATAGTAGGTGGCATAAGTGCCACCTAGTGAAAAATAGTCCCACCTTGTAGTTAATGGTTGTGCCTCTCATACCCCTTGCCCCAAGTCCCGATCACTTAGTTTATTTTTACATAAATACTCACTCATATTATTTGGTATAACGGTAATATATATGTATAATGTAAAATATATTTATGATAATCACCTCATAACATCCACCTACATTTTTTTTTGTTGTGCCTCCTTCACAGGACAGCTGGGAGGTCACATGTATGTGAAGAAAAATTTGAATAAAGGAGAGATTTAATTGAATATAATGTTAACAGAGTGATATTATTCATACAATAAGAAAGAGATATGGGCTGCTTAAGTGTAAAATGAAACACAGTTAATTTTACTTTCATTTACATTGATGTTTTTAACGTTTTGATATTGATAATTATTTGGTGAATTGTAATAGGTGTTACAGCTTGTTTTTTTTAAATTTTAGTGTTAATTCAAGCAAAAAGAAGGTTTTGTTCCTACTTTTTTACATTAATTGATCCTTTTTTTATGCTCAACTTAAATACATATTTTAAGGGCATCTGTTTCTAAGGTTTTTATTTTTTTACATTACTTTTCACTAAGTTTTTTTTTTTTAAAGAATTTTAATTCATAATTTTTAACAGTATTTAATTCTGTTTTTTCTACCAAGTTTTTTTTTTAAACCCCCCTCATAAAAAAAAAAGAAAACAAGTCCCCAACCTCAATATTTTCCCCACTCTAACCATTGGATAAAGGTAACACATATTGCATCCCCAATATTAAATGACGAAACAAGCAGCACTTTCTGATATTGTTAAACTAAATAAATTGGTTGCCATTTTCCCTATACCCATGGTCTATCTATAGTATATTTAATCTTTGCATCTACCCACTATCATTGATTAAGTACATATACTAGGTATACTTAATCAATGCCACTATGTAGAGGTTTACTCAGTAAAAAACATTTCCCTACAATCGAAATATTTTAATTCCCTGTGAATATCTACTTTACAGAAGTTTCACTATTATTTCACTATAAGTTTCACGTTGTACTATAGAGTATTTTAATCACTAATTAAAATTGTATGAAGTTTATAAGAATACATCTAATGTTTTTACCAAATGCCTTTTGCTGCCATTCACCTTATACTCTCTAAAATGGTAAAAATAATACAAATGTACTAAAAATATTTATCAAGATTGATCTATCCCACAATTTCTTAAGTCACAACCGCAAAACTATGATTAACTTAGATAGTGAAAACTTTGATTAATTTCTATTGATACTAAACAACATGTCTGAACATCTGAGAAATATTTTAGATCTCCAGTCAAAGTGACGGATCATATATTATTTGGGAAATTGTAACTGCTGTTTTACTTATGACAATGATGACATTTTATTTTAAAAATTAATTCTTAACATGAATTAAGTTTAAACTAATAACAAATTAATGTATTATCAAAGTAAATTACACTAAATAAAATATACATATTTACGGTCATTTCTACATTTATTATTAAGTTTCGATGTTAACAATTTAGTTTAAAAAAATAAATATCAAAATAGATATACCAGATATCACTAATTAATATTTAAAATAAAAATGTATGATGGATTTCAAAAGAAAAAAAAACTTAATAGGTTACAAATATTTGACTTTAAAATTTTAAGGGTTTAATTATTATTACAAGCAATTATTTTTTTATTTCATCTGATTTAATAAACCTATTTTTATAGAAATACAAATACTAGGATGAAAAGAATAATATATCAATCAGTTTTTGAAGATTGATTTTGTGGATTTTCCATTTTCATTCTTTTCTTTTCACGAATGTCTGCTAGCGTTTGTTCAATTGATCTCAAATCCTTTTTATTTTCACTTGGAACTAAAATAAATCATTTATGTAACACATACATATTTATGAAATTAAAATGTAGATATTATTACATAATTATTTTAAATTTACCAAATCCATAAGATTTATTAGTTTCTGTTTTCCGAGCTGCTTGCTCAGCTGCTTCCAAACCAACAAGATGTTGAAATTTTTCTTTGTAATTGTATTTAGGCTTATCTTGATTTGTTCGTTTTTGCATCATTCGTTTTTGCTCATCTAACATCTCATCAATTTTACTTTGTTCTCTCTAAACAATTATCAAATATTAAATTAATAATTAGTTTTGCTTATACTTATACTACAAGAATTAAAAATAAGAAATTTGAATAAAATATTAAGAAAAATTAATATGAATACATTAAATGTATTTAAAAATTTAAATGAGCTACCACAACCCTATATTGGTTTTTACTTTTAATTTAATATTAGATATAAATGAAATTTCAGCTATAGAAACCAATATTGTAATTTATTCAAACTAAAATTGATTACTTAAACTAAATCTTAGCGTGGGCTTAACATAAAATGTATGTTCATATATTCTAGAACTAATGAACAATTGTTAAATATAATTTATTTTAATTTCTGAGAGAAGTATAGTTTTCAAATTTAAAAAAATAAATACAATCAAAACATAACATACACTTAAAGCAGAAAAAAATACAGGGAATATGAACCAACTATTTTTTAACTGAATTTCTATACAATTGTATCTAAATTATTTTATTATTTATTATTACTCATACTTGTGCTAATAATCTTTTAGCGATTTCATCATTCCATTCTTGACCATTTCGAAGTGCATTTAATTCATCTTCAGAAGGCGGAGAGTCTTTTTTAAATACCATTATGTATCGATCAACTTCTTCTTCTCCAAAAGAATATGCTAACATTCCAGCATCCTCGGAAATTTCATGTCTTAAAAATATAATTATATAGTTTCCAATAAAAAATGTAAATAATATATTTTTATTACACAATATTTCGAAGCACTTTATTCAAGGGAGGGAATTTTAGACGTGTCTGGTTGTCGTCTTGAACAAATTTTGTCACTTTTTTCTCCGTCTAAAATTAAATATTACATTACTTCAATAGTATTTTTATATTTAAACTCGATGAATTTATAATTTTAAGAGTTCTTAAGACTTTTAATATTTGGTTTTACTTTGTGCGGAGAATAATAAAATTACTAATAAAATACAAAAGATCAAACATTCAAGTTAAAAATGAATAAAAGTATAGTAAACAAATTACTAAATTTTGATATATTTTACATTGATAAGAAAAATTTTAAACATAACAGTAAAAAAGAATATTCATTAATTGAGAAACATTTTGACTCTCACAAGTTCCTTTTAATTAAAACATACAATTAATAGGCTCAAATAAAATTCTTAACTATAATAATTTAAATATTGTAATATTGTTTTGAATTTTATTACCTCATTTCGAAACTGAAGCATTCTCTCTTTTTCCTTGTTCTGTTGTTTTAGATACACTTCTTGGACTTCTAAAAAGAATTTTTATTAGAAAAAAATTCAAGTGTAAATAACAAATAATACAAACTTTTTTGCCTGAGTTTTTCTTTGGTGTCCACAGTGGGTGGTTTTTCCATTGATTTCATAATTGAACCAAGCAAGTCCATGGTAACGTTTAATGTCTCGAATTTAACTGATCAAAAAAAACAAACCAATAATTAATTAATATAAGTACGTCGCAATTATTTTGTTATCGACGTTGCAAAATATCACGATTCACGAATTCGATGGATTCGAACCAAAATCAAAAACTTGGCTGGTGCCTACGATACTTTTCGAAAATTCGGAATGATTTATGATTGTTTCTTATTTGTTTGTTTTTCTTTTCGTTTTAAATCATCTGAAACACAGTGTTCCGAAAGAATGCGACCATACCGACGGATTGCACTGTGTTTTATCAAAATCATTATCAATTATCATTTATCCGACGGCGCGTAAGATAAAACCTTTTTTGATTTGAACTTAAAAACAATTGAATACCGCGTTGAACATTTTTCGTAAAACGTAAATTGAATCCAATCAATCGTTCGTCAACGACTGCGGACTGACTGACTAACAGTATTCACACTGAGCCACACGAGTAAGTAATTTTAGAGCATCGTGATTACGTCAATTATCCTTTTTGTTATTTTTTCTTCCAGAAATGGATTTGCAAAATTTGGAGAATTATCCGGTGTATATATTAAACGTAGTACCGGAACTTTCCGACGAAAATGCTCAAATACCACAACAAATCGTTTCTGATGGCGAACCTCTGTCATATAACTTTTATGTTCCTAACGTTGAGCACGACGTTCCAATTGTGAACACTGAAAGTATTCCACCAGTGATTTCTCGAAAAAACAATGCCAAATCAACCAAGAAAACAGTGCCACACGGCTCGGCAGTGAATCGCAAACAAAATGTGGAGTCAGTACTCAGTAGTATTATTGTGATATCACATTTTCAATAATGTATTTATATAATCTATTCGTTTCAATTGTTATAGGGCACATAGCAATACGCTTTCAGAAAAATCTGTTAGTGATCTTTCAACATTGCTAAGTAATGAAGATATTCACAGTGACCATGAGAAAGTGGTGAAATATGATCCGAAAACAGACACAAATGTAATTTTTCAGTGAGTAGATAAAATTCATACAATAGTATTGTTAACTTTAAACTGGTTTCTATTTGTTTATGTATTTCTATTGTTAAACTAACTATTCTAAAACGAAATAAATATAAAATGTATTTGTATGTAGTTTAGTGAGACCGTCCGAATTGGAAGAAAATCCTGTTGAAATAAAAGTACCAAAACGAGGAAGACCCCGAAAAATTGTTTCTGATCTAGTTAAGAATGAAATGAATCAAGATGAACAATCAAAACCAGAAGAAGTATACTGCATTACCTTTTTCCCTGGCTCTCTTTATTTAACTATTTAATATTTTTGTACAGACAATTGAATATCCACTGGTATCAACTAAATCTGGTCGCTTGTGTAAACCTCCCAGGCATTTATTGAACGGTGACAAAATATATGAAACAAAGAAAATCTCATTCCCGATAATTGATAATTCAGGTACATACTTATTCTTAATTATTATTAATATTTTAATATATTTTATGAACCTTCATAGTTATTGCTCAATTTATTGATGTAATTTTAAGAAACCATTCAAGTTAATATTAACAATTGCTAATTGCTTAGGTTTTTTATTTTAATATTATATAATTACATTATAATAATTTTTAAAATATTTGAAACTTTTCTAGTTAATTGGATATGTTAAATGTTGAAAACTATTTATTTAAACTTATGTAGATTTTGACACTGAAAACAATGGTGTTAATGAAAACTAATGCTGATAATTATTTTTTGAGTTATAGCAATTTCAAATTTAAGTAATCATGATTAATATGAGGGGTTAAGAGCATGTTATGATATTTATTGAGGATTTAATGAAACCTGACCAATTTAAACGACAAAATAAGTGGAATACAAACTAATGTAAGATGAAAATAAAAACTTAACGATCTTGGATAAACTGTAAAATGCTAAACTACAAAAACGACAACAAACAAGTTGAAAAAATTGCCAAAAAAAAAAAGTTTTCTCAGAATGAGTGTCCATACTTATGACCTGCATAATTATAATAATGATACTGCTGCCCAGACCACAATCACCTCATCCAAAGTAGTATAAATGTTTTGTAAAATTATGTACATATATCATCATTCTGATTATGTAAATTTCAAAATTGAATGACCTTGAAACTATTGATCAGTCCCAATTTCTGTTTATACCATTGTTTTCAGCATCAAAGATTAAAATATAGAAACTACATGAAACAAAAAAATTTAAATTAACAACATTTTCTGATAAACTATAAATATATTGAATATTTTACTACATATTGTTCTATTTGTAATTTTGTGCTAAATAATATTTAATTAACAGGATAAATAATTAATTAATAATGCTCCAAACGTATCCTCTTAAAACACTTCACTTAAAATTAATCACTTGATCAATATAATTATTTATTAATAAGAAATAAATAAACATGTATTGAACACAAATAGATTGTTAATTAATTGCACACCTGTATGAAATATAAATTATTCACTTTTGTTCTCAATATTTTTTACAGATATTCTGGGTCGAAAAAAAGTAAAATATAATGTCAAGTCAGATTTTGTATGTGGTGGATGTGGCAAAATGTATCTCGGTCATAAGCGTATGCAAGAACATTTGGAACGTTTTCCTACTCATAAACTTAACACAACAACCGAACAGCAGGTGGATTCAGATTTACAAGATATTTTTCAAAACCTTCATGAAACAACGGCAAATAGTAATATTTATAATTGGTACTTTATTTGAAGAAATTTGCTGGAAATGTCAGTATTATTTTTCAGTTGATTTGATCAATGGTAAAAAAGAAACCCACACTCAAACCGAGGTTATGAAAGATCGACATTGTGGCTATATCAAGTCAAAAAAAAATTTGACATTTCATTTGAAACAAGTAATTTCAATGTTTTTTGAATTTAATATTTTCAAATATTCTAATTTAATTTGTTGCCCATTAGGTTATGAAACATCTAAAAAAATCAAATCTTATAAAATCATTGTCCGGAATGGTGTCTGTTTGGGATTTATTATCTGCTAGTCTCGAGAGTGGAAATTTACAATCGTTTTCCAAGGAGCTGCATACTCTCTTTTTAAATTTAAAAACTATATCTAAATCCTTAAAACTTGTATCAAACTGTGAATCCAGTCTTATCGACAATAGTCAAATGGTAAAATACAAATGAAATACCTTGTGTCCATGCAATTTGGTGTATAATTTCTTAATTTGTTTTTAGTTTGTAGACGATTCATTAGGTCATTTGTTTGGCTTACCAAAAGGCACTTATTGTTTACAAAACATTCAAAACGAATACGAAATCGAACAAGCGTCTAATGTTTGGACCATGAGCTCCCCCACAAAAGCCGTTGAGCCGCTTGAACCCAAAGTGTCTACGCCCCAAAATTTAAACCACCATTCTTCTAGCCCTATTCACTTAAATCTTTTTGACACTCAATCGTCTAAGGTAGATTTCTTACTGAGTTCCAGTATGGAAGAATCAATAATGTGCGATGAAAATCAAGCGGTTTTGGAAAGTGTCGACGGCCTTGTATCTGAAAGATTGCGCACGATGACCGATCATTTGCACTCAAATGTACCTATTATCGGTTAGTAAAGGTATTTCATAGTAATATTTCCATGGTTACTAATTTGACAACATATTTCAGATTATCCAATTGCGTCTACATCATCTGCATCCAATGTCCCTCAACCAGATTCTTTTATGAGCCACCATGGGGTCTATGAAGTTTTCAGTAATGAATTGAATTTGGTACCGACATCTACAGAAGAATTTATCAAAAGCTTGGAACAATTTGAACCTCTAAATGATACTGATAACACTCTTAGTACGGAAACAAGAATGTTGGACTTTGAAGATCTTCAACATACATTTCATACAGCTTAGCTTTTAAGTCGCAAAATATTATTTTACAAATTAGCAATTAAAGTATTATATTAATTTAAATGGTATAAAATTATTGCCAACAAATTTGTGCTAGTCATTTTAAAAAGAAATTGTTCTTTATTATTTTTATTTATTATTGTTATTTTTTATATCTTTTGAAACAAAATTAACCAATACATCTATAACCAGTGACATTTGAGCAATTTTTTAAAGGTTGCCCAAGAGTTCTGAAACAGCACTGACCTATTTTAGAATTGTTTGCCTACTTACATTGAAATATAAACTATTAACACAAAAAAAAAACTACTTTTTTTTAATCTACTCATAATCAACATTATACTTCACCAAAAATTTTAAATTCTACTGGTATCTATTATCTACTGTGTATCTATTTGAATTTTCTACATTAAGTACGCTTGTCACACGCAATGAATCTTAAATTGCAATTTATCTAAAAGAAAATGCTATTGGTTGAGTTAAAAAAATTAGAATATATTTTGATAACCTGTATTTTATTATTACTTGGGCTGGGATGAATGTGTAAAAATCAAGTATAATATTAAGTAATATTAATTGAATTGAAATAACCAAAAATACAACAACAAAATTTGAAATATGTGACAAAATATTAAATTTAATTGTATTATTTTTTTAAATATTTTTAAAAACTTATTTCTTATAAGTAAAACAATAGCAAACTAAAACCGTTTAGATGAATTTGTGAAACGTCAATGAACACAGTACTTGTGTAAAATATTTGAGTTTTGATTTCAATTATTAAAAGCGATCAAGGTTTACAAGGCGAAAGTAAAGTAATTATATGCTTATACATAATATATGATTAACAGTTCCAAAAATGTATTTACCGAGTAAAAATATAACAATTTTTTGCTCGTTCAAATAATGTGCTAACGGTTATTTTACTTCTATTTTTCATTAAATTTATTTACACTTCAGTTGCTCTTAATAATGTAAGAAACATTAAATATTTGGTTTATCATTTGAGATTACAAGACTTTGTGCCATTCCATTTCAGGTGAGAATCACAGTTGGTAGATGCAATTTTATTATTTTAAAATCAGTAACTCGTATTTTTAAATTGCTTTTTTCTTTTCACTAATTATATTGTCGAATGACGTGAAATGTAGGAAATAATTATCGCAAAAACTCGGTTTATTCATCTGTCAAAATGAAATAGACGCATGTTTGAAATTCAAACGAACAAAAAGCCCCGAGGCTCCAGAAGCATTGATTCTCTCACAAACTGCCACGACTTCTGGAGAATTCCTTGATAAGGATTCAGGATTGATAAAACCCGAAACCTGTATATACATAATATCGAATTAGAATTCTCAGCCCGATGCTTTGGTGGACTGAACCGCCTTTGCGGCCGTGTATTCATAGTTTTTAATTGTAATCTGATTGTTAACGATTGCTCAGTGCAAGTATAACAGTCACGACGACGACGACGACGAGTAGATGGCATGATATTATTGCTTGCCGGAAGTACCCACCTGGCCGGCATAATTTTTGACAAGTACGAATGTTATTTTCGATTTACGATTTTTAATGATTATATTCGTGTTATGTTATGTTGCTCGAGATCGTTTAATCGCTAATTACGTCAGTGTTTAACTTTATTTCGGTAGTTTTTATTTAAATTTTTCATGGATGATTATTATTTGTCTATAGTGTATTTCAACTAACGCTTACCTGTGCTGCGAAAATAGAACCGTATTGTTAACATGTGACATGACAACACAGCTGGTGGACACGGTTAAAGTGGAAATCATGCTATAGACTCAATAATGAAGACGAAACAAATAGCGGACGATTCCTGGGACTCGAAAGTGCCATTTCTGAGTAAGACAGTCAAACATAAATATTTACACACTTAAAAACATAATATAATAATACAATGCAATATTATGTATGTGTGTGGTTTGTAGATTTGCCGGTCAGTTTCTATTTTATAATAGTTGCATTTGTGTCTATATCGTGCTACAGTAATTCGTTTTATGGCGCATTTGTCTTTGATGATTCGGAAGCAGTTGTAAACAATCACGATGTTAACCTTAACACACCGGTGCTTAAGATTTTCAACCACGACTTTTGGGGTACAAGACTTACCAATCATGCCAGCCATAAATCATACAGACCTCTTACGATACTATCCTTTAGGTATGCCATAACCCGATTAAATATTCTATTTTCCAGTAAGTACTATAGAATTTGAATAACTCTAAATAAGTCTAAACCAAGAAAAAATTAATCCAAGAAACTCAATGAATTAAGTGAATTTTGAATTGTTTCTGTGTATTTTTAAATATGTCATCATTTTTAGATTCAATGTTTGGCTGGACAATGGCAGTTTGTCTCCCAAGTCATTTCATGCGACCAACATAATTTTACATGCAATTGTTTCTTGTCAACTATTATATTTCTATAATTTGTTGTTTGATGGAAATGCACCAAAAACTTCATTCCTGGCAGCTCTAATGTTTGCAGTTCATCCTGTACACGTTGAAGTGGTATTTACTTATTTCCTTGTATTTAATAAGATATTCTATCGAGTTATTTTCTTATTTATTGACTTTTAGGTATCTGGGGTTGTCGGACGTGCCGATTTACTTAGTGCGTGTTTATCTCTTGGCGTCTTCATTATTTATTATAAAACATCAAAAGCTAAACAGATATCTACAACTGCCAATGCAATAGCTACAATATTTTGTTGTATTTTAAGTTTAATGGCTATGCTTTGTAAAGAACAAGGACTCATGATTATGGTAAAGTTATTTTTTAAAATTTAAATTTTATGATTATAATGTTTATATAATAATATAATTTATCTATTAATTTTATAACAATATTAATATAGTTATAATTTACAGACTTTTTGCGGCATTTATGAAGTGATTGTAATAAACAAAATTACATTTGGAAGTCTAATGAAAAATATTAATATTTCAAAGATGATTAAATTACTAAAAAGAGAATCTATTGAGAGACTATTTATATTGACTGTTGGGTTTTGTGCGATTCTTTATGGCAGATGGACTATTATGGGTTCACCTCCAGTTTTTCAACAAATTGATAATCCTGCGTCATTTATGACATCTCCAATCGAAAGAGTAACTATACATATTTTCTCTTTCTTAATTTTTCTTATAACTATTATATAATTTATGTTAGTTAAAATGTAATCATTTTTCAGTTTGTAAATTATAGTTACATCTACTTAATTAACATATGGATAATGATATGTCCAGTTTGGCTGTGTTTTGATTGGTCAATGGGATGTGTACCGTTGATACAAATGAACAAATTTCCCAAAGATCCAAGACTGTTTGTTGTTTTGGGATTTTGGACAATTCTTGTTCCAGTATTATTTAAAATTCTGTATTCAAAAAACCGCGATCAAAAGTAAATAATATCTGCTATGAAATTAAATACAAACTTGTAAAATTATTCTATTTTGTTTCAGACAATTACAATTGGGTTTTTTATTCGGTCTACTATTGTTTCTACCAGCCTCAAATTTAATGTTTACTGTTGGCTTTGTTATTGCAGAACGAGTATTATATTTGCCTTCTGCTGGTTTTATTTTAATTGTCGTCTTGGGTATTCGGAGATTGTGTTTATACCCTTTTGCTAAAAAAGTAAATTTATATTGTTTACAAATGTCTACATGATAATTTAACAATTTTATATATTTTTTTTCTTTAGGTTGTTGAAATGTGCTTTGTATTATTAGTTTTCGTACATTTCTTTCGAACATGTCAACGTAGCGAAGAATGGAATTCTGAGTTAGATTTGTTTAGAAGTGCTTTAAAAGTTTGCCCAATGAATGCTAAGGTGCATTATAATCTAGCGAAAAGTTTAGCCGACATTGGGCAGACACAAGAGGCTATAAATCGCTATAAACACGCTTTATTGTAAATATAATACAGTTCATAAAAAGTAATTACCCTAAATATTAATTTTATTTCATTATTTATTAGATTACATCCAAAGTATGATCAAGCAATGAACAATTTAGCAAATATTTTAAAAGATCAAAATGAGTTGGAAGAAGCTAGATATTTACTAGAAAAAGCTGTGTCTATTAGGTAAATACAAATAAATCAGATTGTTTTATATAATATTATTGGACATAACACGAACAGGTGGATTTTCTCCTTAGTTTTGTTTTAAATTATAAAACCAAACTTAATGTGTTTTTAGAAATGATTTTGCTGCTGCTTGGATGAATTTAGGTATTGTATTATCTGCTCAACAAAAATACAATAAAGCAGAGGATGCATACTTGAAGGCTCTTCAACACCGAAAAAGTTATCCTCATTGTTACTTTAACTTGGGAAATCTCGTAAGAACCGTTTGAAATATTTAATATTATTTTCAAATTTTGTTTGTACAATTGTATGCATTCTCGGTGCTTTAGTATTTGGAAATGGGAGAAAAGACTAAAGCGTTATTTGCTTGGCAAAATGCTACATTTCAACAGCCAACACATGTGATTTCATGGAATAATATGATTGTACTGTTGGAGTCAATTGGTGAACTAAAACGTGCAGAAAATGTGGCCCGTACAGCTTTATCCATATTGCCAAATGAGCCAAATTTACATTTCAACATAGCAAACATTTTAGGCAAAATGGATAAGTTTGTCGAAGCCGAAAAACATTTCTTAATGGCTATTCAGCTAAAACACTTGGTATCTAAAACTCAAGTAGTCGCATTGTATCATTCCAATCTCGGTGAATAATTTTAAATTAATTTGGTTTTTTTTTTTGAAATACTAATAATTATGTTTCGTTATTGTTCTAGGAGTCTTATATCATCGTTGGGAAAAATATGATCTCGCGGAAATAAATTACTTACAAGCATTGAACATTGATCCGAAAATGCAGAAAGTTAAAAACCATCTTGCGTTACTCCACAAACACTTGGATGAAATCAATCAACCCACCCTTAATATGAAATCTTATCAGTATGAAGAAGAGTTGTAAGTTATCATAATTTTAACAAGAATAATCATATTTTCCTGATTTTTTTAATGAATGTAATAAACATATTGCACAAAAATTATGTGGTTCAAAAATTTTGGGTAAAATTTGTATTTTTAACTTAAATATAACTCTGTGAAATGTCTGTTAGACTACCTGTAATTTAAGAGTTTTATATTTTGTTTAACGTGAAAAAAAAAGTATTGTTTTTCTATTTTTGGTAAGCATTATTACTATCACATTTGCATTCTTAAGGAATCTAAAGACAAGATCTCTAATTAATATTTTATTTTAATGAAAGCGTCTGTTTATAGGATTTTTTTTACCATTATTATTATTACTCAACTGTAAAAACTTAGGTTGTGATTTTTAATTAATTTATAATATACCATTTTTTTTTTTTTTATATAAATTACCAACTACTAAAATTTGTTAATTTTAATCTCATTTATAAGCAATAATGTAACGTTTATTAAACATTTTAACCAGCTGAATAAAATATTATTATGCAAACTTTTTTGCAGTAAAAAGTTACTTTGCTTTAAAATGACTATAATTAATATTGTTTTAAAGTAAGTTTCTATTTGTTTGTTTGTTTCCAAGTGTATATTTATTAATTAGCTATTAGTGCCATTTAGTCATTATTTTAAGAATAAAATGTACTTTAACATTATCCTTTTGTACTCGAAAAATATAGTCATATTTTACATGGACATAATTATTAATAAGACTTTAACAAATCATTTTTAAAAACAAAACTAATAAATTTTATCAGTTCAATAATAAATCCAGGTTTCAATTCATCACGATAATATTTTTATTTATAGTAATGATTATTCAACGCAACAATACAAAATTTTAACTGATGTTCTCAGATTATTATTTAAAAATATCTGTCGAATATCAATTATCAATAATGTTTAATATTTTACAGGCGTGGGCCAATCAATTTCTATGTCTAAAACATCCAAAGCTAATATGTCCACGGTGTTGTTATCTAAAATAGTTCTGAGACAAGGACTTGTACGACCAAAG
Source organism: Drepanosiphum platanoidis (assembly GCA_948098885.1). NCBI lineage: Eukaryota > Metazoa > Arthropoda > Insecta > Hemiptera > Aphididae > Drepanosiphum > Drepanosiphum platanoidis. The sequence continues at coordinate 275,314 of OX402534.1, read as the reverse complement.
TCTCCGTGCACAAATTCTTTTATATATGTACCCGCCTGGGTGGATACCATCACATTGAAAAATGAACATCCGTTGTCTTTTCCTAGTTTAGTGGCTGTTGCTTTCATCGAGTGTATAGTTCTAGGCCTGGTCATATTTGCTCGTCTATGCAACACTCTGATTGGTGTATACTGTGATATTTCCAACGGAGTACTACTATTGAGCTTTTCAAAATCCGGTAACTCTCCCTCAACGTAGCAAAGCGCTTTATAGACTTTGATTTTAAATTCTTCTCCAGATTTCAATTCTTTTAATTGGTCTTTGTTAACATTTTGCAAATGTTTCACAGTTACTTGTGGATCAATGTTGATTTCATTTTCAATCTCTCTGAACACTTCATAGCTGAATTTAGTTCGTTTTGGATTGACTAGTTCGATAGCAAATGGTCTACCTCTTCCTAACATTCGGACATCAATGTCTTCTCTACCAGACGACGAGAATCTAAACTCGTCTACCAATGCGTGTTTTTTTATTGGTTCAGATATTATTTCTTCAACGGAACTTTCAAGTCTTCTTTCCTCGTCCACAATCCAAGGAGTTTGAGAAAGTGTCCTTGACCATTTATTATAACGACCAGCAATATAAACACTTTCATGTCTGGCATGTACACTTTTGAATTCTATAGTCGATTCTGGTATTGTTGGCGTTTCTCCATATTGACTCACAAAATCCTTGTTGTCCATCTGAGACAGAATACTTTGCAAATTTTTGTTACTTAATTTTACAATTGCGTTCAAACAATCGCATTCGTCTTTGATTTCATTGTAATGGAAACCCACAGTAACTAGCAATGGTGAATGTACATCAAAACGTTTACCAGTAGCTTTTACGATAGCGTCTTCAGCCATTAGTTTCCAAGCATCTTTAGCACACACAAAAGCTGTAGGAAACGTAGGATTGAACGATACTCTTAATTTCGATACATACAATGCTATTGAATGTCCTCGAATAATAGTGCACATTGGTAAATTAAATGCTAAATTAAATGTATCAGAATCATAATCGGATGTTTTTAAATATGAAATTATTTTATTAATGATTTCATCTTTTTGTGGATTTTGAAATAATCCCAAGCATGCTATACACGGATTGCTCTTTTGACGTTTCGGCTCGTCGTGGTCTTGTTCCGATGCAGCAATTAGCGTTTTGACATCTACTGCGGAAGGTTTAGTAAGATGTCGAACTGCACATACTCGACAACAGCCAAATTTTAATAAGTTCTTTTGAATTTCTTCTATGTTTTGATCCATTTTTAACTTCAGTAACTGTAAAGTAATTAAAATTGTTATAATTAAAATATTAAATATGTTGGTACAAAGACTGGTTATCTCTTGATGAAATAGTGTATTATAAAATTGTATAAAATATTAAATCCAATATAAATTTTAAGTGACCTTGTTGAGTAATCTATACTACGTATAATAGGTGTACACATATTTTTATATTTTATTAATTAATTGACTTGTACAATACTCTTTTCACAAATATTTTTCATACCCCACACCACAACAATAGCAGTTGGCAAACGTTTATTTCAAAGGTTATGTTATATTTTATCATAATAGTTAAAACAACATTTTTTTGATTTTTCAGTACAGAAATACTTAACATAATCAATGTGATAACAAAAAATTGTTCAAGATGAAATTCAATTTCATTTAAGTTTTAACTTCAGAAAGTCATTAGTAAGTTATGCCAATAAAATAATTAAAAATATTTAGCAAATCAGTCGATGATATATTATTTTCCAATATTGTCAAGAATAATATTGGGTGTTTATTTCAGTCTTTTTTCTAAATAATATTTTTATTTTAATCCCACATTTTGTGTGGCATTCTTACTAAATTTTAAATTTTTTCTTTCGAGTGTGTAATTTAATTTGATTTTGTTCCTTTCAAAGTTACAATGAAAAATCAAATTAAATTTAATCAAAAACTAGAATTGTATAAATGTGTTCCAGTTTTTTGTAATTTCTCTTGAGTTATTTTCATAAAATTACTTCCCAACTAGATACTAACAGAAGCCATCTCCAAAGTTGATGATTGGACCAAGTCTTCTGGTAAAGGCTGCGTGTACAGATAAGAGGGGAAGCAACACATAAGTCTGGCTCATAACCTACCCTACAAAATGTATGTGCGAAGACAATCAAAGGCCATACACCTTACACAATTTTATACTCGATACAATAATCGTTTTAAACGACGATACATATCACAACAATACGCTGTAGATACACTCGAATGGGAACAAAAACAGAATTAGCCCACAAAATCGAAGGTTTTTGACCGGGCACTAGGTTTGCATAAATTGATATGCGACAACAGGATAGTATGTAAACAAAACAATAAAAGTCGGAGTTAAGTTTAAGGTCGTTTTCAGAAGAAGTGCGCGTGACCGGCATCTCGGTCCGAGATTTAAACGTTTAATAGAAAACAAGAGAAAGAACTTCGAAAAAAAAACAAAAAATCGAATTTCCAAATTGAAAACCAAGCGAGTCGGCTGTCGGATATCGTGGATTATCATCGTGGAAAACCGCAAGTTTTTTTTTCCTCGATAAAACGCGTGGACGCAAGTCGACAGAGTTGCATAGTCGTCGCACGTATAACGTTTTATAGTCGTCTCTGGCAGCAGCGATCGCGAACACGTCGTCGCCATTAATATTGACAAGATATCGTATCCCACAGTTGTGTGACGCGCCCGGGCGGTGACTATGGCGATTACGAATTGATTATCGCAAGCTCGCGCGCGCGCGCGCGCACGCTTTAAATCGCGTCGGGAGGCGGACGCCCTTGGGCCTCGTGTTGAGGTCGACCGGAGGAGACGGCGGCGGCGGCGTCGGCGTCGAACGACGTTAATCGTTCGAAAAACAGTCGGCGGCGAGCTTGTGCGTCGGGCAAATGTAGATCGCGGACGGGGACAGTGCGAGTGTGGCCGTCAACCGTCGGCACGCCGCGCGATGGACCGAATATTTCGAGGCATAATGAAGTACAGGCGGACGAACAGGGCGAAAATGGTCGAACAGTTCATCCAGGTGAAAAACCATCCGGAGGTAAGACATCGGACAAATGCGTTTCGCGAGGACGTCTAACAGGTAGTTGTTCCGATTGTTGTTGTTATTATTAAACGTGTTCATTTATTTACCTTGAGCGATCGGTGTGACGGTCAGCTGCTGCTGCTGCTGCTGTTGCGACTTGCGATCGGGGAAAAAAATTTAATAACGTGCGACAACACCGTGTCCGCGAGCTATCAGTTGTTTATCTCGGCCGGTCTGTTATCAGAGGAAACGTGCGCGCGTATCGTCGTCATCGTCGTTTTATCCGTTTTGATTATTTCACTCTTTCGCGCTTCTTCCGTCTGGCGCGTGGCAGTGTTGCCGCCGCGACGGGGTTTGAAATGACATCGTTTTTTTTTTCATGTCGAAAAGAGCTTTTTCACCATCGTGTGTTTGTTTCGGTCGCGCAAACGATCGAAGACAATAATTTTTTGATTAATTTTTTGCAATAGTCATCTGTTCATTTCGATTTGGAAACGTGTAGGTGTAGGGGTAGTCCTCATACGCGTGCTTTCCTGATCCAACTCTTTCGACTTGACTTTTCTCTTGTTTTCACGTAGAGTCCTCTAGATTGAACAGATAACGTTTTATAGCTACGAACGCCAGTAATAATATTCCCGGACGTACGTATATAATATTCATAATAACGTTTTTACTCACTAGTTATAAACGTTTATTATTTTGTTTGCGGCCGTCGAATCTCGGGATAGATCGAGATGTTTCATCTAAGAATTTATTCAGTGATCGAACTGCAAGTCTATCGAATCTCTACTTAGGACTTTTCCGCCTCTGGAAGATTAAAAAACCCGTACAGCCATATATTCTATTGAACCTGTAGTAGGTATTAAAATGCTAAATTTACACCATTTATTTTTTCACCGATAGGTGTCAAGAGTTATATAAAACTGAACACAAAGCAATATGAATAGTTAACTGTCTTATTGGCGAAAAAAGCAAACTAATATTTACTTCATTAGAAATAAAACAATCGGGTCGAAACGGATTTCTGTTTAAGAATAATGACTACCTATCTTTATGACAAAAAGCAGAAGAAAAAAAAACAATAATTATCAGGTATCCCTGTAATAATTTATATCGACTTCCTATGGCTACCAGCTTCAAACCAGCTACCAGCTACCATCGTACGAACATAATATATTCCGTTTAGTTTTCTTTTTATATTTTTTCTTCTGATCTCATAAATTATAATCTGTGCTACCTAATCTACACCATAGTAATAATTAGTCACAGCGTTTTAAAAAATTATACCGATGCGTTATTTTAATTTATGCCTGTTTGTTCGCCGAGAAATCAGTCATTTAAGGCTTCACCCGGTGATCAAAGTTCTTTACCTAGTGTTTGTAGTATAATTTTATGTACGATGTACCCATATAATTATTAATTAGCGGTTAGTAAAATAATATTATATTTCGACGCGGAACCGTAAGTCTTTTCGCATCTGGTCGCTTTTGATTCACGCGAAATAGACCGTGAAATCTACTTGCGAATTTCAGGGCCGCGTTATTTTCTAGCAATGTTTTCGGAACGTTTCGATTTTCAATCGCTGTGATTCAAACATCGGCCGAACGCAATGTTCGATTGAGAACACGCGTTCAGTCTCCGGACGATACTATACGTCGGTCCCTTTCTAAACGACCAACGAAAATTAATCTATTCAATGGGTCACGAATTCATCTCATTATTCCTCGTCATGTGAAGTGACCAACTTTTATAATAATTGTATATCCTCCTTCAATTAAATAACAACATTCCACTGCATTGTGCCCATTGTCATAATTGAAGACGTTATTATTTAATGGCCCCTTTAACATTGAGTAAAACGCCGATCACATCTTTCGACCGACTCGCTTAAAGTGTGGGTGATTTTCAATTAATTTATCGCGTTACCATAATAACGATGATGTGTTTATCATCGCAATAATTACTAATATTATATTATCTCGTGCATTCGCTCGTTTTTACTTATTATTTTTAGAAAAAACGCGTTGCTAATGAATAATTATCATCAATAGTACATATTATTAAGTACTGCATTAACGTATATATAATAAATTTAAAACATTAAAATTTCAGCTCATATTTTTATTTATACACGATTTCATCAACCTTTTTAGGATTCATTAAAGAGAACAAAAAAAATGTTTACCGTTTTATTTATTTTATGCTTATTTGGATTTAATTAAATTGTATAAAATATACTTATTTTTTTAAACATAATATTATTGATTTATATGAATATTAGATAATGATAATCGTATAATATATTATTAAACATATTTTTTTATTTTTTATCAAATTTTACATTTCAATATTTTAGTTGAAACGCGTTGATAAGCAGATAGTGTTAAACTTTATTTTAATGTAGAAAATCGGGTCCCTTTACTTTTAATTTATAATACAATAACTATTGATTACTATGCCTTCTAAAGATTAATAATTCTATTATAAATAATAATGAGGTCTGATTTATATGATTTACATTATTTTACATCCGTGAAGTTTTTACACCGATTTAAAATTCAAATGTTTTCTACGAATTTACAAGATTTTTATTTAAATGTACGTTTTCATATTATTTATGTAGGTTTCTTAAACATTGTCGCACAAGAGTAATATTATAATCATTGCGTTGTTATTCAGAACAACCGCAATGTTCATTGTTTAAAAAGTCTATGTCTATATTTAAACAGTGTGTACACTCGTACTATACTATTGATTAATATTCAATGGTATAATTAATTGACAGAGACACTTGGTAATGAACAATAAAAGACAAACAAAAGAAACCATATAGAAATCGATTCGGTTTTTCAAGAAACCCGATAAAAATTGATTCAATAACAATTTATTTGTCTTCTATATTATATTCAGATATTCTATGTGAGAATTGTTTTTGATTTATTTGAACGACCTTGTGCGTCAGTCTGTAAATCAACACAATTCGTGCGTAATTACTAATTATTATTACTTTTCAACCATTATAATATACGACAGAGAAAATATTTCGATACGATCAGTAAAATAAAATATTTAAACGCGAAATAAATATTAATTTAAGAAATTACACACTCGGTCGTTGTTGAAGGAATACAAAAGAAAAATTACTACGTCTCTCGGGGTGGGGGGGGGGTATAAGCATTTTCGTTTTATTGTGATATCAGACCAAATTTTTTTTTTTTGGTTCTTTTCGTTCGTTTAAGTTTTCTGCACAACTAGGTACGTATTAAAGATCTAGTCACTCCTTATTGGCTAGCACTCTTGAACACACACGTTTCTTTCGATTTGACAACTCTGCGGATGATATCAACACGTAATCTAAGCGTCATACGTCGAGATTAGCAAATCGAGTTGAAACGAGGACAGTTTTGGATGTGAGTATCCATCCTCCTACGTGTTCTGCGAATCGTTCGTGTATCATGTCCGGTTTTTTTTTCGTACATCTTTTAGAAATCAAAAATATTTTTAACGCGTTATCATGTCTCGCGTGTTAAGTCATTGCCGTTCTCATTTGATAGGAAAAGATTATTATTAGTTTTGTCACGGTTGTTAAGAAAACATCGCGTATTCGCTTTTATAAAATCGACGTTGATATTTTTTCTCATTGTATACCCGCGCGATATTATAATCGAGTGAAAACTGTGTCAAACAGTTGTATATTTTATACGTAATTTTTGCCACGATCTAGCGCACTTTACAAGTACTGCGGACAAGTGAAATTCCGCATTACCTGCTGTATTTGAATAAAGAACAATATAGAGCAACGGCGTGAAATGTTTTTTTTTTGCAAATTATTTTAAACGACTCGTCGTAGGTAACACGTTATTCTGTTTTTCGTCGATCCAATAACTTATCTTTCGAACAATAGACAATTTTTAATTTTTAACACCGTAAAAGTCATATTTCAACCATAGTAATAATTTTAAACGTATGCGATTTTACTCAATGAAGTTAACTAATAATATTCGCGTTGTGAACCTCTGACGCACATTGACATTCAGCCGTACAGTCTATGCAGTACAATAATATATGTTTTATATAACTATTTTACGAATAGGTCTGTACGGAAGTTTTAACGGTTTAAAATTATAGGTACTAAAAATAAAAAAACCACCGATTTAATTGGCGTTTAATTTGATTAAGTTAATTTTATTTGAAACGATTATTTACATCAATAACGATTATAACATTAACATTTATGGTATTTATTTTAAAAGCTGTGTTTGATTGCCGAATGCGTACATTATTTCCGTCAATCGTGTGTGTTCGATGCAATTTTCATACTTATTAATTCTATTTTGTTCGCTTTTGTTTGTTGTGGGAACGGAGAGTACAATGTACAAATCACTACCGGCACATACTTACACACAAGTCACGAACACGCGGATTATTCAATACAAATAATAAAATTAGTTGTTATTTTAATATTTATTTAAGATAATTAGGCCGATTAAATTAGTAGAGGACAAGCGATATTTTAATTACTATTCACCGTGAAGTTTAAAATAGAAAACAAATTTTATTATTTTTATCGACTATAAAAACTTATAAATAAAAGTTTATACAGGAAATATGACCGTTCAAAATATTAAGCTGTAATTCCTTGAAAAATCGTCTACTTAAAACGGGTAATCGGTATGATATTGTTGTTACGTTTTAAACTGAACGAATCAAGTGTTTATTGCAAAAAAAACAAAAGAAAAACATCATTGTTTTCGTATAAAACGATTTTTGGAATGTACCAAGTCACAACACCTCATTAGATTGGATTTATTTCTTAGTTATTTTTTTTAAATTATTTTTATCACTTAATATTTTTGTAAACTTTGGTAAGCCTTGTTCGAGGTATTTGAGATGTATCGAACTCATTTGAAAATAAACCTTAAAATATTAAAGTTATCTGTCTCTTAAATAGAAAATTGTGTATCTCATCAGACAGATTTGTTAATTAATTGCTTTGGTTTTATCATAATATAGGAAGTGAATTATGAAACGAATAGTAAATGTATGGTTATTAAAAAACCATAACAAACGATAAGAACATCAATTAGTAAAGTTAATGTCTAGTTTTTATTTAAATTTTAATTATATGATTATTATATGTAGTATGTTAATGATATTTATAAAATAATCATGCTTACGTTTGCAAAGTTTATTAACAATGATATGTTTTATTGTGTTTCAGCCGAAAGCTCTATTTTTCACTTGTATGGACAGTCGAATGTTACCGGCTAGATTCACTGAAACCAATGTTGGCGATATGTTTATTGGTTAGTATACGTTTGATAAATCCGGGGCAGCAGCGTGCGTAATCATTTTCTTATGTGTTGTATTTTTTCATTTCATAATTCATTATAAATATTATTAATAATAGAAAGTATAATGCTCTACATAATATATATATATGAAATTTCAGTTGAGTTATTCAGAAAAATACATTAAATTTCAAAAATTTGAATTTAAAGTTTTCCGATTACCTTTGAAATTGTTTATTGTTATCTAATGTCAACTCTAATGTTTAAGTATGTTTTATTACAAATCTTGTCCGAAAATATATTTTCTTACTTTTTTCCCATTACGTTCTATAGAACGGTCCTCGAACTCACTAACGTTCATTGTTTATTTTATTATAAATTAATTAACTTTGTTCATTTTCGTATTACTTTTTACCCATTATTGAGATCCAGAAATCCTAAAATAATTATATTTTCAATTTTGAAATAACATCACAAATAAAAATATTAGTCCATTCATTACACTAAACCAATTCTAAACGAAGTATATTTATATTAAGTACTGTTTGTTTTATAACAAATTCATTTTCACTCATGTAAATCGTTGGCAAATTACACGTGCTTTGTAAAAATATATATATATATGTATATGTAATTTTCAAAACGAGATTTCTAATTTTTAAACACATTTTATGTGTGATGTTTAGTAAGAAACGCCGGAAACTTGATTCCACATTCGCAACATTTCCTTGATGAATACACTACATGTGAACCAGCTGCCTTGGAACTCGGATGTGTACACAACGACATAAGGCATGTTATCGTTTGCGGCCATTCCGATTGCAAAGTAATATAATAATGTCGGTATTAATGAAAATAAACCCGAAGGATCGCCAAATAATACTTTGAACACCGTGTTGTCGGAACGATTTCCAACACGTATTCGCTTCGGAAATAACTACACACTTTCGTTACTAACTTCTAACTATACACTTGTTTGGTTTATTTAAATTGGCCTAATTAACCACTAACACCGCGTCAACATTAAATACTCGTGTCTTTTTTTCTTTTCTCGGTAAGCTAAGGATAAAGTAATAGAAAATAGCCTGACTTTTTAAACATCGAGTTTTAAAATTCTACGTTAACCCGCTAAATTAAATGCGGGATAAAAGTCTCGAAAAATTTGGTTATTTCATGCGGTTGGTCGAAAGGTTTATCTTCATCTTTAAACATTCCGTACGGACCGCACCCCTTATGGTCCACATAAGTTGTTATTGGTACCTATAGCTTGTAAAATAACATCCTTAATTTCACGGTGTTCGTCACGTTATGGCCGCCGACAGCCACCCTTCGTAGTATAATCATACCGCGTCTTTATTGTGGTAGGCAGTGTATTACTCCTTTGTCTAAATAATTAAAATCAATATTTGTATTAATACTAGTAGAAAGTGAACCAAAGTATTTAAAAGTTGGCATAATAATTACATATATGTGTTTATCCATGCCGAATAACGATAAAAGAGATTTTATTTTTTAATAATATGCCGCCGTTAACTGTCGTGTAGAAATCAATAACGCATTGAAGAAACAATAGTTTTTGATTTTTAAATAGCCTTAAAATTGGAACAGAAATTTATTTTTATTTTTTTTTCTTCAAACGTTAATAATATCATTATGACCTATATATTATATCGAACGTTAATCGAAAATTGATACTTGCGGACGGATTGCGTTTTATTTCGATTCGTATTCATACGATTTTTTTCATGGAAAACAACAGCGTTTTGTTGTTCGGCTTTGTTGTTAACACTCACGTGTGAATAAAAAACGGATCTGTTTAATTCTTAGGCAATGAACTTGTTGCACCTGCTCGGGGACACGGAATTCGCTAGCATCGACAACCGCCGGCTGTCGCCGCTCCGATCGTGGCTTTGCACTCACGCCATATCGTCTTTAAATAAGTACCAACAGCTGGAAGCGGCCGGCTTCGACACACCGCTCGTTTTTCAGGCCGAGACACCCTTGCGCAAAATTATCGCTTACATTGATCCGGAAGATAAGTTTTCCGTCACGGATAAGCTGTCACAGGTACGTTTGTTGTACAAAATATGATGTGAAAATCCTTTACTTTTGTTCTAATCCTTATCGCTCGCTCGCTATATCCACAATAGTAGGAATAGTGACGATAAATGAATATTTTTTTGAAAAATATATCTCTTGTTTTTTATCGGTCTTTTGCTTAAAAAAATGTCGGTCTTATCGTAATATTCAAAAAGATTCCAAATCCATACATCAGATGTATTACCGTGTGTTATAGGTTAATACTCTGCAGCAGTTGCAAAATATTGCCAGCTACGGTTTTCTTCGGAAACGTCTGGAGGCGCACGACCTGCATATACACGCGCTTTGGTTCGACATATACACCGGCGATATATACTATTTCAGCAGACAGAGTAAAAAATTCGTGGAGATCAGCGAATCGAACATCGATAAACTGGTAGAAGAAGTGTCCAAATATTATTACTAATGTCGACTGCAGGTTTCCGCCACTCGATTGATCCATCCGTAAAAAACACTTAATAATACATAGATAGCTTGCGCACAACGAATTTACTTGGTGCTTATTATAATTCTAAGACTACGAAACGGAACAAGACATTATACTTTACAATAATTCCAAACTGTACATTCCAAACATGATTGTTTTTATTATTCGTATACTGTACTTAATTTTAATGACTGTTATTGTTGATAATTGTAAACGAAAACGATTTTGTGTCTCGATATATAAAATCATTTATACTTTTCGCACACTCACACATACGTATATATATAATTGTTTTTAAGTTGTTTTTTTTTTTGAATTTTATATGAAATATTTATTATATTTTGGTAATATTATTTTGTCACCAATAAAATACTAGGGAAATGAAGAACGCGTATAGCATTGAATTCTGGGGAAACATTATAGAACAGTCGTCCACAATGTGAGCATTGTTTCTTGAATGCGCCGGGTAAGTAGAGCATGAAAACCCAGCCGGGATGCTGCGTGAAAGAGAAAGCAAAATCATTTCTTTGTCGTAGTTTTCCACAGCACGGTGTGTTCTTTTATAGGTTTTTTATTGTCACGGTTGTCGCGCGGGAAGAATACAGATTTTTCTCTGCGAACGAGCCAACTCATCAAGGGTCCTCACACACACACACACACGTATCGATCGTATTACCTCGAAACCAATAACATTTTCGGTCCAAATTTTCAAGATCAAATCCTCGCGTTTAAAAACCACGTCCGAATTTAAACGTGTATCACCGACGTCGACGTACTTGAGATTAAAAGTGAGTCGACCGATCGAACAGACACACGTAAAAATATTGATCGAGTTTGTCAATCATAATTTGATTGCTTAGACGGCGGAGTGCAGTTGAAACAATATCTAACAACAAAGCCACGGGTCTACACGCTCGAGTAGGAAAATTTTTTTAGAAGTGAACGTGTGCACACGCGCGTCAGTAGAATTTGATTGATCTCGATGAAAATGTTTAATGACGACCGAGCGTTGATTTGACAGGTATAGTTGAATTATTTATGTTCGGAGTCGGACGATTGGCGCGATGTCGCGGCGTACGTTAATAATAATTGTGACGACGTATCTTCGGGGGGTTTTTAGCGTCGAAATCTGTATTATTCTATGTTCTCGTATAACACGTCGTCGGTCGCCGCCGGGTGGCCCATACGTATATTTTGCAATATCGATGCGTCGCGATAATAGTTAGTCATTACTTTATTAGTTTCAATGTTCAAAGCTACTCGTTGGACAATAATTAGTGGACACATTGTAAACGACGCGTATACATAAAAATATCCACGTGCGTGTATCAAACGCATAAAACACGCACCACACATATAATATCGCAGTAAAACATAAAGGACCGCGTAGGAGGAGAAATTAATTACGCGCACGAGCATATAAGATTCTATGCCATTCCGCTACACTTTAAACACGAAGGTGTTTAAGATAGAACAAGTATACGAAGGCACATAAATCGAGGTTTACGTGTATTATATACTATCGCGTTTTATGACTTTACGAGGTACGCTTTATTAATAAAAAAATCAAATAATAATAATCATCGCAACGATTCGAAACAATCGTGGCTTTGCGTGCGAGAATATTGTAAATAATTTACAATACATTATCTTTCGATATCCGTGCGGCGAGTGCGCGATATTATACTGACCGTGGTCACGGAATGGAAGCGTACTGAAAAATGGCAATGTGGTGAACATGTGCGGGGAAAAGAAAACCATCGGCTCGTCGTCGCCGTCGTCGTCGTAATCGGCCGTCGACTGCAAGACGTACACAATAGAGGCATACGTACTGAGCGAGTCCGTGAAATCGATTAAAACTATTTTTACGTGCACTCTGTGTGTCTTTGTTGGACACACTCGCGCACACGAAAAAGCGCGTTTTCGAATTCTCTCGGCGTCCTACAAGCAGCACTCGTCGTGTAATACCCGCGATTTCACTCGAATATATCCGTCGATTTTTTTTTTTTTACCGATTATGATAATTAATTTGCCGATTGCACGCCGCCGGGGCCGATACAAACGTAAATTAATCGCAAACGCTGCTCGGACGCGTGTCGTTACGATTGCGCGGAGGGTTAACCGCGGTCAGTTTCGATTCGGCCCGGGATAACGATAATAACTAATTCTGATATCACGCCGCAAGATCGATCGTCGTCGTCTTTGAATTTCGCAGTCTTCCGCCCACTCGGGGAAACAGCCGGTTAATGGCGCGGCTAAACACTACATCGATAGACACGCGGGCTGCCGCCGTATTTCCGGCCCCGTAATTTCGTACTTTGCGCACCGATTTCAGCTTGTTGATTCCCACGGCGGCGGCGGCAAACAAACGAACGAACGTCGTCTTCGCCGACAGAAGACGCCCGAGAACATCATCGTCACAACACACAATACGTATTATATACATAACATCACATGGTGTTATTATTATATAGTGTAATATTTTTATTATAATTGTTAATTTTTTTTTTCATTACCAGTCTGCGTGTATAATATTTCGGGGCGACCTTTTGTTGTGCGCGGCGGAGCGGAGGAAACATTCGGAATAATGTTCCGTGACCCCGCGTCCATCGCCGTCGTTGACCCATTGGTTTAACGATCTCTCTCTCTCTCTCTCTCTCTTTCTTTCTTCTTTCTTTCTTCTTTCTTTCTTTCTTTCTTTCCCATTTCTTCCTTTCTCTCTTTCACCGTCGTTCTCTCTCTCTCCCCCTCCGAAGCTGCTGATGCGTCTATAGGCAAAGGTCATCACACACAGCACAGGCCATTGCACGCTCGTCTCTACGTGTGGTACACACGCGATGCGTTGTGGAGGAGGCGCAGCGGCGAGGGCGTCAGAGTCCTGTTGACCTTGATTGGCGGCTCAGGATTATATTATTGTGTCCGTCGTAACCTGCACAAACACACGTGCACACACACATGTAGGTTAATGCCTGGGCCGCCGACGAGTATTGTAACTATATATATACGAGTATGTATATGTGTATCTTTGTATATATAAAATAATCGTATGTATACACGACGACGGCGGCGGCGGCACGCCGCTTGCATGGCCTACATAATAATATCGTGTGCGGCCACGAGGATATGTGCGAGAGGCAGGGGAAGGCTGTGCAGCCGATGGTCGCCGCACGTGGGACGTCGCCGAACGCGATTCTCGACCGCAATCGTAGTATACATGGTTTTTTGTATTATAGGCAGGCACTCACTCCCGCCATAAACGCGTTGTTTATTTTTATTATTATTATTTTTTTTTTTCGTCCGTAAAAAATAAAAACTCGTTTTCCATAACATCACTATACGCGACGTCGACGACGACGACGACGACCTATTGCTTATACTTATAATATTATATTATATACGAAATATAGAAGTTTTTTGGTAGTATAAAAATGCGACGCGCTACTCTCTCCTGCTAGAGATTGTGTTTTGTTTTGATTCCCATGCGAATACGACGCTTGACGCGATTTTTGTGTGCCAAACGCCGCGCGATTAGGACTCATTTCGCGGACGATCCGTCGGCGCGCATAAATATTATCATCTCCACCTGTACGTGTTATATACCAACGAATACGCACGGTGTAATTAAAATATTTACCGCACCGCGGATTGTGAACGAAATATTTTTTTTTCAATACGACTCTGCTGCAGACGTGTTTGTGGAAAGTAAATGTGTAAACTGGTAAAACATGATGTCGGCAGATATTTTGTAGATTCGTGTTTTCCCGGTTTTCATAAATGCCATTTTATCGATATGTAGACGCTAAATTATAGTTTTTATATTTTATATCAGTCGTTATACATTTCATTAATGCGTTTCGGCCAATTTAGAAATCAATTCATTTCGAATATTTTGATAAATCTTTATTGTACGCGACTTTCTTAGTAGATAACTTGACCTTTATCGAACTTGAATATTCAAATTCAACACATTATTTACTACATAATAGTCTTACAAATATTTCATGGTTTAATCGGAGTGTGTCAGTATAAATAGTATGTTGTTTGAAAACAAAATGTCAAAAGTAGTGGTACCTATTTCGTTGGAAAAAAGTGTGTAGTTGAAGTCATTCAAGATTGCAATATGCTCAATGGTTCAAAAACCATTTTGATATATAATTGTATTTATTTATAAAACTTTAACGCAGATAATCAGAAATTACATTCAATATCAGTTAAAAAAAAAACCACCCGAATAAGAAAAATGTTAATCTGTGTAATGAAAAATATTTTAATGCGATTGTTTTATTTTTCAGTGGAACACTTCAAAACAATCACGGTAGTTTTATAAACTATAAATTTTCTAGTGTTTATCTAGGCTTTAGAGATGTATAAAAATAATCAGAAGCTATTAAATTCTCCAGATATTATTGGATCCTACACGGTACGCGTGACGTCCAATAAAATATCCACAAACATATTGGCAATTAAAATATTCCGGAAAGACGATCGTAAACGTAAGTGACGAATCTCGAATTATCGTTTCTCTGACGTGTGCCGATTCGGAATTCAACTTTTTACTTTCGTTAAGAATCGCGAATGGTAACGGCTAACGAGAACAGTAGGTACTTACACACATACTTAATAAGTGGGTATAACTCGCCGATAAATGAGTTATGACTTTCGACGCAACTAATTATGTTGTAAATAAAGTTGGAGATTTCTACTGAAATCCCAACGCGTCGTAATTATTTACAGTAGTAAGTAATCGCTATGCAAATGATTACGTTTCTACGCGAAAACGTATTGTGGCGAAAAAGAAGACGCAAAATGAAATATTGTTGAAAACACGCAGCGGTTGTAAATATATAGTCGAGTCTAGGAGAAGTTCTCGATATGTTCCCGATGGTGGTCATCGCGTTTGCGACACAAGTTCAAGGTTCTTCCCGGAATATATACGTATCTTTGTTATGCGTGTTTTTTATCGTCTCGGTTTTACGGGTTTTTTTTTTTCACCTTGTTCATCGGTTTTATATATATATACATATATGTATTATATTACAACCAAAATATTACTACATACGACGGCGGCGGCGGTGGTGCACCGGTGGGACAGGAGGAACCGAACAATGACTAGTTTTAAGAGGCGGCCGCCCAAACGTCTGGACGACTGTATAATATAAGAACGCATCCGGCTCGATGACCTACATCCGGGATCGCCGTCGGCTTGTACCAACATGCGCGTCTCTCGCGAGCAGTCCAATAAAATTCGACCAGTTGAATTTGTCGTGGGTACTTTGTTTCTCTCTCCGTCTCACCCTCTTTCTCTTGCTCCCCTCTCTCTTTCCCCTCTCTCTTTTCTTTGCGTTCCGTCGCGCTCCTTCTGGTATTTATTTTTTTTACACGACAGATTTTTTTACCTTCTTCTTCTATACTACGTGCGTGTGAATTATAATATATTATGTATACGCGCGAGCATCTACGTCATTTAATTCTCAGTTACGGGTCAGACGAATAATCTGTTTCGGTACTTTTTCTTTTTTTTGCACATTTAATTTCGTTTTTTTCAATTTCAGTAGTATCTCTCCACAACTATTATTTATCGTTCGAGTACGAAATAATATCGCTTTGAAATACATATTTATAATTACATTTCGTTTAAACGGTATTGATTTTATGAATATTTATTTCGCTTCAAAACCGCGGGGTTATTTGATTAATTAGCGCTAAAAAAAAAAAATAAAACAAATTTGTTCTTTTCTATAATTATTTCCATTCTCGAGCGCGTTTATCATTCAAAATCAAGTAAAAACATTAAAATACTCATTGCTATGGTTGCGCGAACATACGGATCAAGTTATCGCGAAAAACTACATTTCATTGTCCCAAAAACACATTTTAACCAGCCGGTGTATACATGACTATAATCGACAGAGTTTACGTTTTCTTCTTATTGTAAACACTGTTCCGACAAATAATGGAATCGTCGTACCGTGTGTTTTGTTTTCCCGTCGATTTGATAAAGGAAAATTGTAATTTTTTATTTCGTTTTAAATAACTCAATGAAATATAATAAAACATATCTGTTCTAGCGGATGATTCATACACTCTGAGAGTATACAGTCGCGCGCAGAACATCATGCAAATTTCGGTCAATGGGCACGTAATGAATAAAAACGGTATACTCGTATGATAAAACACTTTGTTTTTCGAAAATGTCATTATATTCTGGATTTTCGCGAGACCCTTGTGCGGGCTCGTCGTACGCCGTATCGCGCGCCGGCGATGCGAAAACGGGAACGTTAAAACCGTTTTGTTTCATGATTAATACATGACTTTGGAGTTTTGCTGAATATTTTTGTTGTTAGGCCACGGGAATGGGCAGTGATTCTTCATGTATTATCATCTGGTCGTCACGTATAGATGATAATTACCGGTCCACGATATGGCTCTGAGGCGAGGGAGATACCTTATGACCTTAGAACCGCGCGTGTGTGTGTGTGTGGAAGGATATATACGTATATACGTACACACTCGCACGCGTGGTCTATACCGTTATCGTGCGGGAGACAAAATAATTAAGAGGTACTCATTTTTAGTACCGTCATAGAATACATTTTCGGTATATCTGATAAATTTCGCGATATAAGACGACTTTCTATAGTTAAATTTTTCTAATCAGACTCGATTTGAGTAAAAAACGGAACGTACAACAGTAATAAGACTATAACAATTTGAAACGTCTACGATTTATTCGTGTTGGAAATCTATAAACATCTTTTAATATTTGCATTTATCGTTTATACACACACATACACACACACACATACAAACGTACGTTCAATAAATATTAGGATCGTTAAAAACTGGTAGCTTTATAACCTAGATATATTCTAGAAAGACGAAACGTTTGTAAAATAATAAATACAATTTATCGCGATTTTCAATCGCTTTAGAATCTATCGTGATGTATATTATATATTTCTAATTTATGTCTGTTACGTTTTCTCGAGCGTTTTTTTTTCTTCTAATTTTCCTATTCGTATTGATAATATTATAAACATGACGACTTATTATTATTGTCGTATATGTATATGAATTAAATTCGTTTTAATCTCATACAATTTTTACTACTTTTAGGAAAGCACACATCGATATGACGCGTACGCTGTACAATAATAATTGTTCTATACCGGTATGGAAGAGGCACTCGGTATTAATTATTGCAATATTTATACAATTAACGGGTAATAAACGTTTGACTTGATTATCGTCGTTATTCCGTTTATTTGTAAACGCGTTGTACAATAAGGGGCAGAGGATCATATGCCGCCAACCGAGCGTTCTGTACAACTCGCGTATGTACAGCGACGGTATACCGTATACATACATATATATATACACATATTATGTACATGTACTCGTATCCCATAAAATATGATTCCTATATAAATAACGCATATAACTGTATTTAATACACACCATTAATTTGTGCGTGCGTGTGTTGGAAACGAACGGTCTTCCGTACACCACGTTACGTATACCTGTACGTATAGGCTATTTAATGATAAATTGATAGTTGCGTGAGGGTGTACGTACGTGTATATGAAATAAATTATATACGTATAAAAAGATGAAGTGTTCGGTTTATGATTACTGTAATCGAAATTTAAAAGGAACAGCACACGTCGGACAGAGTTGGATGTTTTACGAACGCGTTTCTTTCGTAATATTAAAATATAGATAACCTTTAACAAAGAGTTTTCAATGACGCGTTAATAATTCGATAAAATAAAATATTCATTTCATTACGTTTAAGTGGATATTTTATATTTGTTTTGTGTGTGTGTGTGAGTTGTTGTAGACCGTTGCAAAAGTGAGATAAAACGAACGTATTGAAATTAATAGAAATTTACTATACTTCGAACTTCTGTAAACAATGCGAATGATAAATTTTTTTGAATTAAAACAAAAATAACGTAAGTACATAGTTTACTGCAGAATAAATTTTAATAGTTTTGCATATTTTTGTACATCGCATCAAGTTTCTGTACATTCTTTGTTCTAATTATTATTTTATGCATAAGTCCATTAAACGTATATATTATATAATTAAAAAGTATAAATTCGTTTAAATTTCAAACCTAGTCAATGAACAATTGATTACTCAAATGTTTTCATTTACCTATTTTGAAAACAGCTCTTATACCACCTTTATGTACTTTATTTTAGTCTTTCTCAATTTTGTGTTTAATGTCTCTATAGTTGCCGACAATAGAGCATATGTAAATATATTGTTGACCATTGTAATAGTCAACAACAATATTTCGCCCATGGCGGATAGTATTAAGGTACGTCCATTTATCAAATATTTCATAAATTATCGTTCACAATAATGTTATTATTGTTTTAAATGTCGATATTTTTAATTTTTACAATTTTTTTTTCTTCGAAAAACGAACCGCACTTATTGTACCACCGATGAGTTAAGTCTACAACATTTTAAAGAGTAAGTATCGAGTTTGGAAATTGTCTGAATGCTGTTAAATTTAATAAAAGTACCGGTTCTTGATAGAAAAAAAAAAATAAGGAAAAAAAAAGCAATTACATTTACATACATAATTATTTTAATGTGTTTCCAAATTTAAATTTTCGGAAATGTGTTTATAATTTGTATAATATATTATATTATGCAAATGAAAATGTATATTGTTTTTAATTTTTAACCGAGTAGGCTAAGTTGAATATTTTTAAAATTTTCATTACTATCATCAAACTGAAGAAATTATATTATTTTCTAATACAAAAATCAGTAAACATTATTTCTTTATAATTATTTATACTAATAGATTGAATTGTTAAATTGCAGGTATCAATTGAAAACTTAGTGAACCAAAACATAATTTGAAAATAATAGACAGGTATTTCCAGAGACATTGAAACAAGTTTATGCATAAACAAGTAGTGTTAGATTGTACCTACGTGCAATATTACTTTTAAATTATCGTGAAGTGTCTAAAATTCTATAATGTAAACATACTATGAAATAGTTAATGACGAGTGGTTAAATACTTGAATAAACAATTGGAAATTAATAATCTAGTACATATTAACAGTCTGATAACAATAAAGAAGTCACTATACTATTAGCAGATATCCATTAACTTTTTAATCATATATAATATAATATGTAAGTATCCTACTACCGTTCAATACAATAAATTAAATTCAAATGTTAGGATAAAAATTAGTCGAATGTAGGAGTTATTATATGTAATGATTAATTAGAGAAAATGAGAAAATCAGCAAAGTACAAATATGTTAATAATCGACCGTTTTGTATATTTATTTGAATTTTATTCTAAACGATGTCATACATAATTATTTGAAAATATGAAATATGAGATATGATGAAACTAGTTTTACGTTTTACCCATGCGCGCGTGATTTTTTTTTTAATATTATCACTACTTATAAAAACGCATTGGTCATTATTATTATTATTTTTTATTTTTTTCCAGTACAAACGTGTACCTCCTATATGGTTTCGCCGATTACTTTCATTTTTTCCTCCCGGGCACCAGTTTCCATCCGCAGGAACGTCTCGGTCCGAGTCAGACTAAATTGCAATTTTGCGAACGCGAAATCGCCTAGACGTACAGCGCACGTTCCAGGTACCATATACACACAGACTTCTTTACAACACACGCTAGTCAATTAACTCGATCTATCCGGCCAATAATGTTATCAATATCGCCATTTTCGCATTGTCGGCAAACAGACATTGACGTAAATGTAACGAGCAAAGTAGTAAATTAATACGCACCGTATAATAATAGCATTACCGGTATAGACTTGTTGTCTACCCAAAACGCGGCGGACGAGCTCCGAACCATTTCTAGAAATGTTTGTGTTCAGTGATCGTCATCTAGTACAGAAGTCTGCGGTTATGATATCTATTATATATATATAAAAGAACAGGCCTAAAAGGGGGTAAAAGGGGTAAAAATGAAAAAATAAAAAGTTTCACACGGGCTAAGCCGTGTTATTCTGCTATAATAAATATAAATTGTTAATATTTTAAGGGAGATTTTTTCACGAGCAGAATAGGTTTGGCGGGAGCAGTAATTGAATCGGAGGGAAACGCAGGGGCAATACAGGTCTCCCGACTTCAGATCAAACTTTTATGTGCCACCTTTGACTTTTTTCCCGCGATGTGTACTAAAAAGAGACACGGGGGCGCTTAAAATCAAACATAAATGATAGTCTCCCTTAAATCATAGGGGTAGTGACCGCCACCCCACATTACCACGAGGCAATACCGCTTTTTTTTGCTATTACGAAAATACATTACACAATAATTACTATCCGATCGGGTCCCATTGTCCGTCGGATAACGAGATGTTAATACACTGGCGGTCGAACGATGAACATCCATTGTGGCCGAATCGTTCAAAATGTTTAAACGTTTATCTAATAAATAATTATAATAATTATATTATTATAAATTTCAGAGTATGTTGAATACAGAATTCAGGTGCATCCTGAACATGTGATTAGTGAAATTTCAATTCAATCACCTGAAATCCAAAAAGTTACAGTTTATAACATACGTAAGTGTTTCCAATATGTTTATTCAATACCTGCTAATCATTATCTAGTTATACGAATATTTTCTTCGAGCCTAAAGCGTGAATATGAAAATTACAGCAATATTTACACGTAATAGTACACATTGCTGCCGCTTAAACGTGAAATCACCCTTTCCGTTGTGATCACGAATACTATAAATATCGAAAAAAGTCCGTCGATTATATTGTCGTTGTATCGCCCTGCAGCGGCAGTAAAATGATTTCGTTGGAGAGAGGACGTTACAGGTATAATTTAAAGACACGGCTTAATATTGTTACATTATTAGATTACTAAATCTATCGTTTTTCGTTATTTTTTGCCGGTACTTTTTCGGGAAAAGGAAAAGAAACGTTACGAAAAATCCAAAAACGCCCACGGTGTAACACACGACGAGTGGAATTTATATTCGGACCGACTCGTTCTATCGGATAATACGAACGTTTTCCCGAAGCTCGAATCACCAGAACACGTGCTTCTCGAAAATCGGTCACGTAATCGTATAATCTTTTCCGGCGTCGTAATCGTAAGTTTTTTTTTAGAAAAAAACCGTATAGTACGCGTTCCCCTCCCGTTTGACCGCCCCTGGCCCGATAACCCGCGACGCGCGTCACAAACGGCGCGTCGTCGCGCCCAAGTTGAAGGACGATTTCGGCCGGCGCGTGGAGTAGCTGTACGCTTACACCCACCTGCGTGTCTCCGTCAGGTGTAGTACGTACGTACGGCCGAGTGGCGTCATTGGCCGCGCGTAGTATTTTTTATTTTTTTTTTTTCTAACTAGGTTAGTGTAACGCCGGCTAGCGCGGCGACTCCTACCAAAAAGGGGGACCGGTTCCGCCGCGGAGCAGGTAGAACGTCGCGGTCGGTGTCTCCGCGCCGGGGAAGGAAAAGAAGGAACGGAGGAGAAACGACGAAAAAAAAAACACGCGCGCGCTGCCACCGCTTTACCCCCTCCCTCTCCGCGGCAGCTTAGGTGTACCTTCCGCCGCGGTGGCGCCCCACCCCGCGGTCTCCCCCCGGATCCCCCCCGGGTCCCCCGCGGCGGGCTCGACCGCACGCCGGTGCACGCGCATACGCGTCAATACACTCGGTGCGCGCACAGTATCTCGCGGACGCGCCGGACGTGGATTTACGCCGACACGATAATAGTGTGCAGGTCGCGAAGACTGTTTATTTTTATTTTTTTTTGGACACGATATTATAATAACACAACACGTCGATTTTATTAATTGACGTCGCCATCTCGTATACGCAGCGTCTACTCGCGTCGTCGTCGTCGTCGTCGTCGCTTTTTTTCCTCGGCGTTTCGTTTCATAACTCGAGTTTTCCGTAATTTATATTTTTAAATTTTATTAAATTTTTCCGTTTTTCTGTCTCTGTCTCCGATCGATCCGTAATATTTTACACGACAGTGCCGGGTGGTGAAGTGTGCGCGCTCGCTCGCGGTGAAAAGTGCGTAAATAAAATATTGTGCAACGGTCTTCGGCGAATTCTACACTACTCCGCCACCTATACGTGTGCGTATGTCCGCGCAAGTTATGCGATCGTTTATGAAAAGTCTACGCGATTCCTTTTGATTGCCGCCACAGTAAGCTCGATTATTTTAGACCTAAACGTACCATATTATACACGCTGTAGTGTCGAGAAATATACTCCCTGTTCCGCGCGTCTATGAGCCGTTCGCATTTTCGTTACCGTCGTCGCTGTACAAAGCACGAGTCTAATTTTCGCGCACCGTTCGCGCACCGGCGTCACAATGGTCCTTCTCCGCCCGCCGTTCGCGGCTCAAGACGCACGGAACACGTTGTATGTTTATTTCTAATCTGCAAAATGTCCCTACGGGAGTTTTCACATCCCCGTATGCTTTCGACTTCCTTGCGATAGTTCCTTTCTCATCCTCATATAGCATTGATTTCTTTTCACGTAGGTTCCACATGCAAAAGACCCGCGGCCGATATTTTTATTTTTTTTCCGTCTTTTCAGGTGAACAAATTCGAAAAAAGTTTTTTGTTTTTTTTTTTATTATTATTATTAATTACGATCGGTAAACAAATTTGACCTTGTGAAAATAGCTATTATTTTATTATCATTTTTTCTCGGGGTGAATGACCGTCGACGAGGACTCGCCCTTTAATGATCAACAGGTAAATTCATCAACAAACTTGGGATTAAATTTTTTTTCCGCCGGTGATTTAAAACATATTCTTCCGGATCTTTACTCGTGACCTTAAAACAGAAAAAAAAAACACAAAACAAAACAAAAGCTTATTATATTACGAACGATAAAGAATTGTTTTCGTCCAAACCGTATCTTCCCGTATTTGTGTCGAACTTACCAGTTGCATGAGTATAGATTTTTTCTCGTTTACACGCGTGTAGCAATACTTTAATATCATATATTATTATATAAACCACGTCATGTTCAGCACGAATGTACATAAATTCGTATACATATACAAAATGATTCCACGTAAAATGACTATTGTACACGTTATTATGTTACCATAAAAATATAAAATAAAAACGCAGTTACTATAATATTAACGTTTTGCTTTTGACCGGAGACTTTAACGGCCGAATTCGTTTGATTTCAAATACCGCAACGATATAATAATAAAACTCATCGCAAACACTTCGTATAAAATCGTCCACGTGCGGTTAAATCGTTTACCAAGTCTATTTTATTAAACGAGACAAAAGATGCTAATTTCATTCGTCAATTATTCATGTGTCCCGCAGCGTTACTATATATACGTATATATATTCGTATTGGTTTATGTAAATATATAAATAATATATATATTAGGTACCGCTCCGCAGTGTGACGCGTACGTAACGCACGTATTCCGGTGTGTTGATCGAGAAAAATATCAATCTAAGCCCTTAGGACACGCTGTACGGTGTGTACACATTACGATGTGCTCAAATAGCCCATACACTTGACTCCGGGGACATTTCGTCAACAAAGTGCATATCATATTATAATAGTCCACTAATTAACGCGTTTTTGGTCGCGTTTGTATAATACGGTTGTTGTGTTCGGCTTCCCGGACCTAGGTTCCCGCATCAGCGGGTGACATTAATATATAATTATCAACGCTCGTATAAGGTGATGTAGATACAAATCTCCACGAACACTTCTTCATCCGGTTTAGATTTTGGTTCCGGGAAAAATCGTTTATCTAGATGTGAAATATTTTCTCATAGCGCATACGCTTATACGTATTATCAATGTGTACTTAATTCCTGCTCGATTACATAACGTACATTTTTAAAAATCAAAACGGGTATTTATACAATTTGATAGTGTTATTTATGCGTGTATTTTTTCTGTTATTAATTATATATCTTTGACGTGATATAATTTTAATAATATTGTTTTGCATTTAGGCAAAACGTTCAGTCTAATATTTACTATTTAGCCGGTAAACTAATGGAACTCTAGTTTAATGTAAAAACAATTAATACCACATTAAATTGCACATTGTTACGTTTTAATAATGCGAACGCGATTTCGGCGAGTGTCGCGCCGGGTTCGTGGTTGAATTATGTAGGAAGAATAAAAATCGTACTATTCGTACTCGCGCGCGTCTCGAAGTTATGGGCCAGTGGGTCGAACGGCTGACCACTATATATATCTGTCGGCCAGTGGTTTCTATTCTGCGCGTTCCGTTGAAACACAATACGTGATTTATGTGCCGCGCGGTACGCGCGACATATTTTACAGAAACAAAAACGTGTATTGTATCGACGCGTTTGTTGTTATTTCAATTCGATCGGTTTTCTCGCGAAACGCATGACTTATATCATCTCGATAAATTTCGTACAGATCCATACGAGATAGAAACGGCGCGGTTAAACAATTATTATTAAATCTCGGTCGCGCAATTCTAATATGTTTCGAATATATTACGTTGTTTTCGACGATGCGGCTAACTCGCGCGCGTTTATAACGATTTTGAAATAAATATGGATTTTATTTTAATTAGTTTGAGAACCAATTGAAGAGTAGGTGTGTATACCGTTATGTGCGCTGAGAATGTGGCACGGTATATTCTATATATGTGTATGCCGTGTTGAAGTGCTCACACACACACGCGCGTGCTATGGAATATCTATCAAATCTATGCAATATCTATCAAACGAGTGTTATCATAATGTTCTTCCATTCATTATCGACGTCGGATCGAAAAAAGTGAAATATTATTGTGATACGAATCAAGATTACCTCCATATAGAAACATAATATGTAAATAATATAAACCAATAGCCAATATTAACACGTTAACCGATATATTATTCGAGCACGACGCCTGTTAATAACAATAGTACACCTTTTGCCGATAGAATCGTAAATTAACTGACCGATCCTCACATACTTTGGTTAAATCGATCAAGTTATTGATGTTTAAAGGTAATTTCGTAAAACCTCGTTGTACGCGATATAATATTATTTGTCCATATAGAGTCATTAATTTATACATTAAACATAATAGGTACGTTAATATGTTTTCACGATTATTTTTGCCAACGTTCGTTTTAAACGGCTCACGGGTTTTCTGTATACTGTTTAATTATTTTTTAATTAATAAAAAGAAAAAAAAAATGTAATTATAACGGAAAGATTTCCATCAACTAGAACTAAAATTGATTAAATTAAAATCATAAGCTACCATGGTTCAATGTCCCATTTCTTAAGTAATGTATAACTAATGCAATGCATTCACAAACAATTATGCTAACAAATAACAGCTCGAGTGTCTAATGGCGAATATGGTCCGATAACGTCATATTGTAATATTTTGTTAAAAAAAAAAAAAAAACGTTAACGAATGATAATTTAATCAGATGAATTGTGACTCCTAACGATATAAGAGAATTATCCCGAAATTATATACGGTATGTTCTGAAAGTACCGTTCGCTCGACAGGAGGTCACTCGAAGTGGTAAAACTTCTTTAAATATTTTAACGTTGTTCGACGAAAAAAAAAAATCGGGTTTTCATAGTGTATAGACAAATCGTAAAATCAAGATGGGTAATTTTTCGAATTAAGTTCCAACGTTGCCCGGCGCGTATTATATGAATCGTAGATTTATATGATTTGAATAATCTTGTAAAATAAAAACGTTAAATTTGTGGTTCTTCCAAAAGCAAAACTTCTTAATTATATACATTAAACACTACTCGCCGTGGTACTGGTACTGTTACTTTACAATTAGTTAAGTATTTTTCATATCATTAAGAATATAAATTGACTTATTTTTGCCTTGACATGTTTACAAACCAATCAATCTAGCGTACAATAAAAATGATTGCGTAAACGAATATTCGAGCCAAGATCTTTTTTTGTGTTTTTATCTTTCATACTAATCGAGGGAAAATAATTAAATTTGGATGTTTTCGAGTTAATTTTAAACATTTTTATTTACTATCGTTTTTATCAGTTCATAATAAATATTAAAAAGTTCAAAATCAAATTAATAAATGCATGTTTATAAGATATTATTTTTTCGTTTAAACGTTTCGTGTTGATCAGTTCAAAATAGATAAATGGCAACTTAAATATAAATACGTATCTCGGAACCCGATTTGATTTGTAATTATTTTGATTCATACGATATCTTCATAAGGGAATGAAAAAATGAATCGCATTGTCTTTTTCGATACCGTCGTGTTCTGTTTAGATACCTGTATTTGTTTTTAAAAATTTCAAATAGGTCGAGAGATATTTTCGAATGATGTTCACATCACTATCGTGTACAACAAGTGTAATACACGAAAAACAAAACACAATACCATTTCTCTAGCGGCGTTCTGTTAAATACTCTTAAATAATATCATAATACCTTTAAGTCGGCATCGCATATATATTACAGTTCGTCGTGACTCTACGCGTTCGATGTGCGTACAGACGACACGTTAATTATTATTATTTGCGATTCGTCGGAGGATTTATAGGGGTGTTACGTTTAACACGAACGCGCGATAAAACGGACCGGGTTAGATATAATATAATACGATATGTATGATTATAATAATATATATGTGACACATTTGTGACGGAAAAAAAAGCTCGTCTTTCTCTATTATGTTAAAAACGCGCGCGTATGCGTGTAGAACGAATCGTAAGTGATTATAATGTTTTGTTTTAGACCACTGCGGGTGTGGAGGGAGTGGTGGCGGTGGGAAAGCATCGACGTGTAAGTCAGGAGAAATGTTAGTGCGTGTGCGTCTATGTAGAAGGAATGGCGACTGCGGGAGGAGGAAGTGTACGCGGATGATAAAAAGTGACAGTCCGGATCGTCGGCCAAGTCGCGCGCGCGAACCGGGTTACCGTGTCATAAGTCTAGCCGGATGTTGTGCGCGTGTGTATTTATACGTACCTAGAGAGGTATACCTCATCCCGTCTACGTTTCGCGTGTATGTATATATATACAATACAATGAGCGGATTCAGTAAAAGTATTCCTGCCCCCACCCCTTACTCCTACTAAAAATACGCGTTTAGTATATATATATAAATGCACACAATGTCTATCTAATATCTGTATATACATATATATATATATTATATATATATATATATTAT
Source organism: Drepanosiphum platanoidis (assembly GCA_948098885.1). Lineage (NCBI taxonomy): Eukaryota > Metazoa > Arthropoda > Insecta > Hemiptera > Aphididae > Drepanosiphum > Drepanosiphum platanoidis. Next base: position 247,229 of record OX402534.1, on the reverse strand, counting down.
ATATATACACGAGTATATGTATTATCCGTTCGTCTATTCAACACTATCTATATACCTATGCGCGACGATTGCAAGTGGCTCACGTGGCGGAGACCGGTTGCCATTTTAATATGATATTTATATTATGCGCATTGATATTTTTTTCTCTTCTTCTCGGTGACGTCATTATGCGCGTATTCGTCGCGTCTACACATGTGGTTATCATATCCGCACGCGGGGGCTATCGACCGACATTTCAGCGCGTTTGAGTTATAGGTATTATTATTATCATTATTGTTGTAATTATTGTAATTATTAATCAACTACTATATCGCGTCTTATCTGTTTTCATTTTTTCGTAGGGTTTCTTTGTGTATTTTCGCCACTTTTTTTAAGTACACTCGCCGTGTGTTTACTCGCATACATTATAATATATATAGTACACCCGCGCAAAACTAAATTATTCAGACGTGCCCGTTCCGGGAAAATTCGTGAGCGAGTTTTATATACAATTACTTTTTCGTCTATATACATTTGATTGACCCCCTTCTGCAGTCTGCCCAAAATCGTACGAACGGTCGACTTATAATTTATATAATTCATTATTCTTGCCACGTTGGCAGTACATACATTCCTACTTTCGTGATATAACCGTTTATCGGTTTTTGACATTTTCAGAGTTAAGTTAATTATAACATCTACAAATTGTATTTACAAGTCGCTACTACTATATTTGTATTTCAAATAAAATTTACAAATTAGCCCTGCAAAAGCCATTTACATATAGAAGAACGAAAAATCGCGAATATATAACAACGGTTAAATTGCTTCGAAAAATAACTATAGAAAGACGATGAAAAAATACACACATATTATAAATAGTAAGTAGGTTGTTCGTAATCGTAGTTTAGGTTTAATGTTACTTATCTCATAAGAAATGTAATATTGAACGGTATCATATGGCGTAATTAAGATTGATTTTTATTCATTCTTAATATTTCTCGAATACAAAAAAAAAGGTGCTTATTGGTTGTTCGAAACAAAGTCAATGTGCAGCAGTTGGTTTGTCCACGACACGTAAAAATACACGACAGAATTTAAAGTATAACATCGTAGGTAAATAACATTAAAATCGAAACGATATTCGCACTTCGAGTCTATAAATCTATATATACAAACTTGTATTCGTAAAAATATTGTTTTGCGTATTTATTATAAAATCCGTGATTAATACGACGCATTTTTTTCTCAAAATGAAAATAAATCATCGATCACCCAATAGGATTCGTTTAAATGTATAAGGTAGTTACTACAATACTTTCTATATGCGCAGAAAAGATGATTTAGCTGCCGATTGAATATTAATTATAATATTACAATCTTAAAGATTAATACTCGCATTCTACAAGTTTCGAATCGATTTCAATATATAATCGCAGGATGAATGAGTATATTGTTTATGAATGAGATCCGCGTGGAACATACGATTATACGCAACGTGTGTAATATTATAATATAATATATACATGTGTTATCACTCAGCGGGCGTTAAAGTCTTTAAGCAAATTACTTTTTAGTATATTAATATTATTATAGTTTCGTATCGACTCGTAGTAATTACCCACACAATAAGCGAGAAAATTCTTAATTCGATAAAGTAGGTCTCTAAAAGCGCGTACAAAGATCGGCACGGAGGAAACGTTTAAAAATACAAAGTTCGCCAAAAAAACATCAGTAGAATAAAATCCATTACTCCGAAATAAAAAAGATTCCGATATTATTCTATAAATACGGCACGTTATAATATTATTGTTATTGTTATTATTATGTACCTATTATTATTGGTACGGCGGCGTGCCCATTCAAACGACACTCACAAAAATTCGAATTCATAAAATTAAAATAAGCCGTGTCCGAGTGGTTTTTATTATTTTCCACATAAAAATTACACTACACTCTTGTGTCTTTGATTGTTATTACCTTTGTGGCAATTCATATCTGGGCTGTTTCACGGTTGAACTGTATCCAACGGGCCCACAAGTGGGTCAATGTTTTTTTTTTCCTCAATCTTTTTTTTTTTTTTTCCCCGCAATCGATTGTCCGGATGACTGGTGACAATTCTGTGGCGTCGGCGTATCGTGTCATTGTCTCCGGTTGTTTTTTTTTTTTACATTAGTTAATCATTCTGTTTAGGTAGTCTATTATTTCATCTATATGCATTTGACAAATCGTTTTAGGAGTGTTTTTTTCTATTTTTTTGTCACACGATGAAAATCCCGATTCGTTAGCGGAAAACATCTCGACGTCTGCAGACACATATTTGACCTCCATTTCAAAAGATTATTTACTATATTATACGTTTAACAGCTACACATTTACGCGAATAAGCTTGTACATGAAAGTATAATAGGACATTTTATATTAAATTTGAATAAATAAAATAAATATTACAATATTGAAACTCAATGCCGAAAATCATTTTTAAACAATAAAGACGCCAAAATTATGAATACCTATTTTTATTTTTTTTTAACGCGTAAGAATCGGATAATTTGAAAACCGGACCAGATTGATAGAAGAAAAAAAAATAAAAGAGAGACAGAAATTACACTGTCCATGAATTTATTATTTCACAGTGGCGGACAATGCAGAGTGGTTTTATGTATATATAATTTGGATTGTCCAAAGGGTTATGTAACTATTGTAGCTGACTCACTGACGTCGTCTTATGTCGTCATATGAAAAATATTGTTTTCGGGTCAATTACGTACTAATTACACGTGCGTTGTTTGATTTTTCGCGTTAAAAAAAAATATGTACTTATAAACAATATATATATATATAATAATAATAATGTTATATATATATATATTTTTAGTACACACGCACTAAACATACGATATCAAAATGTGACATAAAAGAAAGAAAAAAAAATCAAGACTAAACAAATAATAATAATAATGATAGAAGAAAAAAAAACGGTTTTGCGGTTTTCGGCTATACTCAAGGCAATAATGGTGGCTGTTAACCTCATCAGGTTATTGTATTGTCTCAATGTCTAATTATTTAGTTACGACACGTGTTTTATCGACAGTGTGCATAATATTATAAACCATCAAGTCAATTTTCGCGTCTGATCAATTGCGCATGAAGCGTATAACACGCTGATACAGTATCACCGTGTTGTGCCACGGACCCTTCGAGCCTTGGGAATCGTTTGGTATAACGTCTGCGCGGCCTCAGACGTTTTGCCACGTCGGTTTCTGCGGCGCGCGCGGTATAGGTATACGCGTAATACGGGGCTCGGAGCTTAAGGTCTCTCTCTCTCTCTCTCTCGGAACGCGACATAATACGTACACTTGGAAATTCTTCACGAATCCATATCGAAACGTCCGTAAATACGTGTATTATACGAATTATTCGTTGCTTTTCTCGCCGCGTGTGGGGTGTCCTTCGACGTGTATAATAAACTCTCTGGTGCGCAGACAAATTATCCCGTTACGAACTCGCGCCCGCACACCGCACACGCGCGCACGCACAGAGTATGTGTAACAGCACAGCAGGAGTAGCGAACACAGACCACCCCACGGACGTACGCGCGCACTTATAAACATCATAAATAACAATCCTTACCGTTACAAATTTTCGGGTGAAAGAAATAATAAAATAAAAATTAGGAGGTTCGTGCGGGGCAGAATGTCATGCGGAGAAATGACGGCGGCGGCGACGGCGACGACACACCGTCGTACACCACACTCGGCCGACGATAATAATTCAGTCGCCATAATATTATCGTGTTTATATTATATTATGCTATTGGGGAATTGGGTCGAACTGTCACAGTTCGATCATGGGGGACTTATCGAGCGACCCGCACCAGAGATGCGCACCGATGCGTATAACATATATAATAGCTGCGAAACGCTTGTTTTTATTTATTTTTTATTGTTTTTTTTTTTTGCGAAATATAGCTCGTAAGTTTGCAGATGCGGTAATATACAGGTACACACACGCGCAGTGCGCGCCGTCGTCGGTTTACCGTATAGTACTATTATAGTGGTGTGCTGGTGGCGACAGTTACGGTGTGTGTGCGTCATTATTATTCGCTTCAAGGGTATACTGTTTATAATATTATATAGTAAGTGTAGTACGCAGACGTTATTCAATTATTTTGCGCCGCAATAATGTGTGGCAGCGCTCCATAATAATAATAATAATAATAATAATAATATTGCACGTGTCTAACGAAAATCGCATTGTCGCCCGACCAGATATATATATATATATATTGTTCTGGTCTATTTGATATTATTATTATATATCGTATTGTTATTTTTATTGTTATTATTATACCCGACTGGGTTTTCGCCACATAACGTAGGTACATGTTATACGTTTGTCGCGCATGTCCAAACGCAGTGGGCGGTTTGTGTGTTTGCACCCGATCCCGGGCAGCAAAACCTTTTTATTGTACTACATATTATCGTTGTTGTTATTGCCGTTCCATCGTGTCGTGGTCGTCGTGTGGACCGTTTCGTTGGCGGATTAAGATACGTATAATGTACTCGTATTGTGCACTCATTCTCGAGTACAATAAAACACATGCATAGGTAGAACACACATATATATTATATACGTTTATAAAATGACCCGAAAACGGTAATCGCCGTCGCCGCCGACTGCGCGGCTCATGTAAGGGACGAGAATATCTCTGCACCCTACGAAATCGGTTTTGTATGAATGCGTTCCATTTTCGACTTTTCGAATCTCTATAGTTATTGGATATTATAGACATACCTCATAAACACATAAATAATATAAACACATGCGTCGGTATTTTGCGAAATATACGTACGTACGCATGTGCGTACTGCTCTGCACAGAGCGCTGACTGAATAATAAACGATATCGACCGTTCGAACGTTTCTATTGTAAATACGTACGAATGATATACGCACACACTCTGATTCGGTCAAAAGCATGAAACTACATCTATAATTTTATTCTATAAACACCTGTTTTTCACTCGATCGAGATAATATTATAATAATAATGGGTATTGTCGAGTGTCAAAAGATTTTTTTTTTTTATTTTCATAGCGTGCTAAAAAAAAAAATATCGCGATTTTCTATTGCATGCAATATTTAATCGATACGTTAATATTTTCAAACCAACATTTTAACAAATTAAATTATTACACAATATTATGTTTGTGCATTAATCTTTTGATATCTCGCGCTACTTATATACATTGACGACAACAGTTGAACACAATACATCTATATGTATATATATTTACACGTATATGTATTAATGTAACTGCTTGATGACTATATAGAATTAAACACGCCTCTATTTTGAACAGAATTTGATCCTTATTTTGTCTTTCGAAGTGTCTTCGGTAACATTCTCTTTGGTTTCGGATGCGAAACTATTGTATATTATTATTATTGTATACATAATATACTCTATTACAATATACATATAATGATAAATACACTAATATATTATTACGCATTTATACGCATGAATAATATAATAATGTATGGACCGACGCGTCTTTTTTTTTTTGATAATACCTATAGTATCGTAATAATATTTGAAAACTAACGCTTGCTTCGTTTTTTTTTTTTATTTGATGTAATTATGCATTTATGTTATCATCGTACAGTTGGCATATATTTTTGTTTTGTTTTTTTTTGTTTTTGTCCTTGCTGTCTGTGTTGGTGCTCTTCAGGGTAAAGTTTGATCACTATCACTTCCGTCGTACTGCAGTAACAGCCACTGACCAGAAGCATCGGTACCGAGTACGGTGCGACGTCGAGTACAACACATCGCCGCCGACTAACATTGACATAGCCGATAGCCAAAAGTCGCGGTATTATGCGATTTTCGTACATGTCGGTGCTTCATCGGTCGAGATGAAATCGTCCGACGACGACAAGCATTGTGTCGGTCCTCGCAAACCACAAATTCCAACCGATTCTTGGAAGTAAGTCAAAACCTACGTTGTACTACATTTTCGCGATAATTATAAATTTTAATCGCATAGAAGAAAAAAAAATCGTGTAAACAGATAATTTAGTACTTTTTAGTACTCGACTCGGGAAAATTTAACCATACGATCGATAAATAACATAGAACTACGCGAATTCGAAATTTCTAATTAATTAAATTGTACGTGAAAAATTAAGTTTATTATAATATAACTCTCTAACACGTACGATTCGTATGATGTGATCCGGTGCGTTTTAATATTCAAATAGTTATTATTTACGTCGGTCGAATAAAATAGTATTATTGTTTTTATAATTATGGTGTTAGTTTATAATACTTGAGATTATTTTTTACGCCTGAATAAATTCAATTTTCATGGTAGACCTACTTTTTGGAGTACAATTATAAATCTTTTTTACTAATATGAACCTTATAAATTCTAATTAACATAATCACTCTAAATATTAAGTTACTTATAGCATTAATTTTATCTGGGTCAGTAGATTATTCATGTATTATTAATAATAAATATTGTTATAAAATAATACATTCAATCAGGCATAAAAAATGTAAAATGCAGTTGATAAAATCTTAGTTTTCAGAATCGACTATTAAAATAATTGAATATCGCTCGATTGAAAAAATTATATTGATTTGATTAATGTTCTTCCATCTATTATTTATAATAATTTTCAAATGAATTTTCTATTAAAAAATTTAATAATTGGCATTATAAAATGAGAATACTTATTAAATCGTTAAATAATATTACCTATGTAATGAAATGCAATTTTAAGTACTAGTACTATTTATAGTTTACCAAACGACAAAACTGAACCTATACTTTTTTATTTCTAATACATTAGTATATTTAGTACAATTTTAAAGTGAATTTTGTGAATTCGTATTTTCATTAAGTACGTTAATTTAAATTTTAAAGTCTAAACTCTTATACCAGCGATTACTGTGAATAGGTAGATACGATCGTAAAAGTACAAAATTTAATTAAAACAATTAAAACAAACACTTAAACGTAAAATATATGACTCGTTAACAAATAACATAAATATATTAAATTATTTATTTATTTTTATTGTCTATGAGTTATCGAAGTACCGTAAATAATGTACTTGTTCGTTTCAACTCGCATATTATTATATCGAGTACGAAATTAAAGTAGTTTAAAATTATGTTTGTATATTTATTTTTTCTCGGTTTTAGAAAAATAAAGCGGTATCCTTTTTATTTACAAAGACGTCAGGTCCTATTCGTTTCGTTGTATTATGCCCAATACAATATAGTATTCTAGGAATCGAAAATATAAAAAAAAAAATTTAATAAAACGCAATACAACCTTGTAGAGACTACCTGCGTGGATAAAAATAATTGTTACTTTTGGGCAACGGACAACGACAGTCGTGTGAAGCCCTTGAGCAACCACCATGTGATAACACAACGAGGGGTCGTTATAAATGTCTAATTGTTTGATTATTCACATAGAAGAACCGGTTAGCGGTAGAACCATTTTTACTGATGAATAATAAAATACCGAAAACCGAATAGAAATCGGTGACGATCACACGAATTCCAGAATCCCGGAGTAACACGTCGGTTGTTGTGGTAAAAATTCGAAACCTTAAATAAAATAAGTCGTACATAATATTGTGTTAAAATTGTTAACATTTTTCGTGTCGATTTAGCGCACAGATTTTTTTTTTTTTTTAATTCGTCTTGTTTCTAATTCTAATTTTGTCTTCTTCGTTCGTCATTGTAGTTACATCACAAAATTAGATTTTCGTTTTTACTTAAAACATATAAACACGTTTTTTATACGCTTATTGACTAATAATAACCTTTTAAAGAACTCACCAGTATAAGGAATTTAATAAATAATCTACGCAGGTATAATATATATATATATATATATATATATATATATATATATACAATATTGTATTTAATTTATTAATCATACAAGTACACACGAGTAGTTATTTAATTTCGGGGGAAAAATAAATAATATATTGAACACAATTTAAACAATAATATCTGCCTTCGATTTGAATAATAATATTGTCGTCACGAGTTTATTTACTATTATAATTGATTTTTCACATTATCGACTGCAGTATGGAAGAATATGTCTATGTTTCTAATTCGGTAACGTGTTTTTGCGAGACAATGCGAAATATGTAATTTCTTTATAATAATTAATCATACCGTACTCGGCAATAAACAAAAACATTTATCTTTTCAATACCTAATTACAATACTCGATAGATTGCACCCGTCGAAGAATTAAATAAATATCATATAAATGTTCTAACCTATCTGAGATTTAAGTGTGCATCGATAGTATACTTTACGAATTATTGCTTTTTTTTTTTTTAATCGCAATCGAAATAGACGACTCGCGATCGGAATACAATTTGTATAAACGTTTTATCGATGAATAACACGCAGTTGGAAAACACGAGCGAGCGCTGTAGTCGGTTTTATCGTAAACAAATCGTCGTGACGTTATTAACAGAGCGGCACGTTGTTGTTACAGGAGTGCTGGATGATAGTGTCTGTCGGGGCGGCGAGCCTGTAGAACCACCCCAACTGGATCCCGAGTGGTTGAGGGCGGAGACGAGCGGCGACCCCGTAATGCGGCTGTCCAACGGCAGCGAAGGCACCACCGACTCAATGGTGGAAATGTTGCAGTTTAACGAGCACTTTTTGGACGAGGACGGCGCGAAATTTATGTTGAATCCCGCGGAGCTGGACGACCTGTTGGGACGCGATCAGTACGCCGCGGACGGTTCACCGATAGTGGTGTCCGCGCAACAACAGCAACAACAGCAACACCACCACGGTCATCACCATCATCATCACCATCATCACCAGCAGCCGAACGGCGTGGACCAGCCGAACGCGAAGCCGACCGCGAATTTCGCCGACCTCAAGCCGCTGATGCCGTTCCACACGATCACGGAGCGCGTGAACATCAACGGCATACCCGGCCACCATTACCAGTCGATCGCGTCCAACAACCGGGCGGTGGCCGAGAACAACAACAACAACGCGGCCACGGCGAACAACAACATGTACTACCAGAACGAGTACCTGGTGACGTCGTCGACGAACGCGGGGCTGACCAAGTTCAAGGAGGAGGACACGTTCGTGGACAACCAGTTCGACGAGTTCGAGATGTTGATGGGCAGCCCGTCGTTCGGGCCGGACACCACGGTGACGGCCAGCGGCGACCACGCGGCCGTGGACGGCCCGGACGAGTGGCTGAGCGTGGGCGACGAGTGGGCCTCGTACGAACACCCGCACGGGTCGCCGCAGGACAGCAAGTCCGGCATACTGGCTGACGTGACCATACACGATTTGGTGGCCAGCTCGCAGTTCCCGGGCATGACCAACGGCGGCGGCGGCGGCGCGGGAACCGGCGCGGGAGGAGGAGGTGGCGGAGGAGGCGGTGGCGCGGGAACGGGACCCGGAGGTTACCACCAGCAACCAATGCAAAAGCCCAACATGTACCAGCAGCAGCCGGCGCAGCAGCCGCGCGAGTTGGTCACGTCCAACGTGCCGCCGCCCGCGCCCCGGCCGGCCGCGGCGGCGTTCATGCCGTTGCTCCAGAGCAGGCTGCAGAACGGGCCAGCCAACAAGGCGCCGCTCCAGGATGCGGGCAGCTATCACATGGACTGCGCGTCGTCGCCGTCGTCGTCCACCCCGTCGTACCTGGCGCACAGCCCGACCAGTCACGTGGTCAGCACCACCGACCTGGGCGGCTACGGCATGCCGTCCGCTGCCGCGGCTGCGGCCGCGGCCGCAGCGGCCGTGCACAGCTCGCGGCCGTCGCCCGAGTTCGCGCACACCACGACGCCCGGCCAGGGTGCGCACATGACGGCGAAAAAGTCGCGGAACAGGAGCGGCAGGGCCAAGAACGGAGGCGGAGGCGGCGGCGGCGGAGGAGGCGGAGGAGGAGGAGGCGGCGGCGGCGGCGGGGCCGCGGCCAGGAGCACCGTGGTGTACTGTTCCGACGGCAACGTGGCCAGGGAGCGGACGGTGCACAACTGTCACATATGCAACCGCGGGTTTTTGAACAAGAGCAACATCAAAGTGCACCTGCGCACGCACACGGGCGAGAAGCCGTTCCGGTGCGAGGTGTGCCAGAAGGCGTTCCGGCAGAAGGCCCATCTCATCAAGCACGCGCAGATACACAAGCGGAGTGGACGCGACTGACCGTCGCCGCGCACGCGAAAAAAGTGCACCGCAGGTACCAAATATTATACGACATTTTATGCGTCGTCCGCGACGGCGCGCGACATGTTATTATTGTAGTTTTTAAGTGTACATTGTTATTTTGTCATGTCGTCTCGCATCGTTTTCCGATATTTCACTGCGTCCCGCCCGCGCGACCGACGGCGTTTCGACCAAAGATCTATACAATATTCTCGTTCGATCGGATCGTTTCCGAACCTTCCGGGGTTCCTTCGAAGGCGCCGATTTCGCTTTCCGTTTTTCCGGGCGAGAAGCTTAGGCGTATCGATGAAAAACGGCCACTCGCTTTGGCAAGTTCGAGTCGCCGCGGAGACGTTTGAATCTCAATAAATACCTATTATATTAGTGTGAAAAACCTACGAAACAACGACGTCGGACAACGATCGGTTTTTTTTCTTTTTTAAAAGTACAAAAATTTTTTGTTTGCGAGTAAATAATAATATGAATTACAATCGTCATTATTAATTCTTTATTATTCTTAATATTTTGTATTATCATTATTTTATTATTATCATTATTATTATCATTTCTATTATGATTATTATTATTATATTATTATCATTATTATTTTTACTATTATTATCATTACTGTTTAAGTTATTATTTTTTTTTTTTTGTGCGTACGTACGAGTGACGACGACAGCGCGACGATTGGGGCGCACTGGTCTGCAGGAAATGCGCCGCCGTCGTCGTGCGATTAATTTATATTATTATTGTTTTGTTTTGTTTTGTTATTTATTCGGCGGTGTTCTCCGTCGTCGTTTACCTCTGCGCTAATTATTATTTGTTCTCGTCATATTGATCGGAATCGGAAAAACTCAATTAACCTAGGACAGTATTGTTTTCTCTTTCATTAATTTATTTATTTCTTTCCGCCGGAGAACACCCTTTACGTATAAGTTAATCTTAGCATTGAGTAGTTTTTATTCACTTGCAATTTGTTTTACGAATCACTTTACTACTTGTGCTGTTGTACATAAGTTATTTATAGCAAATCGTCGGGACCGTGGTTTACATTCGAGATAAAATCTTACGCATTCATATTGTATGGAAAACATTGTAATTTTGTACTCGCCTGCGCGGCATACATTTCGACCTAGACGACCCTAAATTTGTTTTGTACTTATTTATTTGTATTTAATTTATTTAGTTTATTTTTGTATTCGTCGAGTTTTTTTTTTTTTTTTTTTTATGTATAACTCGTATATAGTATTTAATATCTCAATAGTCGTTAATTTATTGCTGTAATGGTTTTAAGGTTGAAATTGCATGTTTATCGTTTTTTTTTTCTTTTGTTAGACCTATACCGGTACTTGATTTGTTTTTATACAATAAATGAATATATTACGTATATATTATAATATGTATTGTAAGGAGTAATAGACCTAAGTTAAAAATTTGCTTTAAACTATAATAATCCTCAACGGTATATACTCGTATATTTATATTGACGATATTATAGTTTTTAATGATTTATAATTTATGTTTTTGGAATGGTATACCAGTCTTCCGATTCTTAGCTATGTGTGTGTGTGTGTGTTATTTGAAAAAAAAAAAATACAGAAATCCGTTGTAACAAAATACATATTATATATATATATATACATATTATAAATAGATTCATTTCTTATTTTTTTTTTTCGGTCATCGCGTGAACATTAATTACACAAAAACAACAACAACAACAACAACAACAACAAATAATAAAAAAATCTCCGGCGTACAATACTATAGGAAAGATCATTTTGCAGGACACAATTACACATATAATACAACCTACCTACGCGGCGATGTACGCGATTAATATTTATTATTTCGCGTGTACCCACAGTGTTTATTATGCGTACAGTAGGTTTGTGATATTTCGTCGTGATCGAGCGAGAGAGAAAATGAACCGCCGCCGCCGTGACGCCGTGCAGCCGCGAAAACGAAGATAAAAACAACACAGTGACCCCGATTCGGTCGGCTGCGCCGCGTTCCTTCGGTCCGTGCCGAATCCACCGAGCAGCCGGTCGCGGCCGAGAGTGTGTCTATTATACATGATAATAATATAATATGTTCGAGAACGCGCGACAGAGAACGGGGTCCTGCGACTCCTCCTCCGGGCGCGCACGTGAAAATTCCAGAGGTTTTCTCGTCTTTTCGTTCCATTCGTATTTGGCCGCGCACGAATGAAAAACATCGCGAAAAGACCTATCCGGCAAGGTTTATCCGCGCGAACGGTTCGTAGTGTTCGTACCTTTAAATCTAAAGATTCGTCGCGGTTTCTATTACTCGTAACGATAGTGACGACGACTCGTCGTGGTAAAAGAATAACGCGCAAATCGAACAAACAATAGTTTGCAGAACGAAAAAAACCAGAAAACAACAACAATCGCTGATTCGATCGGGGGTTGTAAAAACGCCCGGAGCAGCGCGGGCGATCGGAAAATCGTCCTGAAAACGTTTGGCGCGTGAAATATAAAAAAACTGCGCAGAAAAAAAAAATGTAAAACTAGTCGTATGATTTCGCGTTCGTGCGTCGTCGGCGCGTATATACGACCTACGTGCGATATAAACGATACACGGATATTGTGTGTGTGTGTGTTGTTTTCGTCGTCGGACGTGATGCGGGAACAAAAAAGAAAGAAAGAAAGAAAAAAACCACTTTTACCTTGTCGTCGTGCTCCGCGGCCAGTAGCACGTTGACCCACTAAACACATCTCGTCACGGCTACGCGCGCATTGTCTGCGCGCGCGCGCGTGCGTGCGGTTGTCTTCGTTTCGACGACGACGACGCGACGCCGAGGAAGCCGGATACGGTCGGCGACCGTGTGCGTGTGCGTGTCGTCGTCGTCGCGGCGCCGAACGATATTATTTTTCAACACCGACTATCGTTTTTTCGTTTTCAACTTTATAATAATCCGTTTTGGAGTGGAAGCGTGAATAGAATTTGGCTGCTGTTTGGCTGATTGTTGGGATTTTTAAGTCGTTGTGCAAAGATACGTTGGTAACGTACCAGGGGTACCATTGGTAATAACTAATAATTCTTAAACAGATAGAGCTTGGAAAGCTTGAATTGTTCTTGTATTGGTTGGTTTGGCGGCTCCCCAGAGTGCAATTCCGTAGGATTTATTATTTCCTCGCCTTCTACGACGTAGAAAAACTTCCGGACTTCTACGGCACTCGAAATTCGGAACGAAAAAAAAAACTCGTACCACAAAATGTTGTTACGGAATTACCCGCTGAGTCACGCGATGTGTTACAGAAAATGACGCAATAGCGTTTTGAACGTCCGGTTGGCGAGTCGAATCCTCTTCAGTGAAGAATACTCGATCGAGTTTATTTTTTCCTAATCGGGATTTTATTCCATATTTTCCAAAGACGACGAGTTAGCTCCGAAAAATTGACCAACGCGCGAGATTATAATCGCGGAGAAAAAAATCGGATTTCAAGTATTATGTAATTCACGAAAACAAATTCAAAGCTGAAACACACGTGTCAGAACACGCGTGGTATCAGGATCTTTTTTTATGAGCGGTCCGAAAAAATATTGTTTCTTCTCCCCGCTAAAAAATGTTGAACTTTTTACAGTCGCAAATCAATTTTTCCATACGGTTTCCTGAAATCATCGGGATAAAAGCCTTTCGCTTTACACTAGTTGACGAATTATTAGCAACTTTAAAAATACTCGACTGTTCGGCGCTTTATGTCTATACGCCTACCGCGATATGGTATAATGATTTAATTAAAAATATGTTTTTGATTTTAATTTCTCTGTCATCGAGTATTACGATTCTTCGGGCCGTTACTTATTAAGATTTTTGGCGGGGTCCATTCTCCCCGAAGACGCCCCCTGGATACGTATGTTTCTATTGTGATTGTGTATCATTATCTATGCATACTCGTGTGTGTCCCGCGCGGATTGGAAGTATAATAATAATGATATCTTTCGATTTGTTATTGTGAAGTCTCTGTTGTCGACAACGTTGAAAATCACCGGAGAAATGCGTATGAAATAAGTGTAATGATATTATATTATATAGTATTCGGAAAAGGTATACTGCGCAGTACCATCAGTGTGCCGAAAAATCAACGCATATACCTCACTGTTTTTACACAGTTTCTCACTCGAAAATTGTGTACAGTCGCATAGAATTTAAAATAAATTCTCACTAGAAACCTCGTGTCGGGTATACGCTCACGTGACCGACAAAGCCATTCTTGTGAAGGGCGAAAACTTAAATGGTTTGCCGTATAATGGCCAATTATAAACAAAATGTTCGCCTTTATATAAAATATGTTTTTAGGGGTCATAGATGGACCATTTGAACCACGACGACAAAGTATTCGGAAAAAAGAAACAACCACGACAAAGATAAGATTTTATAAATGGTTTTCATCAAATGATATGCGTATTGCGTATTATAGTGTTTAGAGAGGCACCTGTTACCTTTGCCCTCTTTTGAAGAACGTTCCCGTCGACCGGCCAGAAATCATTGTCATTAATAGTTGTCTGTATATACTCTAAATACTGGACATCTGTAGTACGGCGACAAAATATAACAAAATCTACAAAATCTACGTCGTAGCAACGAAAAAATATTTATTTTTTTTTTCTAGTTTTAAAATCATAACAATCGAAAGTAGGTCCCTCCTAGAAGGCATTTTATGTTATTCATTATTATAAAGCAATTATTGTATCCGATACGATGATAATATGCGTCCTCAGCCGCAAAGCGTAGAAGTAATAAATAATACTAAATAGCAAAATTGTATCTAAAGTGTTCGGACGAAATACAAATAAAAGTTTGTGCCACCGCTGCAGCGCGCACCCGCGCATTACTATAATACGTATTAGTATAGGTTAGGGGTACGGTACGAGTAATGATGATGATAATAATAATAATTAATAAGACGTCTTGTTTATACGACCTACACACGCACGTGCGTATAACAATCGGGTCGCTTTCGCTCGACACTGCAACACGTATTTTTGAAAATCGCGTTCGCGATGGTACCTAGGTCCACGGAGTGAGATAGTCTATGATAATATTATTATTGTTATTGGTAATCGAGATAATATCCACAGTTAGCAATGAGGACAGTTTCGAAAAACCTATAAAGTCATGAGTTCATAGAAATATTACATACGACGGAGTGTCATATTTGGTGAGGTGGAATACGGGACGGCACCGCGTAAAAAATAATTAGCCTTCCTTCTATAATTACATATTATATATTGTTTATTGAATATCAATCGTTAATATTTTTTAATTTTTTGTTACAAAGAACATTAGTTTGTATGAATAATTTTGTTAGGATTGTAGAAGAGAAGGAGAAAATATTCACACGCATTATATATTATATATATTGTATATTTAAAATAGAAATATTTTAAAGTTTGCAAACATGGAAAAAAACAGAAACGATTAATATATTTTATTGTATGTCTATCATTGAACGTTGTTTAGAGTGCACTTCTCGTCGTGGATGCCAAGAGATACTTGAAGTTTGTGAAAAATGTAAAAATAGTCTCGATCATATATAATATGTGTGTCAGATAATATGCTTATTTGCAAAAGCCAAACGAAGACTGCGAGTAATTATATTATTTTGGCTAGGTTGCACGCGCACGCGCTTTTGTTTTTTACTCGATTCGATCGTGGTTTTCCTACGACGGATTAAAATATTATTATTATTCGAGCTTTTGTTCGGCTGTTTTCGGCTGGTGCGTTTAAGTTTCCGCGCACACGTTTTCGTAAGTATATCTAATACGACAACGCGTTGGCCTACAGAGGTCGTGACAGAAGTGTACCTACTGTGGATTTTCACCGGTCGCCGTAATTAAGCAAATACATTCAGATTGTGGGTCCATTTAATTCGTCGGCAATTCAATTCCAAGTAGAACACTCGGACCTCTCCGCGGTGTTCAATTATCGACAGTGCGAATCAGACATGGCCGCCACCGCGGTGGGTAGGTATGCCCGAAAATCGGTCAGCAGGTTCGGACGAAATTATATAGAGCTCTAGCCCGATGTACGAAAAAAGTGTGACAAATTATTTCACTTTCTTCCGCGAATTACTTTTATGCACGTCGAGAGAAAGAGTGAGTGCAGGCGGGGACGGCGGCGCGGAGAGAAGTAAAAATAATGTATATATAAATGGCCTCCAATTTTTTTCTTCTTCTTCTTCTACTTCTTCTTCTTATTATTATTATTATTATTATTTTTTCGAAGAGTGGTGGCGGTGACCTCAATACTGTATAACAACCATGGCAATGCACCTTCGTCGTAGTGAAAACGACCGATTCTTCCATGGCCGTGGCCGACAAGAGAAAGTACTTTTATAAATACTATATATATATATATTTATTATTATTATCATTAAATGTATATAGATATATACATACACGTTTATTACCTACTATCAAAACGAACATTTCTCTTTGCCCATAGCACATAAACCTGTGTGAGTGTGTATACCTACGCTCTCTGCGCATGTTGCCGCCGCCGCCACTACAATGGTCATTGCCTCTTCTTAGGTATATTGACCTCTATTTAATTTGTAATGCGTATATGCTCGCGCGCACGCGTGTTTGTGTGTGTGTGTGTGTGTGCGCGCGCGAGCCATGCACACTTTTCTTATCGGTTATCCTTTGAAAGGATAATAGGTCCTTTGCGAATCGGCAAGAGAACGTTTCCTATTTGAATTTGTCGTCCCGGTCAGCGGACCTTTTGAAATGCAGGTAGTTTTTGAACGATCGCCACGTCTAAACCGACGGAGTTCGCCCGTGAAAATGTGTTGTTTTTTTGTCGTTACTTACTTTTTACACATCATAAGACTTTGTTGTCTCTGTCGAGCAAAGCTCGGAATTATAACGCTCGGAGATGTAAAATAATTTCAATTTTATTGTATAACGCGCAAAACGTAAGTCTATTATCCGTCGTCACTTGTGTTGTGCAGTGCGTTGTAACTGCAGATGTGCGAGTTACACACCATCGTGTCATCGTGTTTTTACGTGCACCCACGTCGTACCGCAAAACGATCGCGTTTCGTGTTGTCGCCGCGCCAAAACCGAATAAGGCCATTATATGGAGTTCGAGGAGTACTTATCGATGCCGACCGTTCCCTCGTTTCGAAGACGTGTAAATAACAATATGGCGAAAAATTCCTCTCGGATTCACTTTCCATTCGAAAAACGTATTGGGTGAGGGTCTGCCGTGGTCTGATTTACAACGGTCTCTTTTTTTTATTATAACTATTATTGTTTTTTTTTCCCCTATCCGTCGAATTAATTTTCCATGCACGCATTTAATTCAAGCCGATACGTGATGTCCACCACGTGTTTCTTGATGAATACACTCCAGACGGAAGCAGCTCCTCCGGCCTGTTCTGGCGTCACAGTACGCGTTTACGTCGTCGTAAATTCGTTACTCCGCCGCGATAATATTATTATTGATGTTCGCGTTAAGTCGTCGATGAAATTTCAACGTTTGGATATTATAAACAGGCGTACGACGGACGTCGTAAAACCTCCGGCCCATAATACAATATTAATATTATAACGCGGCGATACATTGTTGTTCTGCGCGATAAATGATACATATAATACGCATACGCGCATAATAACGATATTATCGTTAATGGAAGTAAAAAAGAAAGTCAATTCGCGCGTTTAATAAAAGTGTTTTATGAATAGCATTATATACGCGCCGCGCGACGTTAGATCTTAAACTCCATTGTGATGGATCTTAGTGGAGGGAAAAAGTATAAGGAAGCTTCTTAACACACGATATGCATACTACGACTACACACGCGAGTATGACGATAATGTAAAAAATGGATTTCTAAAGACGATGACTTTTAATATTATTTTATTTTTATTTTTTTTCACCGATCGACGCATCGGGGAGACACGATTGAATTTTTTTCGAACTACATACGCGTACGAGTACTTCAAATTATTGCATTAGCGCTCGTGTACTTCGAGGGCAATAGAATAAACTCGGGTCGATAAAAAACAATAATAATAATGATAAATATTTCGACGAATCCGGGGTGTTTATATCGTTCACGACCGGTTGTACTAATATTTTATAATGGACGAAAGAAAACCATCGTCGTCGGTGAGAGTTGTTTGTGCGTATACTGCGGTGGAAGAGTCATCGCCCTCAAAATGCGTCTTCTCGCGAGAAAGACTGAAAGAGGCGGAATGAGAGAGAGAGAGAAAGAGAGCGAAAAATACCCGCAAAAAAAAAAGAAATTTCCACGTAATGATTGACCGTGTGTACGCACCGCGGAAATTACTAGATTCTTCTTTCACGGGCAAATAAACCTAAATGAATGAAAGAGAAATTTGTTTCTTCGATTCAAAAGTAGCTGCTATAGATAATAATATATATATATATATATATATATATATATATGTGTGTGTGTGTGTCAGTAAACTATATAATGATGTTATGCTCAAGGTCACGATAACAACTTACTCGAAGACGCTTAAGGGTTAAAATATAAAAATGCTAATCGATACACACGGTTCAATGTCCACGAATTGGGTAAAAATTAAAACTCTCGTCTGCGGCGGATCGAAATCTCTCTTGAATTTTATAATAACCAATCGAATCGTAATAACAATATAATATACGCAGTAGGTACAACAACGACGAAAAACTATATTTGTTCATTTTCGTCGATAACGATGAGTTGATAATTAATTTTGTTTTCTCGCGATCAGATACAGCTAGTGTGTATGAAAGTGGTAGGCACTGAGAGTATCAGCAGTTGAAACTCGAAATCGCACCAAATGTTTGACACCAAATTTATTTACCGATTGCCAGGATTTGTCCTACATAGTTTTTGACTCTGTATAATGCAATATGTCGACACAATGACAAGAACAGGCTCCTCGGTTATTGATAAAAAAAAAAAAAAAACAATGAAATTAGTAAAATCGACATGGCAACACGAGTAAGAACTTTTTTTTTTTTCGAGGTAGTCAAATTATTTTTCATCCCATCGACTTAAAAAACAATATAATCAGTGGCAGTTTTGAAGACGAGGCGAGATTGATGGTGTCCAACCTAAATTTTCAGAGAAAATAATCCTCAATAATATTCTCGATAATTAGTGTTCTTATTTATATTTTTCGTAGTTCGATAGCTTAAATTTTCGATTGATTTTTTAACGATTCGTATTTATTTTTTTTCATCAACTATTATATTATCATTTGGATATCATCGATTAAATATCGATTTATTTATTTATCAAAATATTATTTACCCATTTATTTATATCAAATAAGATTTAGGAAATAATTATAGTAAAAATGTAATTAATCGTCTGCGGTGATGAAACAGAAGCGACCGTGCAAAGTTCGAGTAAACAAAAGAAAACATTTCTTGTTGTTATCATCACACCGCCTACTACCCGGCAATACAATGGTAATATATTTACCACGGGGTCACGTCCAAAGTGTAAATAAACAAACAAAACGAAACTTTTGCAATCGTTACACCGCTTTCTGGTAATATGCGCAATAGTGGACCCAGAAATAGGGACAATGAGGTTTTATCGATTCAGACGAAAATTGATGTTTTTCGTCGATCAGCGTCTATCGGTTCAGTCTCGTTCGAATCGTCGTCGGATGAAGTCGTTCGAATTATTTTATTAATTCGTTCGCTGTTGAGCATTAAGCATTAAGCATTTTCGTCTTTTTGATAATATTTAATTAAATTTAAAAAAAATTCAAGGGAGCATTGTTTGAAGCATCGGGTTTAAAAAAAAAAATGTAATTATTAGCGCTATAAAATAATTGCAAGTGCAAAACAAATCTTAATATTGGGAACTACAATTATTGTTTAAAATTAAAAGAAAAATCAGACGCTTGAAATTAATATAGGACTACGCAATTTCGTCAATATATTTAACTTTCTAATGCTCGTAAAAATATTTGCTACTTTTCGGTAATTTTTTTTTTTTTTGTATCATTAGAATGAACGACTTAAAAAGAATCTATTGTTTAAACGTTTTTAAGACGACCTAGGTAGGTATCGAAAATGAAAGTCATACGAATTTATAGTGACGAAAATTCTGCTGATTTTCGCGATTTTGTCGATTTTAATAAATAGTGACTATTAATTTTCAACATTTTATCACCCCAGTGAAAACAATGTGCGAGAAACATCGAAAAGACAAATTGTCAGAGTTTAAAACATTCAGAATCAACGATTCGTGTAAATATACAATATTATGATCGTTGCGAAAAACACATTTTAATACTTGTTTATTTATAATCGAAAATTAAATATTTTCAGGTACCTATAATGAATGATGTTTTCGTATAAGAGTTTCCTAAAACACGAAAATGAATACTAAAAAAAAAAATTTCATTCACAATAACATCAATTAGTATTATCTAATGGGCGTGTGGCATATATTTTATTCTATATATCAATACAAGTTGCAAATGCACGTGATGAATTCTCGGTAAGAGTATGTATTTTAGTTTATTACAATCATTTTGCTAATCGGTAAATATAAAAAAAAACTTTTAAATTATTGTTAGGTAATTAGTTTCCCTTTTAATACTCTTTCCGGAACTAGGTCATCTAATGACTCGTTCTCGACTTAGTGAAAATTAAGTTTATACCGGTAATAGCGTCTAATTTTTAATTAACTTGATTGTACTCATTCATTGAATAATTATGTTCTCAACAGAACGGGACCTATTTCCGAATTACGAATGTGTGTGTGTGTGTTCGAGTAAGTAAATTAAACCATCATTAAATTATAGTATATTTTTATAGTAACTTTAAATTTTAACACTACTTAGCCAGACATTATAGACAATAAATAAACTGTAAATAACTATTTTATAGTTAAACTAGTAAACGTATACAAAGAACGTTTGTTAATTGATATATTGTGTTGAATAGTAACTTTTTTTTCAAACAATAATATCTAATATTTTGGATTTGCAGTAACATTTTATTTAAAATGGATAGGTCTTTTTTTTATCAGTACAGAGTAGATAACATATACCTATTACAAAATAAACTCATTCGTGAGATATTACCATATTGGTTAAAAACAATAATAGTTACAATAAACTGAATCGTATCTAATATCGTCGATCACTCCGGGAGATAGATTCTATGAATCTCATCTTTTATAGACTACAATCGCATACAGCGTTTGAGGTAACGCAATATTTAAATATTATTGCCAACAAAATAATCGCAATACGTAAACATGTTATTCTTTACATTCATAACAATATGAATAATACCTCGAAAATATTTAAACATTTCATAAATCTATATGGAGTTGTACTCATATGAAAATTATTTATTTTTGTTGCTTAGACTTTATCCGTTTAAATCAAAAGCACGGATATGACAAAATACCTATGCTTCGGCACTATCATTCACTCGTTATCAAAATATAAAACGTCGATTATCACTTTATCAGGTATACAATATGTCTTCGAGTGATTGACTTTAACCTAATTATGCAATTTAAATTTTTTTTAAAAATCAAAATTATCTAATAATTAACTAAGCTAACTTGTAATTACAGTAGAATACCTGTATTTCGAACCAATGTATCCCGAGTAAAATTTGTCATGCTTCGCGACGTAGAAATACACTACATCGGAATAGAAACGTAGTAAAATATGACCATTGAACAATTTAACTGATAATTAGATAATTTTTAGAAACTATATATATAGATGGCATTAAAATTGAAATACATCGAAAAGATGATTGCAGACTATAAATTGCTAATTTGATTAGTCAGCGTGTGACATTAGTTAATATATATTATTTTTATTTATTGTAGTATGTGTATACTATAGTCGTTTTGATTTTGATTTTTGGTATAGTTTTTTTTACTAATTTGTAACATAATTAGTTATAATAAGCAATAATAGTTTAATAAACCCATGATAACTCAAATAGAATACCTATAATGCAAATAATTAAACAATTGCATTTTTTTATTGATAGCCCTTTTTTTATTTAATTTTGCAGATTGATTCGCCCAATTTTATCGATGGATAAAAAACGAATCGCTAAGTTATAATACTTCACAATAATAACGGTAGGTAATGAGACACTCGAAGTACTTATAGTAATACAAAGGTATAAAATAAATAAATATTTGTTGTTCATAAACGTAAATAATATTAATCAAATGACAGAAAAATAAAACGAGTTGATTATACATTTGAAGGAGGGGCTCAATTATTGGAGAAAGAACCAATGACTCCTGCGAATTCATTTCCAACTTCACTAATACCATCACATTTTATTTTCGATATTTAGTTGAATTTATAGTTCACATAATTTAACATTGTTGCTTTTATTTAATTAGAAACGCGCTTTAAATAGGTCCCTATTTACATGATATTGATATTCCCGTATGGAATAACGCACACTGTTGATATTTATTCTGATCCGTACGGAATACCACAAAACGTTTTATGTTTCTCCATAGCTTCTAGTGCGTTATTTTCACTCTGCCGATACGATAAATTATGGCGATAGGTATGTATTGTGGTGGTCAGTAGGTAACTGCAGAAGATATCGGACATTTTTGGGTTCACGTTACCATCTCGCGTATTTGGTTTCATAATCATATAATAACCCAAATTGCATCCTGGTATAGAATCACTATAATTAATACAATATTCGTATGCGTTACGTCTGAACCGTACCGCAGTGCATCTAGTGATAATGGTGTGTTCGAAATATAGGTCTCGTCGAGCATTCGATTATTGAAATGAAAAACGTGGATGTAATCGAACAATTACGAATCTAAATGTGAATTTACCGTGAACGAATCCACGAGCAAAAACGTTGATGATATTTTATTAAAAAAAAAAAAAGTATGTCGAACAGTGAAACACAAAACTTGAAACCGGTTTAATCAACCATTAATATTGGACACAAAACCGAAAATGAAAGTCGAACCTAAAAAGAAAACCGACTTTTTGGAAACCAAAACCAAATCCACACGGAATGATTAATTCGTCGCGCAATAAAAACATTTAGGTAGGTACCTGATTTTAAAAGCTATAAAATGACATAGTTCTTAGTTTGTCTATACTAAACGCACAGTCGTCCCAACAACAAGTAGGCACTTAACACGTTTTCAGTGACCTAAATTCGAAGTTGATTCATAAAACATTATATTTTACGAATGCAATAATAGAAATTATTCTTTTTATTTATTAAAATATTGTTCAAGTTCTACTTTTGTCCGTCTGCTTAGATCGTTTATCCGAAAGACAACAATTATTGGTAATTATACTATCATTGGAAGCTATTACAAAAGCGCTATGAAAGTCTTTTCCTTAGATCTTTAATACAATTTAAAAGATACTCTTCACGTTCATATCTATAAAAATTTACCTATAGATCAGATCTCTCACAATAACCTCTGACAGATACCTATAGATATCTCTATGTACAAATTACAATATCGTATATTATATTCATTAGATACTTGTTTTTCAAAAATATATATTCTAATATTACAACAGTGTCTAATGTCTATAGTACCTGTATTATTATAATTTTTAAGCGTTTAATTATTGTTATTACTTTTATTTATTTGTAGATAGTCGAGTGTTTTAATTTTTTTAATACAAACTATACGTTAATTTTTATGACACAAAATGTTATGAGTTTTTCTTTGAAACGAGCAAATATATAACCAGTCGACTCAATGAAATCTCCGACGGAGGCAAGGATAATCGCTAAACTCGGTAAATATCGACTTAAAAGACGAGTACCCTAATAATCTCGCATTGACATTTTTTCTTGTGCCCCGTTCCAGTAAGTGCTGATCGGATGATGAATAATTATATAATAATAAATAATTTGCAAAAATCGAAATTTATAAAAGTGAAAACTTTCAAGGTGTTATAGTCATCGCGATGTTTTTATCAACTCGTACACGGACAATATTTTTAAAAACCGAATTCGTTTTCCCCTGAGAAGTGGAATATATCTGTAGTAGCTGGTAATATAATACGTGGGTACGTTTACTTAGTGGTCGTAGTACAGGGCACTCGCGTGTTATTAAAAGTAAATTTGAACGTGTTATTTCTCGCGTGATTTTATTACAATATTATTTATATATGTTTTACGTCGTCAGTATCAACTACTTACAACAACATTTATGTTTACATCATTACGGATAATTTGGAACTTATGATTTCAGTTGCGATTAGACAGATTTTTTTTTCCATTTGTTACAATGAATATTAGTAATATATATAGGTATATATGTATGTATTTCGTGCAGAAATTAGTTTTCCACGAGGACGGTGAAATGGATATCAAGCGGCCTATATATTATATATATTTTATTTCTCCTGACCGCCGCCACTACCCGCGCGCATGGCCTTGTTAATTGACCTCAATAATGATTGCAAGTCGTCGCATTGCCAAGGCCGGCCAACCAGAGCAACTCTACATCCTTCCCATCACCAAATCGTGTGTGCCGATGCCATTTCTACTTTCTAGGTCAATGCGCCGCCGCCGCCGCCGCCGTCCGCACTGTTGTTGGGCGTCTGCACATGTACGCCATCCGTGTCCGGATAATGAGGAGTCTCCCTTCTCCGCCACTCCTTGTTCGCCGAAATACCCACAATTGCGAATAATTCGTACTTATTTCTTTCTTTCGCGGTGTATATCGTCATCATCGTTAAAAACTATTATTCGTATGATATTTTTTTCAGCCGTTATGAAAACGATTTTTCAAAATCATACTCAATTTTAAAGCACTGGGCGTATTACGACTGTATGGGACAGACTACATCAAAACCTCGGCAGTGTTATTTACAATAGGGTTACCGTACTTACTATTTTAAGAGTACTGGCATCTACTATTCTGAGCTCTAAATATTTATCAATTTTTACGTTACAGTGCACCTTTTCGAAACTGTTTGTACTTTTTCTCAAAAATATGAGATTTTTCAAAGTATCAAGCACGGATATTGAATCTTACGGGTCGGTCGTTAATACCACGACGGAATAAGACGATAATAGATAACAGTTGTAAAATTGTTATGAAATTTATCAAACTACTTTTATTAAAAAATACCGTTTATTGAGGTGTAAGTATACAGTCTTATAATTTAGTACAATAAATAAATTTTAAAACGTCTATAGTTGAATTTCTGCACTCCTTTTTGTCATACACATCAAACGTACAATTTATATTTTATTGACAATAGGCCCTTTGTCCGTCTGGGTCCACTGCACCCTCTGATCCATCCAGGTTAAAACCATTGGTGTTAATCTCTCTGATTCAATTGTATAGCACTTGTAAATTGAAAACTAAAAATTCTGTTAGTTTCAAAAATTACTCAATCAACGAGAGAGAAGTCAAAATAAAATAGCACTGGTATACTTCTGAATACGTCTCTAGTATTAACATTAAACAACAAACTATTATCATAATATTATAATATTTTATATAAAATTAACTATTCTATAAGCCCCTACAGTGACTCTATTCATAAACACTAGATAACCATATTTTATTTTTTATTTTTCATACCATTTCTAAAAAAAGTACTCTTATTGTCTTATTACAGAAATATATGTACTTATTTACATAAATCAGTTTCTTTTGGATAAATTATAACTTTCAAATGTTTGTTACATTAATGATAAATAAAAAAAGATTGTTGAGATAATTTATAATATATTACATGACTATTATACTTATACCAAAATATTTGTTCAAAGATCATCAAATCAACTAATATCCATATACATAAATCACATTTACAAGTATATTACCAAACTTTTATACTTACATTAATAAAAGTATGCACTTGAAATTTAAATTATAAAAAAGTTGACTTATACTTCGATCACAAGACATAAACCGTCAGGTATTATCATATACAAGTTATTGAATAGGTATTAGCAATGGTATTAGGTACCTTGGACTTGGATAAATAATTAAACGAATAATATGTCGAAGATAAAATAAAGTTAACGTTTAATGGTATTCCAGAAGAAGTTATAAGTATAGTTTGTATGATTATCAATGATTTACTGCTTAAGTTTAATTTATTACAGTTTTTTGTACATTATAAATATTGTAATATAATATATTTTTACATGTGAAAAATGATTGAATAGTTAAAACAGTACAAAACATTATAAACAAATGACAGAGTATTTCAAGCTACCTGGATTAAATAAAGAAAATTTAACAGCAACTATGATTAACTTGAACTGAATGAGCCAAAGTTCCTAAAATAACTCTGGTAAAAGAAATTGAAAAGAATAAAAAGACAAATGATAAATAACTTGATTTTTAAATGGACATAGTTAAATAAAATAAATAAAACACTACTGTGAATTAGACTTTGGGACTAAAGAATTTTTTTTATATTTTAATGGTACATTTCTTTGATACTTGGTTTAAACGTAGACAAATTAATCTTAACAATATTCTTATAAATATTTTAAAATAAGAATATACACGAAATGAAAAAAATATACTTTTGTACTCATATAAATCACTCCATTATTTTTTAAGTTTTGATTACATTTTGAGATTGGCAATATTCTAAACATTACAAAGTTTTATTCAGAAACTTTTTTGTTTGGAAACAGTTGATAAATATTATTTGAAAAAGTAATTTATATTAAAATAATAATGATAATAATAAAGCAATTTTAATTATTTAATTTCATAAATATTTTATAAAATATACATTAATTTCGTCTTTATTACTTAAATGTTTCATAAAAAAAAAATTGTTCAAATTAAGGTGATAATAGACTAAGAATTTAGTGTCAACAAGTTTTGTGTTCATGAAACATAATCTATTGATATCAGTACATACAACTTTTATTTATTTATATGATTTATTATAGACTTCAAACAGTAACTGAAGACTTGATTTAATTAATGAAGTTAATCCTTATTTATTTTTGTGAAAATATTCATACTATATTGTACATTTTTAATTACTTCTTTGTAAATCTAAGATTTAGAGAATGAATTAATGATATCAACTAAAAAGAGTTTTTAATAAATCAACTTAACTAATATTGTAACTTTTATCTAGTATTTAACATACAAGTTAGTTAGCAATCTAAACATTTTATTCCAAATAAGATGTAGTTAATCCAGCAGACTATTAGTGCGACAGCTTATTGTTCAATTCAATGTAGTGAAATTGGTTGGAGAAAAAGTAGTTGGGTCTGTTCATCATAGGTAAAATTTGGTCAACTGAATGGTTTCTTCTTTTTTAGTTGGAGTATAATAATTGAATAAAACAACAATTCAGAAAAAAAATAATTTTATCAAATTTATATTTACTTAAAAAATGATAAGTATTACATTTAATATTTAACATATTAATTAAATACTTAATCTCGATTACTATATAACAGCGATATCACTTAGTAGTGGCTCCCTGTAAATTTTATGATTTGAATTTTACCTGAAAGCAAAAAACATGTGAAAAGAAGTATCCACACAAGTTAACAGAAACAAATTAAGTTTACTTACCACATTGCTCTTTGGACTCCGGCCAATTTATTATAATCAGCAAGATGCCTGAACACTATTCTGCTCAAACGCCATCTTTTGACATTACCTCGGGGACGAGACGTAATTTGACACCGCTGCACAATTCTAGTTATACTAGCATCCCGTGGACAGTTGTAGATTTCTTTGTCAGCGATTTCCTATAAATTATTAAAACCATAAAGTATCCTATCACATGAGTTATTGCTTTTGTTCTATTACTTGAACTTCTAAAGGAATGATATCGTTTTTTCGAAGTGCGTTGTAGCGCAACTTATATATGCCGTAATCTTTGATACAGGCTCTTTTGCGGGCATCTTTTTTCATTTTAAAATCCGGCCATTTGTTGCGAATTTGTTGATTTTGAGGAAGCACACCCAACTAATAAACATTTTAAAAGAAATCAATAACAATATGTTTTCATATTATATAGAAAATTATAAATTACATTGTATACTCACACACGATTCGTTTATTGGTGTTTGTAATTTAGCTAGGGCTCTGCATCTTTGAATAGCACTAATGATAAATGCCATTTTTTATAATTTCAATTAAACGTTAATTTGATTACAAATGTCGTCGTCGAATGACTAAAAATTTTCATTTAACAATGTACAATTTTTTATGTGAAAGAATATTTATAGTTTATACGATATCACTTCGTGATAATAAATTGTAAAATACTGATAACTTTTACCAACCACTCTATTGATAAAATGTGATGATAAAATTGATAAGCAATCAGCAATATTTGTGTACTGAATTGTTTAGTATTAACTTTTAACTACGTTTTCAATAGTTGTTTTTTTTTTTTCCAGTGCAATAATATTATAGTTAAATTTATGTTTGTCATTTATATAGTATTTATTATGTGTTGATGTTTTTTTCTGTCGAATTAGGTTTAAAATTAGATGTGTAAATATTTGATACAATGGAAATCCACAATTCAGATGACACAATAGAGTATTATTCAATGGATGACTCTGATGATGTATGCATTAAAATATGTGAAAAATAGAATTGTTTTAATTCATTTTTGGAACTGCTTTTATTACTTTTAAAATTTTGATAATTCATTTTATTTTAATTTGTCCATAGATCTTACAAAAATTGTCAAAGGAAGAAATTTTGGATAGATACCAAAATGAAATCATTAAAATAAAAAAGGAAAATGAAGGTACTTATTTTTTAAATGTAATTAATAAAAATTGTATTGATAAAAGTAATATTACATTGGAATTTTAATTGATTGTTTTTTTTTTCTAGAATTAATTAATAAAGAAAAAATGTGGGAGCAGAAGTATGTCGACCAAAAGCGTTTATATGAACATTCAGAAAGACAGGTACCTAAAATAAAGTTATTTGAATTACCTAATGTATAATATTATGAATTTTAGTTAGTATTTATTAGTTATATGCGTACTTAAAATGTCAATTTATCTTCAAATTCTCCATTTGGACCAGTTTCATATTTTTTTATGAATTTAAATACTTTAACTAACCCTTTGAATTCATACTGGGTTTACTGAGTATAATAGTAATTTAAATTATTTATTGATTGTGTTGTGCATATTTGTGACGTAGTTATTAGTAAAAGTTCTGACAGCATAAAAATGCATATTACTAAGTTCAATAAAAAAAATGAAGAGAAAATTAATTTACTCTGTTTAGAGATATTGATTGTTTTAAATGATATTTACTCACTGCACACTCATAGAATAGAATCTTCCATGGCTTATGTCTTATACTAATTATTTTAGTTTAATTATGTGGTTCTATATTTATTTCATAATTTATTAACACTATTGATATTTTTAGGAATTATTGAAGAAAAATAAAGAACTACAACAAGCTGAAATAACGATCAACAACGAAAAAGAAAAAATTAATATATTAAATGCTCAACAAAAAGACGAAGTGGATGCCTTGCAAAAAACACTTCAAAGTAACAAGGCTGCATTAGATGCAATGAAAAAAACTTTGGACAACGAAAAAGCATTTAGAATTTGCGCTGATCAAGAAATAAAAAATCTCAAAGAACAAATAAAATCTAATACAACTAAGTATAAATCTTTAGAAACAGAAAATGAAAAATTAATTAGTGAAAAATTAAAAATAGAAGAAGCTAAAAATAAAAGTAATCAACAATGTCAGGAATTAATTAAAACCAATATTTCATTGGAAAATCATTGTGAAAAGAAAGATGAAGCATTTGATGAGCAAACAAATTTAATCAACCAATTGGAAAACAATATAACTGAACTTAAAGAAAAGATAAATAATTACACTGAAATTGAAGAAGAGAATGACAAACTTGCTAAACAAATAAAATCATTTTCTAAGCAAATGGAGACTTATGAAAATGAAAGGGAAGTTTATGTGCAAAGACTACAAAAAATGCAGAAAGAAGAAAATGAATTCAAATGTATTATAAAAGATTTAAAAAAGGAATTAGACATGAAAAATAACGAAATTAACAATCTTAAAGAAAATAATTCCGATATAAATTCTAAAAATGTAATATTGACTACTAATGTTAATAATTTGCAAACAAATTTTACCAGTTGTTTAAAACTTCTAGATGAAATATTTGACAATTATGTGAAAAATAATACAAAACATAATGAAAAGGACGAAAGTGATAAACTGCCATTCAAATTAGAACCATTTTTAAGTGAGGCATTTGAACTATTTGAAAAAACTCTAAGAGAATATAAATTACTAAAATCATCTTATCATGAGTCTGAAGTAATTTTAAAAGAAGAAATCAGCCAAAAAGAAAATGAAATTAATTCATTAAAAGATAAAATAAATAACTATAAACAGGAAATAATTAAAAATGAAACTACATGTACTGATGTTATAGAATCAAAACATTTTAGTGAGAATACCAATATAAGACTAGCTGAAAATGGTACTGTTATGAATAATAAAGTAATTTTGTTTGATGAACTTAAAAAAAACTTAAAATATATTCATCAAGTTAAGACTGATATACTGCCTAATCAAAAAATGTTAATATCAGAGTGTCGAAAATTTATGTTGGAAAAAATAAAAGAAATTGAAAATTTAAATATTTCTAAAATAAACTATATTGAAAATATACACATACAAATTGATTCTTTAAAAAGAGAAACTGATAACAAGAATATAATTATAAATGGACTCAATGCAGAAGTAAAAAAACTGGGTGAGAAAATCACAGAAAAAGATTTGTTGTGTAATGAGATGGAAAATGAGTTACAACATTTAAAAGACAATTTTGGTATTTTTTATATTGAATTTAGTTTAATGAGTTAAGTTCTAATTAATTTTTATATTTTGATAGATAATTCAAGTACTACATCGATTAGTAGAGCAGATGAGATTAATAGATTGCGAGAAATAGATGAAAGTCAAGAAGATCGTTCTCAAAAGGTATGAGTTTTATAATTAATAATATATAAAAGTTATAGGTAATAATTGATTATAATTTATTTTCAGTTAAAAGCTATTGCTATAAAACAAAAAAAACAAATAGCTGATTTAAAACAATCAATAGAAAACGAAATGAAAAAGCATAATCTAGAAAAAAGCGAATTGTTAAGTAAAATGGCAGGCTTAGTTGAACAAGGAAAACTTGCCAGAGTAAGTATATAAATATTTTTTAACAATCAAATATAATATTAATCTACCATTTCAAAGATGGTAAGTTACATTAAGATGTAAACTTATTAGTAATTTATAATTCGTAAACATTAATAAAGATTGTTATTTAATCGTATTAATTGAAAATAATCCTTTTAAGTAAATAAATATTTTGAATTTATTAAAGAAAAAATAAATAAAGTGGATATATCTACACGTTAGGTAGATATAACCATTTTAATAGAGCGGGTATGTTATATTTAATTCCAAAGTAATTATTGTCCGTTATAATTAATTTTAGTTTTAAAATGATTTATAACTATAAAAGTTTCTTAAATAAAGTAAAGTAAACGGATTTATTCAAATTCAAAGTCGATGTAATTTATATAATAATAAAATTAAATGATAAATTAAAACTTAAATGTGAAAATTTTTTAAATTATTGATTCTAAGTATGATTTGATATAAAGTTTTAATTCAATTTTATTATTTAAAGTGTTTACAACAACAATATGATATAAAATGTGATGAGTATGATATAAAATGTGACGAAACAAAAGAATTAATAAAAAAATTCAAAGATGAAGAAAATAAATTACTAGAACAGACCAAGCTATGCATCAGTTTAAAATCTGACATCGAAACATTGAAAAATGACTTGGCAAATTCACAAAAAACTATTAATAGGTAATTTGGGTATCCAATTATTACCAATCTATATTGTATATTAAGTTTAAAAAATTGAAATGGCTAATTTTTGTTTATTGTACAATTTCAAGTTTAAAAGAAGTAGAGAAATCTTTAAATTCAAAGCTCGATATAATTAAACAAGAAAAAGCTGCTGGTGAAATACTTAAGGCAGACCGAGAAGCTTCTATAAAAGAACTTACAAAGAATTTAAAAGCTGCCAAAGATAAAGTGAAATCCATGGAATCTGAATTGGAAAAATTAAAAACAGAAAAACAAAAAATAAATATTCGTGATCTGGAATTAAATTCTTATGAAGTAAGTATCTAACTTATTCTAATAAAATATATTATTAATATTAATACTGAATCTTAATGTTTCTTCAAGAAAACATTGGATGAAATATCTCAAAAAGTGAAAGAAGAAAAGTCACACAGTCAGAATTTAGAACAGGAACTCTCTAATGCTAATAATGCTATTGATTCTTTGCACGAACAGATAAAACATTTGGAGCATATTGTTACTACTGAACAAGAAAGGAATAAACAAAGTTCAGTAAGTATTTATGATTATAATTAAACTTGTATTGAATTAAAGTTTTGAATCAATCAAGTAGGTACTAAATAAAATGTAAGTTGAACTATCTAAGTTTTTCAAAAATACAGCAATATTTTTTGTCATATATTTTTAAGTCTGTATTTATTTTGTTTTATATTTTTAAATGTTTATTGTTATTGTACAATTTTTTCAAATAAAACTGTCTTATATACTTACATCAAAGTAGGGACCACATGTCATAATATTTAAAAATATCTGGCGGTCAGCTACCTCTCAAACCTTTTTAAAGTCTATCCGTGTTTGGTACTAATAAAATTTTAATTTTGATCTCTCTTTATATTTTAGGAACAATTGGAATTATGTAGAACAGGTTTAAATAACGCGGAATCATTATTAAACAAAAGGGAAAACAGTTTAAAAGAATGCCAAGAATCTTTAACCCATGAAAAGGTATTAAATACAGATTTAACGACTAAGTATGATGAATTAAAATTTCAATATGAAACTGAAAAAGAAAATTATTCATCGCAACACTTGATGCTCAATGAAAAAGTAAGATTTATTATAATTCTTGCTACTGAAAATTTAATTTTTAACGTTTTTATGTTTGATCATTTAATTAAATTAGATTCGGAGATTACAAGTTGAAATTAAAACAGCGAATGATTCAATTGCTAAATATATGGAAGAAAATCAAAGTTTACTCGATGAGTTTGAAGCGTATAAAGTTAGGGCTCACAGTGTTTTTCAGAAACATAAACAAGACACTGTGTACAATGCAAAAGTGGCAGAATTAAGTGAACAACTACAAGAAGTTACCAAAGCTTTAAATGTCTCTAAAACTAATCTACAAAGTGTATCGTAAGTAGTACCTATGCCAAGAAAAAATTGTGTTTTTTTTCTAAATTTTAATTTATGTTCAAGGTCTGAGTTATCAACTAAAAACACAGAAGTGAGTATGTTACAAAAGGAAATTGATAAATATGACAACAAACTAAGTAATATAACAAAGAATTTATCTACAAAAGACAAAGAAATATACCGTCTTACTATGGAAGTAGATAATTTAAAATTCACATTGGAAAAAGAAAAAGCTTCTCTTAATGTAAGTTGTACATAATTATTTGATCGTATTAAATTTATATAAAATAGATCAATACATATTACTTTTGTTTTTAGGAAAAAATTTCAAGTGAAAAATTAGAACACGAAAATGAGGTTGAAAGACTACAACAAGAAATTGTTTCAGTTAAAGAAGCAATGACACCAGTATTAAATGCAGAATTACCTGTTGAAAATAAACTTAAAGAAATAAATTCTACAAACCAGTTTCACGACGATGATGAGATGGTTAGTATATGTTATTCAACATTGAATAATGTATAGTTTTCATATTTTTCTTAAAATTTAAAATATATTGTATTTTCATCGTGAATGTTTTTTAGTTTTCAGATTTTGCGAGTTCGAATGAATCAGTTCGAAAAATTAGCAAATCTGCACTAATGCCTTTAGAAGATCTCTTATCTTTTGATAATAATAGTGGTAATGACTTTACTGTCTTGTACAATAATATAAATATTTTATCAATAACAAATCATTTTAAATAACATATTTGTTATTCTACAGTTAGTGATCCAATAAGTGAATTAAACAATTCTCAGAAACAATTGAAACAATTAACCATCATGTTAAATGAAGCCGAAAAAAATTGTTCTCGATATGAGCAGCAAAATAAATTTCTCAAAGAAGACATTAGAAGGTTACAGCGCAGCGTAGATAGACACGCTGAGATACAAAATTTGGAATATTTAAAAAATATCATCATCAAGGTATAATTTTCTTTGTTAAACTTTGATCGATTTAATATTGTTGTTATGACTTAATATTTGTTTTTCAGTTCATTACTTTGTCAAACGGTGTAGAAAAATGTCACTTAGTACCAGTGATAAATAAATAAATTTTCTTTGTTAAACTTGATCGATTTAATATTGTTGTTATGACTTAATATTTGTTTTTCAGTTCATTACTTTATCAAACGGTGTAGAAAAATGTCACTTAGTACCAGTGATAAATAAACTACTCAAACTTAGTCCAGACGAACAGAAACAAATTGAAACTATTGCTAAAGGTAATATGATTAACTCAAGTGTCAATCAATTCAGACTTTGTTATTATACTTCTGTTTTCTCTGTATATTTGTGAACATTGAAAATCGACATTTGAATTAACACACGAGTAAATGCATAAGGCCAATGGAATAAACTCACTTGCAGGCGCATATTGGGTCCAATCGCTCTACTGGGAAACTAGATGTAATCAGGGCTCACTATGTAAGGAGGTATATTATGTGTATTGTGTACACACATGGGCACCCTTAAGAAATTTATCAGGAAGGGGCATAGGTACTGTTAATGAAATAAAACACCAGAGTAGGTACATTTAAAAAAAAGTTTATTCTTTGAAAATTCCAAAATATGTCAGAATTGATTTTTTTTTATTTACTATAACTATTTACTCGTTACTAATTAAAAATTGAAGTCTTTGCAGTTGTTCTATTGCAAACCTTGTACTTAACTGTTCAACAAATTTGTCTTCGTTTCTATTAACTTTTTGTGACTTGCGACCCATTTTTGATTTAATCGAGCTTTTGGATTAGATTCTTGATGTACTTTTAATAAATCGAACTAAATACCCCGAGAACCTCGTTCATATAAATTGTGTGCACAAATAAAAATGCTCATACATTTTAAAAATATATAGTTATAACTTAAGAAATAATTAATATAATTATTACTAGGTAAATTTTACATACTGGATTTAACTGACAGAGGAATCCATTTTGTAGGGGGCCCAAGTCCTGAAATTTAAAGAGGGTCTACCGAGATTTACCCTGTTAGCCGGGAAGCCAGGATGCGTCTGCTTACTTGAGTACTCACATAAACTCACTTGAGTACTCACATAAACTCACTCGAGTTTATGTGGTTTGATTACTGGTCGTGATTTCATGAGTTATTCGATAATTATTTTTTCTAAGATACCATCAATATTACTTCTAATTGATTTTTTTTTGTTTAATATTGAGCTGAAAAATTGTTATTAATTTTAAATCAATTTCTATCAACTACTAAAAAAAATAAGTCGTATTTTCACACTGTAAAAATGATGTTCACCGAGAGCTTTCTTAATTTTTATTGTATTATAATATTGTGATAATTTTTTTATGCAATTTAGGATCAATGGTGGATCAAAATTCAAGCTGGTCCAGTTTATTTACATGGTCACAAGGAACTTAATTTATTTACCTAATCATATAATTTTATAAATAATTGTAGGTGCTTATCTATTACATATTCATTTTTCTTATTTTAATTTTTTATTATGTTTTATTTATTTTCAAAATTGTGATATCATATAAACAATGTGTATTCAAGGATTTGACAATTTCGTATTAGAATTTAACTTAAAATGTCAAATGCTCGTGTTACACTCCAAATGTTTATTTGAATTAGAAATAAATAATTTTTGTTTAAATTTGTGAATTGTTTATGTATATATTATTTTTAACAGTCATAGATTTAGATGATTTGATGTTTATAGGACTCAAAAATATATTGATTGTACCTCAGTATTAGTCATCAGTATGATAATTTGTTTTATAATAAAATTAAGTTAAAAGTAAAGAGAAGATTCATTTTTACTTTTTCAAATTAAACTTTGTACCCAAATAGATGTTTATTTTGTATTTTAAATGTTGTTTAATTAAAATGATATTTTCAGGCATTTCATGAACTCAATAAATAATCTATGAAACATTATTATTATTAACGTAAATAATTTTTAGAAAATATATACTTATTTGTTTTAATATTTTTGTTCATTTTACAAGCCATTTGTAAATTTTTTATGTATCTGTTACTAAAGTTTCTCAATTTATTTTGTTTAGTTGCATAGACATAGGTCAACACAGTCAACACAGTCTTCCTCTCGGAAATTTTTATTTTTTTCTGGGCTATCAATTAGAAAACACCACAAAATACTCATTTGCTTGAGCTAAAATGTAAACAATCTTTTTGCTTACAAAATGTTTTGTTCGTTTGAACCGTCAAATTATCTTTACAATACTATATAAAATCATAACAATAGTTTTTAGGTACTTACTTAATGGATATATTTAAGTTATTGATGAATCATCATTGATCGATCTCCAATTATTATAAAGAAGAAACGATTGCTGTACAATATGAGACCACTATTGATAACTTTTAAGCAATGAATAAGTACATTATATTATGGTGTGGTATTTAGGTACTTATGAAATGTATTGTCACCTGATATTTGTTTGATATAGAGGACCTCGTGCACCTAATTATTATGAAGTATTTGTGATATACTTACTTAATTAATCATTTAAATTTCAAATTACCAATAATCCTTATATAATAGGTAAAACCAAATTATTTTCATTTCCCTTGGTTCAATGCCATTAAATGGTTCACGAATATTATGCCAAATGCTTTGTGTCTATTAGCATAAAAATGTAAAAACCATTTTCTCATATAGTAACTAATTAAAATAATATTAAGAAGTAAATAATATTAACAACACTTTCTATGTAAATATTGAAATTAAAATGTATTATAAATTATAACGATGAGTACATCATATAAAATTTG
This sequence comes from Drepanosiphum platanoidis, assembly GCA_948098885.1. Classification (NCBI taxonomy): domain Eukaryota; kingdom Metazoa; phylum Arthropoda; class Insecta; order Hemiptera; family Aphididae; genus Drepanosiphum; species Drepanosiphum platanoidis. The sequence continues at coordinate 209,884 of OX402534.1, read as the reverse complement.
TAAGGAAAGGATTTATAATATACGTGTTAAGATCAAAGGTAAGGCTCTATAAAATATCTATAATGTTTCAATAACATAGGAATAAACAGCAATTTTTTTCAGGGTGGCGTGTAATTAAAATAACGAGGTAACAAAAAAACAAAAAATAAAAAATAAAATATATATGAATTATTTGTTAGCGATTTGATTTATTTGAAATAACACAACTTATTTAAATTTGATGTGACTTATCAAAAATTAAAAATACAAAATGTATTTATTGTATCGAGTCTATATTTTTTATCTCATTCTACAATATTATTTACAGTTATTAAAAAAATACAAAAATCTACATTAATGTTCGAAGTTTTCCCCGCTGAGCAAATCCTTTTGAGTTATCTATCGGATACAAAATTCCTATGCAATTTGGTGAGTTGAAAAATTATCGAGTAGACTAGTTTTTTTCTGTACGTCTCTTTGAAATTGAAAAAAGTGCGTTATACTTGTAATCGAAATTTTTATATTGTTTTTTTCAGAAATACAATTATAGTTAATGAATAATGACTAACCATTAGTGACATTGTAATTAATCATTAATATTAAAGATATAACATGAATATGATATTTCATGACGAACTACATAATTCTTAGGTAAATTACTTTAAAATTATTTTCACGGTCCTTTAAATTCTCTCCAAGCTTCTAAATTTATATTGAAGTGTTCATCACAATTCCACTTGATTGAAGAAAATCTTGAGAAAATACAAAAATATATACTAATTAATAAATATAGGTAATAAATATATGAATAAAGAGGGAACTAAAATGTATGTAAATTTCAAATGTCATAACACTCATAACTCAAAAATTAAGGATTTACTCCATATTTTTTATAAACATTAAAATAGATGGGTTTCAAAATTCAAACAAATCCTATTATATCTATCCTATTATCTTAAGTACTTATTATGAATAACAAAAACGCCGAAATTATAACACCAAAAATAATAGAATTTTCAATTTATTACCGTTATAATTTGAAAACCAAGCGGTTTCAGTAAATATTTATTAATAATATAATGAAAGTATAGTGATTTAATATAAAAAATAATAGAGAACTAAATAACTTAAACAACTATAAGTTGGTATACAGCCAAAAAGGCTGATTATTTTGGCATTATAAACCACTATTTTTTAAATATTTAATTTATGCTTACTCATGAAAACTTTTGAAAACATCCAACGGCAGAGTGTGTAAATGAGTCGTAGAGCATATAACATGACCTAAGTTAATCTGTTTAATTGTTTTCAATTGTTCTGAAAATAAAAATATGAGTCGGTATTTGTATATTTTTAACATAGAAACTAAGTATCTAACGTTTAGGTAATAGGTAATATCTATGAAAAATTAAACTCCTACCTTTTGTAAAACTACTAGGTTGTCCTTGCACATCGTAAAAAAAACGATCACCATACTTGTATCGAAAAAAGCTATCAGATAATATACATCTAGCTGTTGGCCCAACCTTGGATCCTTCTTCTGGCATCTCAAGTAGTGCTCCAACATGTAAGTCTATGTCATTTACCGTTACATAAAGTGTTTTTAATATTTCCACTGCCTATAATAAAACATATCATTAGGTGTAATAATAAACCTAGTTTTGTAAATAAAATTGACTTTAAAAGGTATTAAATCCAATAAATCATCAAATGAATTAGCCAGTGATATTCCACAAATAGATCTGACTTTATTATATACTGGTAAACCAACGTCTCGACCTCGTTGTATATCTATAGAGAGTAAATCTTGTCCAATTACATCCGGTAAGTCAAAGCGAAATAAATAATTTGAAATCTAAAGTTAATTAAATATGTTTTCAATTTAATTTTAGAGATCAATTACACTGATACTTGTATATAAATTTAAATTATTATCAATATTAAGAGGTACACAAAAGAAATTAAATTCTAACCAATCGATTATAAGACGCTTGATATTCACGACCTGGAGTTTCTATAAGTCCTCTTATTAACCAGTCAACATTTTGTCCCATAGGCAACAAATCAGATCTATCCATCCAGTCTGTTAGATTAACTTGAAATGCAATTTTATACATTTTATCAATAAAACTGCAAACAATGTAAAACGTAATTAAAATAAATTCGATTTCAACAAAGCATTTATTTGAATGTAACTACAATAATAATAATTATAATGTTAATTTACAATTAATATTTAACGATAAATTATTTAATTTAAATATTAAATAATTTACTTCAATTGTGCCGGAATTAAGCTGTGAAGTGTTCGAAATGAACTAGTTGAAAATTCCAAAGAAGTAGATGGATTAATTTTATCATTGTATATCGTATGTGGAGTAAATAATCCGTAATACTGTGTGTATGTATCCCCTAAAAATATCAGGTGAATTCAGAAGTTATAACTTTTATGAAAATAAATACAATATAATACATCGGTGTACAATACATACCTAATATAATTGGTAAATAATGATCATACGTAATATGCTGAATTACGGCTCCAACAATTCTTCGAGTTTCTTGGTATAGTATTTCATCTGTCCAAAATTGGTTAATATAAAAAAGTTTAGACGCTATATAATTGTGAAATCTCAAGAACAAATTTTGAAGAAGTGCATTTCCCAAATTCTGATTTACACGAACATCTCCTGTATAAAACCAATAAAATTTACAAGATTTGTGTGCATACGAATATTTAATTTCACGCTAAATTATACTTGATTCATAACTAAATAATTATGTACAATACAAATATATCATTCGTTCAACGAACCAGCTTGAAAGCAAACTTTTGAATTTGTCGATGTACCGCATCGCAACGTCGTTCGATTCACTTGTGGACAAAATTCTTCTGCGAAAGCTTTATGATTACTCAAAAAGATATCAGATCGGAGTTTTCCATTTGAATAGGACCGCAGTCCAGCTGCCATAGAATTACTAGACCCATAAATTTGAGATCCATCAATGTATTGAGAAACTTCAACCATCTACAAAACGAGAAAAGTTAACCTATACATTTAAAATTAATTCTAACTAAATTAAATTAATTCTACTAATATTACTTACAAATGTAGCTGGTATTAATGGACAACTGAAATTAGCCGATGTCACAGCGCGATTGAATGATATACATGTTTTTTTATAACTCGAATAAACGGGATCATTTTTGGGTATATTAATTACTTCTTGACATTGTGCTGGAACCATAGGTGATTTTCGAATGGCACAACAATTTTCTATAAGTAAAAAAAAATGTAACATCTATCACTTATAACTTATAAGTATATACCTACTTTAACTATTTTAAAAATTAATAATGACATATTAACAGTATTTTTTTTTTTATTAAATTGTAAGAATATCTTATAAAAAAGAAAAATATATGAACACACAGATTTTGATTAGGTATTAAAATATTTTGATGTGGTTCTTTAAAAGTGCTTATCAAATTTCGGTATCTCTCAAAACTATATACCACTTTTAAAGTTTTAAATCAATTTATTTTGCTAAAATAAAGAATAGACTCATAAATCATATTTTGTATTATAACCAGCCAATGCTTATTCTTATTGTGTTTACCAACAGAATTGTCCGGTCTTATCAGTGCAATATCGTGGGCTATAAATTGTCCCCATTGCATTAAGAGTACATTGAGTTCGTCATAATCATACCATTGGTTATTTAAAAATAATTCCGTGTTAATTCTTCTAGCTTCAGGCAACGGTCTTCCATTCGACTGTCGTCGAAATTTATAAATACCTAAAAACCATTTCAATAAAGCAATATTTCATGAAAACAAGATTAAAAAAATGTTTGTTCAAATTACCGTCACTATAATCAGCATTAAGGAGTCTTATATGTGGTGTATTTGCTGCACCCCATGTAGGTATTTTTAAGTTATTACATGATCCGTTCAAAGTTCTATACTTTGCGTTTGGATTACAATTTATAACAGGGGAACATTTCCTTCTAAAATCTTCATTTGTTGAAGGAAAAACATCTGTGTGTAAAAATGGTGACTGTGCCTATTTAAATTAAAATTATTACAAGAAAACCCTATTTCAAATGTGTATTCGCATATTACAGATAGGTTTCTCGATTTTCTCGAGAAAAATTCTAAAGCTAATTTAATTTCATTCCTTTGTTTCTAACCATAATCAATAACAACAAATATTTTTTAATTTACATTTAATAAGTCAAAGATTTTATTGATTTTCGTTAGATGTGAAATCATTTTAAATTGTTTACTGCTAACAATATTACTAACAGATTTCAAGTACTGAATAAAAATAAATATCTAGGTAATATAGGCAATATGATGTAACTAATAGATCTTGTAATATTATTTACTATATTAATTACTTAATCAAAATATAAAATGTTAACAATCGTAGGTTGGTCAATATGACCTACATTTTTGAACTAAATGTAAGAATTGAAATTATTGAACGTTTTTATCACATAATTTTGGTAATGTTTCAGTATTCAAAACTTAAATATTTAATAGATAGTTTATACTACTATATATTATATTATATACTATCATCTATCATGGTAAAAATTAAAAAAATATATAAATTTATAGACATCCATTCCTCCATAAAACTCCTACCTCGCCCAAAATTTATATTCAGTCGACTTTTTTATTTCGTTATTATTTTAAAAGTTTACCATTACAGCTTTATAAATCTAAATTGTAATTTAATTTAAACTTTAAACAGTATAATTTAGCTAATGAACAGTTTTTACTTACATATGATGGTGGCAAAATACTCATGAGTACAGAAATAAAGAGCTGTATATTAAGGTAATACTTATTGGTGTACAAATTATTTGGTTGTTTAACTATCTTGTGTGTCATGTTAAGTGTAGATAGCGAATATCATACGTATAATAGTAAAGAAATACTAAATAATACGAAACTGCACGGCTGCTTTTATAGTAAATACTTCATATAACCACTTAGGTACATATGTACATACATTGTGTATTGTACATTCGATTCGCTCAATCATACTTATATTGTAAATAAAAAAGAAAGAATAATTTCGAATTCCTTCCATTATTTAATTACTGCATTTATTGCAATTGCGTGCCTATTTCATACGATGGTGAAAATTGAGGGGAAAATGAAATAACTAATCAGTAATCACTTTCTATTAAAACTGAATGATGTAATAAAAATAGATATAGGTACAGTGTACTATAAAAACCGGGTGAGATGAATGCCGAATCGGAATAGCCATGATTTGGCATCGATATTTTATGATGATAAATAGCAAGATCATATTCGTTATTACCTCAATAGTTTCCGAAGAGCTTTCGTTCAACTAAAACGGATGTAAAATAGGATGTACTAACTAAAATAGGATAACCTAACCTAACCTAACTAAAATAGGATGTATACTAAAATTACTAATATATAAACTAAAACAATATTATAGTAATATTAACATAATATAATATGTATTTTAGTCTATAAGAGGTATCTATATTCTATATATAGTAGCAGTGTAATAATTAGAGCTCTGTGAGACACCTGTCTCATCACTGCTTTGGAGGTAGACAGTGGCGTGGTGACTACATCTTAGACCCTGGCGCAACTGTAAACAAAACCATCCACCTATACTAAGATTTTTAAATTATTATGGTTTTTTGTTTGTGCGTGAACATCAGAATGTTTTAGTACATTTGAACTAAAATGGACTAATTATTTGCTATAAGGTATTTATAGGTTTTAATCTTATAACATTGTCAATAAACATCATATACTCACCATGAGGCCTCCATTAGATAAAATATATGTTATTTCTTCTTATTATGCTTTAGTGTATTGTATATTGTGTATTAACAGTATTGTTCTCTATAATAATAACCATATTATATTAATAAAATTAAGTTATAGTCTATAGATATACTGTAAGAAAAGTAGTAAGCTGTTGGTGCCTACGGGACCCGGGCCAACGACCAAGGGATACCAACCTAATTTCTAGGGATGGTCCAATTGCACCAGACACCACGCTACTGGGGATGGATGAGAAATCACAATAAAAGGTCGGTAGTTATGGTTAAGTATCGCGTAAACATAGAGCATAATATTGGTATCAACTATTTTTTTTATACCAACAAGGTTATTTATTTTTTTAAATAATATATAATATGTAGTAATATAATAGGTACTTGCATAAATAATTTGGTAGATAATAATTAATTATAATATCGTGAGGTCGAGGCTTGTATGTATATATATATATATATATATATATATATACCGGCAAATCGTAGATGTCTGAATAATTGTTTATGATGACATTATGTTTCTTTAAAGTCCATGCATAGGTAGTACCATTGATTAAGTTTACTTAAGTATGTACTTAATCAATGGTAGTACTTTGACTACTTACTTAGACGTATTGGAACTTAAAAAATTATTTTCAATAATTTAATACCAAATAGAATTCAAATTAATTGTGGGTGAAAAATATTAAAATATTAAAAACTTGGACGATGCCGAATCAGTGTCTTATGTGAAGAAAAAAAACCCATTTATTTTATATATCTTAGTAGACAATTTTGTTTAAAAAGTCCAAGTTTTTCTAATAATATAATGTATAATTAATATAATATAATGAATCAAAGGACGATCCTCAATTACCTTGTGCTGGTCCACTGTTATAAACGACACCGATGTCTGCGACCGTTTTACGAAAAAATACTTTGATCGACAGATCGATTCCACCATTAATGATAACGATCAATACGAATAATAATCATCTTTTAACACGAACATAAGAAATGTACCGTGTTTTCGGCCATTGTTGTTCGGTAAATTAAGTTGGTAGTCGGCGCACAAGTATAACCTCTAACCGCACTTACCGTCCGTAATAATATTTAGTCTCTATGTCGTGTTTTTATAGTTATTTGAAAATAAAAATATGAAATATTACTACAAAAAATGCAAAAATGGAAAACGTGATCCGAACGTTTTGGATTGAAAAAAAAGCAGTTTCAAATTACAACGATAAATACCTTTTGGTCCGGTGCACGAACGAATTCAATCGGTCCGGGCGATAATTATTATTTATATACTTTACGGTCCGGGGGACAATCAGTCACCCGTGGTACTAGTCGTACGGTTACGTAGTTGAGCGTAACCCTCGTAGAGACTGTTCCCGCCAATTTCGGCTACAGACAACAACGAAATCACCCAATGGCTAATATCACATCGAGCTCGTATTTCACATTCGCGTTAACGCTCTCGCCGTACGTAACGCCAGTCGACGGAAGCTCTCCCGAGCTTTTCAAATCGGTCCGTTGGAATTATTGTTCTATTGGTTACAGTTTTTTTTCTGCTCACCCAACAACATGGATGTCGCAGACACTCAGACGGGTGTTAACAGGGTACGCGACCAGTTAAAAGTCAGATCTCAAAAATTATTCCAAGACTTCTTAGAGGAGTAAGTACCGAATATCGTCGTTAAGTCTCGTTTCGATCGCATTCGTATGGTACTCATTCACTTTTATGCACGTTTTAGATTTGCCGAGGAAGGTAGCAATGAACCTAAATATTTAGAAGCGGTCGTAGAAATGACAAACTCTGAGCGTTTCACGTTGGAGGTTAGTTTCCTTGACGTGGAGAAATTCAATCAGAACCTTGCGATCACCATTCTCGAAGAATACTATAGGTAAAATCAACATTTGACGAATATCATTTTTACATGCAATTAAATTGATTTGATTTATTTAGGGTTTATCCAGCTTTGTGCTTGGCAGTTGGTAATTTCGTTATTGATCGTACTGAAGCCACAGGCAACACTCAAGATTACTTTGTGAGTTTTGTTGATGTGACCACCAGGTTTAATGTAAGAGAACTGACGACCTCCAAAGTTGGTGAATTGGTACGCATTTCTGGTCAAGTCATTAGAACACATCCTGTTCATCCAGAATTAATATCTGGACATTTTACTTGTCAAGATTGCCAGACAGATGTGCCAAGTGTTGAACAACAATTCAAAGTGAGTTTTTATGATTGTATACTTTTACATTATCAAAATAAAAGTAATATTTTGGCAAATTTAAAAAAAATTTATACCTTATTATTACCTATTAATGATTGAAATTTTAAATATTTTTATATACGTTATCTTGAGTTATAAAATATTTAATTTGTGGTGTAATTCAAATTTTCAAATTTTATTAAACAAAAATGATTTTTTTAGGAACATGATTTTTATCCTTAACTACTATTATCTTTTTAACTCGTCCTTGAGAATGAAATGCGTTTTTTTCCATAGTTATTGTTTTTATTATAATGTCTTGTTTCTTATTATGTCTTTTGATCAATTTATATTGAATATAATCTTCATATTCATAGCTACTGATACCAAATAGCCATTTAATATAATCATGTATTGTTGGTTGACAAAATTCCATCACAAATGTGTTATTCTTGTGATTCAAATCACGTATTTCTGGGATATATACTTCAGAGTAGAAATCATCATTTGTATTTTTATTAAGATCTGGTTTATTTTTATTTGATGATTCTTTAATTTGCAGGTTATTCAAATTATTTAACTTCGTGTCCAGTTTAATATTAGTTGTACATGTGTCATTTACAAATTGTTGTTCATTAAAATCTGTTACTGGATGCTCTGTGTAAATATCTTTTCCATCAGTTATGCATGAGTTATATTTTCCTGACTTAAGAAGTAAATAGTCTTTCTCCAATTTATTTGTATTTTCAGTCATTGATACATAAGGTTTTGTTTTATTTTTATACAAGTTCATATTTGTATTCATTAAAATGTGAATTTTCTATTAAAATCAATTATTGATAAAAAAATTACCTTTTATACTTTCAGTATTTTCACCAATTACTAAACAAAAATAATTAATAAAAAGTTTATAATTTCATTCTTAGTACTAATATGTTTGTTAAAAATAATAAATAAAATATTAATTTTGATTATTAACAACTTATACATGTTTAATATATACATATTTAACACCTGTTATTATTTTTTAGTACACTCAGCCAACCATATGCCGAAATCCTGTTTGTGCCAATAGAAAAAGATTCAGTTTAAATGTTAATAAATCTCGATTTGTTGATTTTCAAAAGATAAGAGTACAAGAATGTCAATCAGAACTTCCTCGTGGTTGTATTCCTCGGAGGTATATTATACATTTAATTCATTATTAAAAATATTATATTCTAACCTAACCTACAATTTTAATATATTTTAAAAAAGAATTTTTATTATTTGAGGAAAATGTAAAAGGGTTAGTGGTAAATTAGTTAGTATCAATTATAGGTAAAACTAGGTAATCAAACGTAATTATTATTTTAAATTATTTTTTATTTATAAACAGGCTAGAATTGAAAAAACGTAGCAAGGTTACTGTAAATGATCATTTTTAATTGTATTTCAACAAAAAGAACAAAATAATTAAATAATTAATTTATAAAAACATTTAGTATTCATGAATGAGTATTACATTTAAAAACAAAATTGATACTATTTAACAATAAGATTTTTTTATATTGTAAATTTTACTTTAAATCAAATAATTACTTTACAAATTACTCTACTAACTAGCTATTGTATCGCATTTACTTTGATATTATTTTTTTTAAATACTTTAACAAGTAAAAAATACAATTGAAATGTCTTCAATTTGTAGAAGAATATGAATAATTTTTTTTATATAATTAATTTTAAACAAAAAATATTTCTATACATAAAATTAGTTTAATTATAAATCACTTATTAACCAGCCCTTCATAACTTATTCTATTCATATAAATATATAAAACATTCTTTAATCTGTTCTATATTTTGTAAAAATTAATCCAACATTTTTTTGTTTTTTTTTATTAGTCTAGAAATTATCTTGAGAAATGAAAATGTTGAAACTGTACAAGCTGGCGATAGATATGATTTTACGGGTACATTAATTGCTGTCCCTGATATAAGTGTTATGTCAACACCATCTGCCAGAGCTGAATCTGCTTCTGGTCAAAAAAAAGGCGATGCAAATAGTGAAGGTGTCAAAGGATTAAAATGTTTAGGAATAAGAGATCTAAACTACAAATTGGTATTTTTAGCATGCAGTTTATCCACGACAGATTCCAGAGTAATAATTAATTAAAACTTAATTTTTATTCAAATAAAGTTTAAAAAAAAATTGAATATGTTTTACAGTTTGGTGGTAATGGAGAAATGCACAATGATGAATTGACTTCTGACTCAATTGAACGTATGAAAAAGCAAATGACTGGCCCACAATGGGAAAAAATATATGAAATGAATCGAGACCGCAATTTATATCAGCATTTAATTAATAGTCTATTTCCTTCAATTCATGGAAATGACCAAATAAAAAAAGGTTACTTTTTAATAAAATTATATATTTTATTTTATATTAAATTTATGGTTTTAATTTCTAGGTGTGTTATTAATGCTTTTTGGTGGAGTACCCAAGACAACTTTAGAAGGTACTACTCTTCGTGGAGACATTAATTGTTGTATAGTGGGTGATCCTAGTACTGCCAAGTCTCAGTTACTAAAACAAGTTGCTGATATGTGCCCTCGTGCTATTTATACTTCTGGAAAAGCGTCAAGTGCTGCTGGTCTTACAGCTGCTGTTGTAAGAGATGAAGAATCTTTCGATTTTGTAATTGAAGCTGGAGCGCTTATGTTAGCTGATAATGGTATATGTTGCATTGATGAGTTTGATAAAATGGATCCACGTGATCAAGTAGCCATTCATGAAGCAATGGAACAACAGACTATATCAATAGCCAAAGTAAAATATTTATTTTAAATCATAATAATTGTATTGAATTTAACTAATTTTTATAAAACATTTATAAACACAACTTTTAGTTTTGAATCAAAATTTATATAAATATAAAAAAATTATTTATTTATATATATACGTAAAATATTTACATAAATACTTAATAGATTAAGAATTAATAATCAACAATTTTTTAGGCTGGTGTAAGAGCTACATTAAACGCTAGAACTTCAATATTAGCTGCTGCAAATCCTATTAATGGTCGTTATGAACGAAGTAAATCCCTCCAACAAAATGTATCTCTCTCGGCTCCAATCATGTCACGTTTTGATTTATTCTACGTACTTATAGATGAGTGTAGTGAGGTAAATAAATAAATTAACATTTTTGACATTATTTATAAAAACTTGATGTCAACAGGTAGTCGACTATGCAATAGCAAAAAAGATTGTTGAAATACACAGTAATATGGAAGATACAATTGAAACATTATATACTCAAGAAGATATTTTAACATACATTAGTTTTGCTCGACAATTCAAACCTCAACTCACACCTGTAAGCAAAAGAGATAGTTACAAAATATCTTGCCGACATTTTATTAATACCAGGGATACATTACATTTTTAGGAAGCTTCTGAAAAATTAGTAAATGCATATACTCAATTAAGACAGCGCGATACTCAGTCAAGTACAAAATCTACATGGCGAATAACAGTAAGACAATTGGAGTCATTGATTCGATTATCTGAAGCTATGGCCAAAATGGAATGTTCAGATCATGTAATAAATATTTTAAATATATAATGTTTTTCTTTTTAAGAATGTATAAATATTAAAATTAACAATTGAATCTAGGTAACAACAAAGCATGTGTCAGAAGCTTATAATTTACTTAATAAGTCCATTATTAGAGTTGAACAGCCAGATGTCAATCTGGACGATGATGAAGATAACAATTTATTAAGTAGAATACCGGAAACTGATGGTAAGTTATGAATTGAATTATTTTTATTATCATTATTTTATTAGTTTATTTTGGAGGTATCAATCAAATTGTATTTTTTAGAAATGGATGTTGATTCAGCAGAAGAACCTGAAAAACGAGGTTTAACCAAGAAGAAATTAACACTTGCTTTTGAAGAATATAAACGTATTACAAATATGCTTGTTGTTTACATGAGAAGTGAAGAAGAACAGCGAAGTCTTGGTATGCATTTGATTTGTATGGTTGTAAGCAAACAAAATAAATGTCATTGTTGTTTTTTAGAACAAGGTGGGGATGAAGCTGGTGGTATACTACGTAGCTCTTTAGTTAACTGGTACTTGGAAAAAATTGAAGATCAAATAAATGACGAATCCGAGTTGTTGGAAAAGAAGAGTTTCATTGAGAAAATTTTAGATCGTTTGGTATTCAATGTAAGTACATTTTACTTAGTAAGAGAATTATGTATTACTATTTTATAAATATTTTTCACTATTAGGATAATGTGCTGATCGCCTTGACACAACAATCTAGACCTTCACAGTCCGAAGAAGATGTCGAAGATGAAGATCCCGTATTAGTAGTCCATCCTAATTTTGTATCAGACCTTTAATTAATATTATGTACTTTTTTTATATGTATGAAAGTGAAATCCGAAAGATTTCGCGTTTTTTTTTTTTTTGGCATGTAATCTTAATTGTTCCAGTAAATCATTTTTAATTTTACTTCAATGTAAATATTTTTATATATAAATATGTATTAGATTTGTAATATTATTTTTATATGTTCTGGATAATAAGTATTTCAACCAAAGTTAAATTGTTTTATTAACATAATACTGTGTACAGAGCTGTTTTATTCAATAAATAAAAATGCATCCAAAACTTAATTTCCTACTTTAAAGTAGCTTAAAATATTTGTTGAAAATTTGGGCGTAACCCTAGCTTGGACGATGCCAAATTCATTTTATTTATGAATGAAAAAGAAAAATTTTAATTATATTTAAATTTATGCGTTCAAAACTGTCTTCTTAAAATGTTATAAAAATGAGGCCGTGACTCTAGCTTAGATGACACCAAAATCTTACGTTCAATCATATAGTTAAAGTAAAATTTTATGAAATATTTTATGTAGATCGTGTAGCTTCTAAAAGTATTTCCCAAGTAAAAATATTTAATTTAAAATTTAGTGAAATAGTTACATTAATTTCACTCATACAAACATAAATAAATAAAGTAATTATATTAATATTTAATGGTTAATACTCATAAGTAATAAAAAATATTATTAAATATATAAAATTATTTTAATACAAACTATTAAATATATTTAAACAATAATTTAATAAAATAAAATAAAGGTTTATTATAATACTCAAGGCAAGACCTTTATTTTCTAGAAGCTTAATATACATACAATAATCACCTTACATGACGTAATTCCATTTCAGAGACCAAACTCTATGTACGTAAAGAAAAGTCTTGAACTTGGAGAACACAGTGTCGTGCCAAGAGGCTTAGAAACAGTTCAATAACATAATAAATTTAATTTTATGTTTATTCAATAGTTTTGAGTACTGCGATTAAAATCTAGTATTTATGAAATATATAAAAATGTGAAAAACAAAATTAAAAATGACTTATTTTATTGTGAAATGAATTCTCTCGCCTGAATGAATCTGTCATATTTCAATAAAAAATATGTACTTACAATCAAATCCTTATTACACGTGTACTTTTGCTGATTTCTATATTAATATACAATTAAGTAAACTTTTAGCCTAGAATTTACAAGCAAAACAATAATTTCACGATATTTAGTGATATTGATACCAAACTAGTATCAACGAGCTAGAGATTGAATATGCTATTCGACATGGCTTTAAAAACTAGCAATTGTTGAGTATCTTGAAATCGAACTGACGTTGTCATCATAATAATTAATGTTAAAAATAAATGTAATATTCTGTCTACAAGGTGTGTTGTTGATTATTGACTTGTTCGGTTACTGTTTTATTTTATTACTCCTCCAAGACTGAATAAAAACTTAATTAAAAAGTTCAACTCAAAACCATGTCTCCGAGAGCACAGTTCTTTCTTCTCAACCTAGAAATCAAAATGAAATATAGGCGATTAAAACCGCAATTTCTGCAAGACCTACTCAAATCAGATGACACAGTTGATGAACAACAAATCACAGCCATCATAAGTTATAAATGTCAAAAATTAATTTCTTTCTATTTTTTTGTTTTAATACTATGATTTACTGTACACACTAAACACTATACTAATATTGTGCATATTTAAAATTGTAAGAGCCATGTAATATATGTTGACACATTTTAAATAAAATACAATTTTGTTATTATTCGTTTAAATTGTATATATTGCAATACCTAAATAATTTAAAAGAATAAAGTAGTAAACAAATGCCTAGTTTGTAGTAAAAGTGTATTGGGAGTAGTCATAACCCACAACTACTGATATTTTAGTCAGCCCTACTTAGATTAAAATAAATTGCCCCACATTAGAAAAAAAACCAATGCCATTGATAATGATTAATGAACATCTGCTCTCAAATTACAATGAGTGGGACAATAACATTTTCATTAAAATCTCAATGTTAACATGAGAGCGTTTATAACTTCAAGATGAAACAAATAAAATAACAAAATATACTGCTCACTCTGAGAACACTCAAATCAATTATTTTTTCATACCCAAAATTGTATAAAAAATTAAAAATGTGTTTTAGAAATGCCCCTTTTTTTCAAACCTATATGATTACAACAATTATTAATAACTTTCATATGTATACTAACAAGACTAGAATGATTAATAAAAAATACTTACAATAATTAAAATTGTTACTCTGTGTAAAATCCAATTAAAACAAATTATATGCTTTTTTTGTGATATTATTATTAGTTCTACCAAGTGACTATTCTGTAGTATACAATTTCATAATAGGACACCTAATGGTAAAATATTTAAATCACACATATTATTTTTCACGAAGCAGTAGGATTTAAAATATTAATATAGACATAAAAAGATTATAATACATAAGATGGAAAAAAAATAAAAGTAACAAATCCGTTGTATATCTCATATAATTAATAATATCAAACAGTTTGAAAGTATAATAATTTTTTAATGTCTATTGATTACAAGTAGATACTAATAATTGAAAAAAAAGATAATTTTGCAGTATGAAATACCGATATTTTTATTTTAAGAGTGTTTTAATAACAAACATGTTTATCCAACTAATTATTTAAACTCTGCAGTTTAATAATTATAACCACTATTAGTGATATTTGTAATTACGATGACGGACAAATTTTCCGTAGTTGATGGTGTAGAAAAACAACATGGAACCAGCAAGAAGATGAATCAATGGAGCAACTGTTGTACGTTTCGGTTGAACATATTTGTGTGACCATCTCCAGTAAGCACGAGAAAACCATCCAGCAATCGCTGATGGTGACTTATTGCGACGTCCAATCCATTGAGTCACCTAAAAGCAATACATTTATTAAACAATGAAAATGGTATTAAATTGTTAAATAGAATAAGTTATAACTATATATAATATAGTAAATATTTATATAATTTTTTGATTTTTTTGGCCACACACTAATCAGTAATTACAATTTAAATAAAAAAGGAATTAGAATAATTTAATTAAAACACATGACTCTGAATCAACTTATCTGGTACTACTACCAAATATAAGTAAAAAATTATTAGGTATTCAGATTAACTCAATAAAAAGTGTACTTGTAGATTTCTAACATGACCAAATAGAACTGAAAACCGATTGTGTATCAAATGTCGAGGTAAGAAAGTTATAAATAAATTAGAATATTTTTAAATTGAGCACAAATATTTTAAGGATTATCTTTGGGGTTAAAAATTCTAAAAAAATTAATTCAGCCCCAACAATAAATGTGATAGTTATTCATTAAATTACTTATAACGTTAACTTTGGACTAGGAATAAAACAAATATAACAACCAAAGTAACTCTGATGTCGGAAAGAATAATCTGTATTGATCAATGACGATAGTCGGTAAAGAGTATCAACTGTCATAGCATTGGCCAAAATAGTATTAAGACTTGATGAAAATACTTAAACATCGCCAGTAGCCGCGATTCAAAGGCATAAAATGATGCAATCGAACCACCGCCTTTCGGCGAGCGACAGTATGAACAGTAAAAACGAGAGACGTAAGACGGTCGTACATGATACAATTCAATCGTCGCCAGACATTGAAAAAACGACAATCCATGTATCGTTTCGTACGCGACTACTATCAGATTGACAAAAAGAAGAAAAAGGCTGAATATTACTCGGGCAAATGCACTCGTAAAAACATTGTGTTCGCGAGCGTCCTCTCGAATTTCGAATAAATAGTTACCTCGCCGAGTTTCACTTGCGAGAAAGGCGTGTCGGGTGCTCCATAGTAACGGGCTGGATCGTACGGCCCGTGAATTTTGGGATTGTAATCGACGGGATAGTCGCCGATAGCCATTTTGACGTAGACGACAGACGTGCGTACTAGAAACAACGAAACATTAGCAGCTACGGGAAGGTTAAAGGGTCTGTCGGGCGAATTTTACATTTTTTTTTTTTGTCCTTATCAACAACAAACTATCAGCTGTTGCCCGGACACCGTCAGTGCATCCAACTGACAAAAACAATTCCCGGCACGAAACGATCCGCGGACTTTTCGCGTTTGAAAAATTTTAAAAATTGATTAATCGATAAGTCGATAGATCGCCAAACCGCTTGAAATTCTCACCGTACGACTTGAGCTAATATTATTCAAAAGACAAAGGTGACGTAAATAATTTCGGTCGAGGATTTTCTTTTCAATTACTAGAGATTACCTTTTGGAAGGCCTTAGAGTATAGTTTATACTGAAATTTACATACTTTAGTGAAATTTTTAACTTTTCAACTCTTTCGGTTTTGAATGTTTTTAATCGACAACACTTTATTTTTTGCAACAGATTTGGATTGGTTGATTTTTATCATGTTATTTTATAGTTTGTCAAGTTATTTGGTATACATGATAGATCGCTAATTATTTATTTTTTATTTTTCTCAACAACACACCAACATTAAATATTTTTTTATGGGTTCGAGAATTTTTCTCGTGTCTTGATTTATATAATACCTATACATTCGAATTCATAGATAAACGACCAATATAATATTAAGTACTATATAATTAAATTATTAAAGGAACGCTTCATCAAACGATATAAATATTTCTGATTTGATACCTTGATTAAACATAATCAAACGATTAAATAAGCGAAATGCACGATAGGCATATAAGTACATAAATTAAACGTTATTTGTATTTAATGACATCGCAATTGATACGCGCACGGTTTATCTGTCAAATATAAAATCACTTTTTCACATTTATAGACTAATAATTATTATTCATTAATCATTGGTAAAATTACACGTATCTAAGAGTAAAATATAACGACGCCCGTTATATTATACGTGGAAACAAGGAAAAATATATATTTTCAGAATTAAATCCTTTAGAACGAGACTACTTTAAATATTATTATGTTCAAATGTTTTTGTAACATATTATCCTATAAACGCAGTGTAAAAGACTTCAAAATATCTTGTAGTTACCAAACGAGATGCATTTTTTTTCGCTTGAATATCGTACAGCTGATCTCAGACTGTTCTTCAACTTGTCGAGTAAAACATTGTGTGTTTTGTCTTTTTTACGACCTGTTAAATCGAACAAATATGGGCATAAAATATAATCGTTCCCGTCGTAACAAACTTTATGCGCATCACGCAAATAGTTTAAAGATCGTGATAAAAGTTAACGAAAATATTATTTGTCAATAGAACGATTAATCATTTACAGAAACATACAGAAGACAGTCATTATGTTTAGATTGTACTTTGAAAATAACGTTTTTACATTTGCCATTAAGTGTGTCAAAGCGAGAATTGAAAGGCAAGGCAACTTTCCGTCGATAGTGTGTCCCACAAAACTGGCGACTTCTCTTATCCACTGACACAAATACCTATACTCTAATACGGTGTTTATTAATTTAAAACCGATTATAAAGTTGAAAAAATAACCGAGTATCACTTTTATATTAGTAAAAGTTAATGGATATTTAAAATGGCGTTTATAATAAATTGATCATACAATTAAATTTTTACCACTGTCGTCGTTAAGTGTACAGCGAACACTCGATAATCGGCCATAAACTTATGAGTTATGAGTATGCTGAGTGGCTTACAAGGAAAAAAACAAGAATGGCTCTGCGGTATAGCCCGTTAATATCTATATGATTACAGTAAGCACATAACAATGATCATTCAAAAAATATTTAAGTAGTGTGGAAAAGAATAGATACGCAACTTTTCGATAAATAATTTAAATTTTTTCGTTCGTTGAAAAAATATATAACATAATTTATAGATACGCATCATGTGTTGTTATAATTCTTTCACTATACTCGTATTTAAATGTGTCAATTTTTACGAAATTTAAATAATGTTTTTATATTCCGTTCGAACTATTTTCAAAATAATACGAGTAATAATAGTGAACGTGCATTACATTACTTCTGGACATTAAGGAATTATAATCAATTATAATCAATATTATACTCGTATACTTATTACAGTTCGACATATTTACCTATTTAAATTTATACACTTCATATAATTTGTCCACACTTCTGAAATAAGAAAACTGCATCGTTACTGCGACATACTTTAAGTTTATTGAAATTTTTTTTCTGTTTTTTATATTATTTCGTATACATATAACAATATTACATATATGTTAATAAAATATAACATTTTTTTTCTGTTTTTTATATTATTTCGTATACATATAAATATACATACAATTTCCATTATGGATACATTTTTTTCCATTTCAATTATTAACATAGTTGTTTTACAAAATGACTGTGGTAGAAAAATAGTTTATCGTCGCGTACATAATAAATTTTCCATACGCAGTGGCGTACTTACAGGGAGGGGGGGTCGGGTTCAATCATCTCGGAACCAGAAAAAAAAATTACGAAGTGATATTTGAATATTGTTTCATCGTTACGCCCCGAACTTAGTAACTATAATTATCTGTGTACGTATAACCGAATGGCCGAACACGAATTGTTATAAATATTATTTTATACATATTTCTAAACAGTTTGCACTAAAATAGTTAAATTAATGGATTATAAATAATTTGTATTCATACGACCATGCATTTTTTAGTCAACATAACACACAATAATAAATTATATTTTTACTCTCGTTGGTCTGTACTCTGTATATTAATACAGAGTACAGACCAACAAAAAAATGAATAGGTTGTTTTTGTATAAATTTAATTTAACCCCGCCCCCCTCCCCAGAGCAAATTTGAATGTACGCCACTGCCTATACGTGAAAACATACTTAAAAAATAATTATTACGAAAGTAATAGTATAGATAAAGTGTAAAAAAGATAAAATACCCATAGTAATAGTAATGAAATGTCAATTGACCCCGTACGTAAGGCAAACTTATTTTAGGTACTAAGTAAAAATACAAAAAGTTAGTTTGTTTGCCTAACTGAAACGTAGTAGGGGAAGTCATTGAAAATTTCATCACAAGGAAAAGATCACTTACGACTAAGTATTTACATTAGATTTATAATTGTAATAAATCAGTTGCTAAATAGCCACGATTTATTACAATTATAGGTTTTGTTGTTCTTTCTGGTCGATGGTAATGTCTGCCGAAGTCTTCATTTTTGTTTCTGAAATATTCACAAACATAATACATAAAAAACCAATAATTATGTTGATTTTACGATCAACGAGAATAACAATCGCTCATGACTCTCAATTGAAGGGTTACAAATTACTCGAAATGGTGGTGAATATTTTTATTATTGTAACACCTAAAGATGTCACTGTACTCGTATACGAATTTCAACAGTTGATTATTAATCCCCCGATCACTTTTCTTACACATTCAATACATTCGGTTCTCGGCAGTTTTTTTTATTTTATTTTATCCAATGCAAAAAAATTTAATAGAAAAATATCCATTTGTCATTTAATTATATATTATTGTTCGGGAGTGCACGCGATACAAATTACCATAAACGAATACATATAATACTCATTTAGTTCACGTATAATTTTTTTGGGATTCATTTTATTATTTCAACAAAAATACATATAGGTAATAGGTATAAAAAAGAATTAAACATTTAACTAACTATTATTGACTTTCCGATTTTTCGTGATATAATTAATGAGAAAATAATTGTAATAAAATTATGTTGGCCGTTTAGAAGAATAAAAAGTTGTTGGCGCCTAGTTTCTAGAATACCTAACTATTTATGGTCGGTATGTAATTAGCCAGAAAGTTAACCGGCTGTTTGAGAACATAATTAATAGGCTCCACTGTGGTATGCAATAATCTTGAAAAACCGCCTGCTGATTGGGGAGAAATATACAAAATACAATCGGGCTACGCCATCGCTAAGGGCCTAGGATTTTCTCGATACACTGTACTATACGATATGTGACATTTACTTTAATGACATTTTTTCTTACTATGATTCATAAGGCATGTTTACTTACGTTTTGGCAGTAGAAATCGACTTGGTCATTTTGATTTTCATACGTTGCAGCCCTTCATCTTTTGTCTGGGGATCTGGGGTCTGGGTCTGGGATATCCCATCATGTCTGTGGGGTCCAGCGCGGGTTGACAGCTTTTATGGCATTTCGTTCTGTAAAACATACACAACGACATCATTATTATTACTTTTATTACAACGCATAGGCAACGAGAAACATAAATAACGTATAGAAACAACAAAAACCGTCCGTCAGGTAATATTATAACGCGACATTATTTTATTACAAATCACCACTGAGACTCGCCATAAAATAACCACGTGTATACATAGCTGCTAACCCATGTATTATACGGTAATAACGCTACAATAATAATATTACACCGGAGTCGATCGCAATAACACGCCGAACGAAGGCCGAAGAAACCAGTGGCGTAGCGTGGGTTTGGAGGAAATGTAAGCAGAATACTAGCGTATTGGAAATTTATTACCAAGTCTACATGCTACTATTATAAAAAAAATTAAAAAGATAATAAGACAAAATAAACTCCATGTGGTCTGTGGTCTGTGCTTGAAAATAGTGAATAAATACGAGGCCCTCTCTACGGCATTGATTGTATATCGTATCTATAAGCTCACGCAAGCAGTTCCAAAAAAAGTTACGCAACGGGACTTGCGACGTATAAATACTAAGTATTAATCGAATGAAAATGAATTTTCCACCACAACATAGCGGTACATAGTGTACGTCAAGGTTCTCTTATCGTCCAACACGTATATGTTTATTATTTTTAATCGTTATGACGGTAAATAGTTTGAAAAAATACTGAAAAAAAATTTTAATTCGAACTACAATATTAAAATAACAAATGTCGACTTTTTATTTTTCCTCTTTTTCGAGTGCAAGCAGTGCTTACGGCGCGGTAGAAACACTAGAAACCGTCTGACGTGTACGCGTGAACACGATCGATTATATTATTAATTATTTCTCAATTCAAAGCGACATTTAGAAACATAACGAGTGTAGATCGACGTCGAAAACGAAAAATATAAAATAAAAAAAATAAAACAATTAAATCATGTTATTATTACCCATTTGATCCGACACCACGAGAGCTGCGTGACTTGGTCATAGTCATATTGTCAATATCACGAGAGAAACTATCGTCGAGATAATTACGAAAAATATGGATAAATGCACGTCTGGTGGCGGCCGGGCGTGCAACTACTTCGAAAATCTGTTGGCGGGAAACTGACTGGGCCAAAAAGCTGGTGTGTTGGAGCGTGTGGTCGGTCCGGAAGACGGCTTGCGAATCAGGACGGAATATGCGGCGCGGACGTTGTTATAAGTGCGGGGCGGAGATGGACGGACGGACGCGCGCGTGCGGGCGCCACGGCTGGACCACGGGGGAGGGACTCTGAACGCACAAAGAGTCCGCCGCGTCGGCCACGCGCGCGCGCGCGAGTGTGGCGGCGTGGCGGCGAAGAGCACGTGCGAGATAAAATAACTCAGATAACACGCACGCGCCACGAATGAGATCAGTCGGCCGGTCCGAATATATGCGACACGCGCTCGCCGTCTTTTGAGAACACGCGCCGCAATGTGTTTTTAACCGTATATGGGCGGCGGCCTTGACCCCTAATCCGACGGGTATTATATTATATATTATTATTATTATTATTATTATCGTTATTATTATTATTATTATATACGCGTTCGTAAAAGAGTTTCTTTTTTTTTTTCTTCTTTTTTTTTTGCTTCCTCTCTCCGCCACAACCGACTCTCTTTCTTCTCCGCGCGCTCGCCCTACCTTTTCTCTCGTTCCTTTTTCTTTTCTTTGTGGTCGGGATTTTTTTTTCTCTCCGTTTCGTTCGGTCCTCTCTCACTCGCGCGCGCCCGATATGTCGACGGCGGGTCCTTTCTCGAGAGAAAGGCACAAAACGGTAGCCGTCATCGCGGGGGTATATCGAAAATTACAGTAATATCCACAAATTTTACGTCACACACACACATGCGCACGCGAGAGCGAGCGGGACCGTTATAATACGGTTTCGGACCTGCAGCAGCCGCCGCCGCCGTGTCCCGTTAAGGTACGGTTTCCAAGCTGCGACTAGTCGCTGCGGCCGGCCACAACGACCAGACTCAACGATTGATCGTTGCGTGTTTATTGGTTTCCTACAATACGACTGAATGCTGCGGCTGGCATTTGTTTTCAGTTTAGTTTAGCTCGATATTTCAATGTGCACACACGTATTTTTTTAAATTTGTCGTCACAAATCACGAAAAATGGAACAATTTATTATAAATAATAATAATATAATTATAAATTTATTAGAAGAGGAGGAAGAAGAAGAAATAATGTATACTTCAAATACACACCGCAGGAAGCCAATAAGTAATTTATTTAAAACAAGAGAAAAAGAAGGCTTCTTTAAAGTTTTAATAAATAGCCACTTAAGAGAAAATAAAAATAAATTTCGTGAATTTTTTCGGCTAAATTATGATCGCGTGCGAAAATCGCAGTGCGGCGCACGCAATACACTGCTTCAAGTGCAGTACGATCGTTGAACGCAACGACTAGTGTTGACACGCGTACATCGATCGCACATTGGAAACCGCGATAAGGCATTTATATATAAAGCAGTCATTAACGCAATCGTTGCGTCTGGTCGTTGCGGCCGGCCGCAGCGACTAGTCGCAGCTTGGAAACCGTACCTGTACCTATACACGTGTCGCGCGCGCGCTGGGCTGCTACTGGTCGCGCGCGCCGTGAAAATATAAAACGTCAAAAACGTATGGTAGGTACTATTGGCGTAGGTACCTATCTCGGTTTTAGGGGATTTTTCGGATTACTTTACAGTTATAATACACAAACACACACTCACACACACACCCACTCACCCACACTCGCACACACACGTACACACACACGCACACATAGGATCGTATCGGTCGGTACTTTCTCCCCGGAACTATCCGACGACCTGTTCCGTTAGTTTCAAATGTATAACATGTATGAAAAAAAAGAAAATGATACATTAACACAGATATGATACGCGCTCGGACGATGGGTATAAAGGTACTCGTTATTATTATTATTATTATTATTATTATTATATAGGTACGTCATCGGCATGTAAGCCGCGTATCTGTATCATGCGCGAGTTCCAACTCAAAATATAAATTTTATCGAATATCATTCAAGTATTTCAAGTACAGGTACTCGAAATACGTAAAGTCTCGAACAAATTATCACGAAATTTGCCAATTATAGAAGTCTTTTTTTCATTTTCACTAAACACACAAGTGATATCGTTGTCTGTCATAGGCGCGAATAGGACGGAACTTGCAAGTTGGATTCCCCCAGGTAGAATCCAAGCCCCCCCCCGCCATATATATTCAATGATTTGAACTGCACCCTGTGGCTGTATACATATTATTCATTACTTCATTCGGTATTTTATTTTTCGACGTAGGTATATTAAAGCGGTATATTATTTTATAATATACCGTAGTACCGAGTGTTGATCGATTTATGAATATTTAATAATATTCAATAATAGGTGAAATTCGCGTGTTTCTAAAAGTTAATTTATGATATCGTGTCGTTTTGTAATGTTAATCATGTTCGTGTGATTAATATAATATTATTGCAATTTGCCATCTACCATTTTATGATAAAGTCGATATTGTGGGCGGTAATATATCGATATAAAGTGTCTTCATAATATTTGCAACAGTTTTCTGTACTCAACATCGGCCGAAAAAGACAAAAATACTGTGGTGGTTTATTCGACTAATGAAAACGATTTAAAAACAGATCGTTTTTATTCCACTGAAATATATACATATTTAAATAATATATACATATCTTAAAAACAGATCGTTTTTATTCCACTGAAATATATACATATTTTGATGGTGTTATTTGTAAACATAATATGGGAAATCGATTTTCACCATGAATTAGAAAAAAACTCGACCGACGAATCATTTTTCAACATTAAACTGTAAGAACGCGGTTCACTAACCAACGTTATAATTTTTGGGCACTTAATCTAAAATTCATTAACCGTTATACTTATAATGCGTTGGGTACTGAATCTAAAATTAATTTATAACGCGTCGAGATGACGAGATGTTCGCACACTGCAGCCGCGCGGTAAATAGCCGTACGGTATCGATTCGACCGCGGTACCGGTAAAACTGTTTTCCAACGATTTACGTATACGGCACAGAACATAACCGACACAACATTACTGGACCGGAGTAGTCCGGCACGCGGGCCCGATGTTCTTAGTGCGGCGCAATTAAAAGCCATTCGCGTGAGATTAATTGGGCGCTCGTACACTACTGCTATATAACGCTGGTACGATCTCAAATATCGTATCGGAGGTCGGATTCTGCACCGTTATTTCTAGAACGTTGCGTGCACGATTTCATAACGTACTGGAACGGTAAAATTAATTTCGCGTACATTTTTCTTCCAGTGCGTTACCTGTTATCATTTACCGTCAGTTTCCTTGGTCAATTTTAGTTTCTAAACGAGTTTGGACAATATTTATATGGCGTTGTGTCCGGCTGTCTGTTTAATTGGGTCCTAGGGAGATATAGTAATGTTAGTATAGGTATAATAATATTATCTGTTGAATTAGTTTTAAACGGCAATACACTTATATTATATTCATTCACCGCGCCACAGTTTCATGTTTGATCCGAGAGCGCCCGCAGAGGGAGGGGAGAGGCAAAGGGGCCAATTGCTCGCACTGGGAATTTTTTTTACCTACCATCATTTATAATACAATATTATCGAAGGGGATGGAGGGAATTGTGGGAATGACTAGAAATATTTCTTTGCATATTCTTATTATGTATACATAAATGGCATTTCTTCAGTGAATCTTCCAGAGTCAGTTAAAAACAAAAACAAAAATTCCTTTCCCAGGGAAATACGAGTATATTAGGTTTCGCAAAGCAAGCGTATGTGATTTATTTTTTATTTCACGGCAGTAAATGTAATGGCAAATCTAACCATGGCATAATTAAGTCATCAAATAAATTCATAAAGTGTCGTATTATAATAAAATAATGAATGTTTTTCTTTTAAATTTAAATGTGTGCACTAGTCATTTATATTCCTATATATAGATATATATACTTGAATACACACGTATTACGTATAGTTTAATGAGAATAAGTACTAGTCTTATATTTGTTGTTGTTTTATGGTGATGCGTTTGATGACGATGACGCTACCACGCTATCAAACGTGTGTCGATGTCGTTGTAAACGAGAAATCAATTGATTTAAATAAAAAGAACATTTATGGTACATACATATACAAGTATACAACTAATAGTTATATCGTAAACTGAGTACCAAACACTAAAATTTAACGAAACAAAATAAAGAGGTTCAGCCAAAGTAGAAGTGCAAAAACCGACCGACTATACGAAGACGAGTGCAGTCCGGTCAGGCTTGTATTTATATTTTGTATCCATATAGTCATAGATTGTCTGCACGGCAGTTTACATGTGACCGGATTTCGGGGCTCGTTCTAACGCACACTGAGAAATTTATTGTATATATTATAAATGTATGTATGTGTGTGTGTGTGTGTGTGTGTGTGTGTGTGTATATTGTTATTGTAGTGTTGTATTGTTATAGTGTTGGGTGCCGGGAGATCCGTAAGGACAGCTCGGCAGCCAAAAGTTGGTAAATCTTTAGCCGTCTATGAAGTTGCCCGGACTACACTGCGCGGAAGCGATTTACCTTTGTACCCCATATATATAATATATATACATATTATATAATATATATATTATATACTCGTATGTGAGTGAGTGTGTGTACAATATTTAAACGTTAGCTTTACAAAGCTTTACTGGCTTGTGCCTTACAGCTAATATTACTGTTTACAACAATGGATATGAATATTTGATAAACTATGCTTCTTTTTTTTTTCATACAAAATTTGTTTATTCGAAAAGAAACCGAAGAGACTTTCTTTTGTTGGTATAATATGTACGCGTATTGGATAAAAAAAAAAAAACATCTCCAAACTCTCTCTGATAACTGAATATGTAAATCATTCCATGTCGCAACTATCCACGGCCGAGGCATCCGTATTTAAATGCATACTTAACGAGAGTACACAAGCACACACACAATAAATATATAAATAAGCCACCTTACGAGGACAACGCCACGCGGTGAATTCGTCGTCTTTGTCTTACTCTCTCTCTCGAGCGCACGCGTTCAACTCGCGATAAAATCACATCCAACTGTTGTTTGTATAAGAACTCTAATATCGATAGTATAACGCGGCAGATCTTCTCTAAAACAGCAGGCGCTATTCCGCCGCACACTATAAAATAGTTATACGATAACCAACTACTACTACTACTACTATACGAGAATCGAAGAGGAGAAAATTGTCATTAACCTTGGATATACGTTTGTTCGAATTTTTATGTAATTATAATACCTAGGCATATAACGCGTTTCGACCGTATACGTTACATTATAATATCGTATATAACTTTTGTAACAAGTTAATGGGTTTTTTTTTCATATAAACATATATATATATATATATATATACTATATTTAATTATCTGAAACATACGAACACAGGTATAGGATATATACATTGAAGCGGTACGCCGCGGGCAGCGGCGCCCTACTTCTTGAAAAAAGAACGGGATTGTTTTTCTTCAAAAATTGTGTTCTTTATTTCTATAATAAATAAATATGTATGGGGATAGCTAGTCCGGGCTTGAGCAAGCGAGCCGCGACGGGCGGGATCGGGCCTGAACAGGCGCGATAAAATACAGAGGTGGTAGTTATATATACAATTATTACAATGAGTGTGGTGGGAGACCAGCACGGTCACTCCACGGGCTTGAGCAAGTCACGGTGATGACCGATGGGCCTTGGCGGATACCTGAGCAGGTGCGCCGGGGGGGAAGGGGAGAGGTTGGTCCTGAAAAGGACCGTTTTACGTAGCCCTGAAAAGGGCTATTTTAAGTGGTACGGTCGACGATACAGCGTGTCGTCCTCGTCGACAGGCCGTCGGACTCCTCGCGTTCGATGGCGGTTGGGCGTGGTGTGGAAATCGCTGATTATCGGGAACGCTGGAAAATCAGGAACGCACGTCGTCGGGCTCGCTACTCGATGCTATCGCCGGCCGTCGGGAACGCAAGTTGTCAGGATCGCCAGTAGTCGGGTTATCGCTTGCCGGAACGTCGTCGAATGGGCGGCTACGTGGACTTGTGGACTTCGTGATTCATCTTCATATGTTCTGTTGGAGGTCTTGAATATGAATGAAAGCTGAAGTTGATTTGCATATAAAATCGTCTCGTTTATATGCGCCGCACCGTACCGACTATTAAACGGTCGGTTGTTTTAGTTTTTCCGTGTGCTTCCGGTTGGCGTGGTATTGGCGCTAGTTCGGCCCTGCTCGTCGTTATTAGTTTGCAACCGAGGTTGTCTAATAGACGACGAGCTCCTCTATCGCATGCCGTATTCGCCGACTCTGTGCACTTATTAGATCGGCCGTAAATCGTGTTTTTGTCTCCGACAAAATCTCGGATGGTCGTTTGCCGGGTCGTCGGCCGTGTCGTATCGTCGGTGGTGTCGTGCGGGTTGCGTTTCAATATTATGATACCATGTTTGTATGTGTTGGCCCTGAAAAGGGCCGTTTCACTATCTACACTCCGTTACAACATATAGATAATATATCTACTATTCTACTCTCTCTCGAAAAAATAATAATAAAATATTATACATATGTACCGCGTGGCGTGCGCTCCTTTTTAAGTTTCAAAAAATATAGGACATGTCAATACACTCGGATACATTTAATTTAACGTTCTCGGTACGAGGAATATTACGACCGTGATTTCATCGTTACGTCTTATGCGTTGTATACGCCGCGTGCGTAAATATAACAGACTAAGGGCAATAAAACCGATCGCCAATCTCGGCGCGACAGCGGCGGCGTCCTCTTATAATATAAATATGGTTCGTTATTTGCCGTTTGACAGTTTTGCGATCTATTTACTGGCCGTAGAATACGCCGCCGGTATCTGTGAAATATCGTACACGTTGCACTGCTGTCTTTGGTTATTTTTCGTCTCGCGTGGAGTATGCCAACCAACTGCGGGCAACAGATGCGTGCCGAGTCAAAATTGTTTTACCGGAAAAAAAAAATCCAAAAGGCCTACTTACCTGCTGTATATACGTCGACTCTGCTAGACACATGCGTATAACGTATTTTATTATACTTGATTATTTTTTTTTTCCAAAATATGAGGGGAAAGTAGCTCTATACGTGGAGCGCACGTGGTCTGCCGTTAATCTCCCGGTATCCGTATTCCAATAGGCCAATGCCCTGCGCACACGCCTGAATAAAACAAGGTTCAATAGTAGACAAAAAAAAAAAATAAAAAATAGTAACAGTATGGTACCTACGTGTATACACGTGTATAAAACCATTGTAAAACGAATTTTTCTCCCGTTTCTAAAATATGTTAATTTTATTTAAATAACCAAAGTATATAAACTTATCTCACACGCTTTGTGCGACGATATTGTGATATTTTTATATTATATAGTTACAACTCTAGTTTGTCGCATTCAATTCCTATAATATAATATATAATATACAACGTGAGATTTAAAATAAGGTGTACCTACTTACCTGCCACACATTTACACATAGATTGTCGATCGTCGTTTGAGATGTGCTCGTCGTACGTCATTTCAACGAATAATAAACGTTATTAAAATTATCATATTATTCTTTCGAATGGTGAATTCCAGTCCTCTGTTTTTATAAAAAAATATTTAGAAGATAGGTTCTATATCTTCTATACAATGTTTTAAAACATAAATCAATTTTTTAAAGGGGGAGGTGTTGCATGCTGCAAGCATCACGCTACCATAATGAGCAGATGGGCACTAAATATAATTTGAAACTAATAGCCTAATGAATCATTTTAATGATCTAATAAATAAAAGATAACCCAACGGGCCACCTGGACCACCAAAGGCTCAATAACAAGGGACCAAGGGATATATAAGGAACCCAAATCCAGTACCAGATCAGACGAGTTTTGGCCTAGGAACACGAAGCACCTTCACGCTAGTGTGTCTCACAATTTAAATTAAAGGACTTAGAACTATTCACGAGTTAACTTAACATTCTAAGGACTTAGAACAATTAGTATTTGTACGAAATATACAACACAATTTTATATTAAGTCTCGTCTCAGTCTTTATTTATTTAAAATACCTATATCATCGCATCGCCGGAAGGATTGAAGAACTGATTAAGTAGCTGTTTACGATATACTGCGTGGCACGTAAAAAAATATTTTGCGTTGACGTCGTTTTTAATGTGCGATCATATTATATTTATTTTATGATTATACCTTTATATTTAAGACTAAATTCTAAGAATATTAGTGATGATTAAATTAGTTTTTTATGAAAGAGTTATACGCATTTTTGAAGAACTGCGACGTCGTTTTTAATGTGCGATAATATTATATTTATTTTATAATTATACCTTTATATTTAAGACTAAATTCTAAGAATATTAGTGATGATTAAATTAGTTTTTTATGAAAGAGTTATACGCATTTTCGAAGAACTGCTTATTTTTTCATGAATCAAAAAAGTCATAATAGTCATAATTGAGGAGTATACTTTTTAAATTATCAATATACTCGCATATTCAATAAAATAGATATTATTAATTTACATTAATATATTATAGTAGTTATTACTTGGTAATCATTTAATACGTACCTATATAAGTATATGGTTTGAAAAAGAATTAGAGTACAAATTACAGTTGCAATAATAAGTATCACTTTATATTGAATTTTGAACGCTGGAATTGATATTCTTCTTTTAACAAAAATAATTGTTTTTGTTTTAATCATAGTGCGTTTTAATAAATATGCACATTAAGTTAGCTAATTATTCACATAAAAAGCTATATAGTCACTATAGAATATAGATCGACGTCTTTTAAATCTATTACATTAAGAAAGAAAATAATAAGTACAATTAAGAGAAATATATTAAGAAATTAATTGATACGCTAAAAAAGTACTAGTATAAAATAGAATATGAATATTTTATCGCCTCCACATTATATACATTTATATATTATATTTTCGATTGAATTGAACTATTATACGCCATAATTTACATTTTATCATTATCTATTATCGATTTTTATCACGTTTAGTGTTATAGCTCAAAGTGTAAAAAGAATGCCGAACATTAATTTTCCGAATAAAATGCAAACGTAAAATCAAATGGAATTTGAAATATTTATTTAAATATGAATTATTATTGAAACATTTAAACTACATAGTTAAATACTTCGGAAAAAAAACTGAACTGCAATAAAAATACACAAATGTAGAATAAGTAGTAAGAATTGGTCTAGATCTCTCTAGTATGATAGGTATAATAAAATACCGAATTACATAAAACTCTTACATAAAACTATAAAGATTTAAAAATAAATACATTAAACTTAAAGTCCTAAAGGTCAATTTATTTAAATCATTTTCTACGTAATTCCATTGATAAGTTTATAATAATAGACAAGTGAATGCAGACATATTAATGATAATATTATTTCAAACTGTTCTTTGACTATTTCAATTAATAATTTCTATCAATTCGTCCATAAAAATGTATTTGGTCGTAAATTTACTACGTTATTTGTGTTATCTATAGTAACAATATTTCTTATAATGATGATTAAATTAATCAGAATATGATTAGTAGTTATATATAGTAGGTAGATAGTTAAATGAATTATCGTAAAACTCAAACTAACTCGCATAAATGTGTAAAAGAAAAACTTAAGAAATAGTTTGATATTGTTGTCTCATCATTAAATAAAGAATTTAAAATCAAAAATTAAATAAAATACCTAACTCACGAAAAGGTAAAAATGGAGATGACTAATGTAGCGGTGGTAGGTCATACGTTTGGTGCCAATAAAATAATCTACTGTAAATAATAATCATAATAGCACTTAATAATAACATTGTATATGCCTATTAGTAAAATCTGACCTCATTTCTAAATATAAATGTACTCGGGAGTAGTTGGTAAAATAATTTAAAATTTGTATTTGATTCAAAATAATTTTTACGGTTTTACACACAACAATATTTAAAAGCGTATGTGACCATGTATAATTATAATGTCATCGAATTAGAATAGTGTTACATCACGAATAAGTTTATATTTTTTGAATACAAACAACTACCGATTTTTTGTTACAAAAATATAATTTTCAACTTACTATTAGACTCGTTGTCATAATATTACTTACAATGATTGTTTTTGTGTTTCATATACGATCTAAATGGGTTCCCAGCTGTTTGTTAATACGTCCTAAATGATAAGACTTTGAAAAATATTTTATTTTATTGAAATCTACTCGCGGATTCTGTTCCTCGACTTTAAACGCATCTTCTTCGTCGCCATCTACTTTCGTCATTTTTTCATCTGCAGTTTCTCTTAGTATGACAAAAGGTTTTAATCCCGGCACCGACATCAAAAATACGTCAAAGTTCTTATTGTCCCACGAGTCTATAGGTATTTCAATAAAAATATGTCCATCTTTTAAAATTAAAACATATTGTAAGATAACAATTTAATAATATAATAATAATTTTTATCAAAACAACGCGTTTTACGCACCCGTATGCTAGTTTTACGCACCCGTATGCTAGTTTTACGCACGCACATGTCAGCGATCAGTAACAAACTAAAATGAGTAAAAGAATTTATGCACGAAAAATACCTCTACGACTTCCAACAATTTGGAACTTCTAGTGGTTCAATTTTCAAAATGAAACAATATTTGAATTCAGAAATATATTTACTGTGCATCGGTCGGATCACATTTTTCAAAAAGCAATTAGTTAATGAGATATTTGATATTGAACATATTGAAAATTTTGTAATTTGAATTTTGTAATTGAAAATTTTGCAAAATTTAAAAAAGTGCTCCGACCGATGCACAGTAGAAGTGTTAAGCTTTCCAAAACTGTTTTCAAAATTTCTCTAAGATTATTACAAGTACCGTTTTTTTTGGAAGTCGTAAAGGTCTTTTTGACGAAAAATTGACGTTGCTTTCAATGCCCTTAAATTAAGAATTATTTTGGAATACCTGAATAAAAACCTCAATTATTATCAAGTTATCTTATGTGTACATTATTATACTGTATACGAAAATTGAATTAGACGTACGCCTTGACATACGAAATAACTACGCCTGCAATTAGTAAACAAACTAAAGTAACAGAGAGTGTCCGCTATTCAGAGGTTTCACTGTATAAAAATATTATCTTTCCATCACACTACCCTCGAAAGAAGCATTTGCTACAAAATCTGAGCCCTAATAATAATAACATTATTCGTGTATGATTTCTATACGTGTTTCTTAACTATGCTGCAGGAACCATTGATCCGGTTTTTTTTTTCCCACTCTTGGGGAAGGGGGTCCAGTACCCCCCCCCCCCCCCCGTAAACGCGCCGCCGAGCGTAACCAAAATCTATGCGATCTGCAGCGTCACGTGGATTTCCGCGCGTTAGTTTCGGGTAAAAATGACATTTCTATTGTTTTCAAAAATGTTCGGAATCGTACGGGGAAAAGGTCATTTTACGGAATCGGGTGTTTTTAATAATAGTCGTTACGGTAATCGCAAAAAACGACAAACTACTATAGCGCGATTATAGTGGCACCTACTGACGCAGGATCACGAGCAATTATTATTATAACTCTCACAATTATTATTCAAACTCGAGTATTTGAAATCGTTCGGTTCGTTTCGATCGTCGACTTTTCGTTTAGAGTCTAGAGTTTCCCATAGGATAACCCGTCGGCCCACGGAAAGCCAGTGCTGTTTCCGCACAATAGGTACCGATTGTGTGCTGCTGCTGCTGCTGCTGCTTGCGAAGGGGAAAAAAACCAAAAATTTCGCTTACGATCGACGTCGAACAGATGTGTGCAACAGTGCGCGTTAATAGCAGCAAAAAACAGTCGTGTGACCGGTCTCTGTACTTTTATTGAAACAACATAATAACGCTGACGACGCGAGATTCACAGGTAACGACTATCCGAAGAGGCCGTCGCGCCGAATGAACGACGACCCGCGGGGAGGATCGGGGGCTCGTTCCTATGACCGCGCGTACAAACGAAACGCTTATACACATACCAAACAAAATTAATAATAATGGAAATATTATACTAAAATTCTAAAGCCCACAAAAGTCGCGGTTTAAAGATTTTTCTCGACCGGTCTGATGTGGAATAATAATAATCGTATGGGTGGAGAAATAACGGTTTATGAAATCAAAACGGCGGCGGCGCGTGTCTTAGATTTCCAAAAAACAATAATATACGAATACTTACAATCACTCGTTAGGTTTTCTATATTTAAAGAACGCATATTTTTGTCGAAAATTGGCCCGATCGTTGTACCAAAAGAATTATATTGATCAATATTGATGTCTTGCGTTGGAAAAGCGGCCACCAAATCATAAACATTCAAAATTGCAAATAAAAGCTAAAATTAAAACAAACAAAAAATTAGTTGATGACTGTATTTTATTAACTTACACACAAACATTTTGTAATTCACTCACCAACATAATGCCCGATTGTGTATTTAAAAGCACGGATTCGGTCGCTATAAAATAAAATAGAAACTTTAATTTCTGTTATAAATTCGAACCTATCGGAATCAATTGAAAATCAAATTATACATATCCGGATTTCCTCTAAAACTGCCGATAATTGAATATATAGTGTTAGCATAATATCATCGCTTACGACTTTAGAAACTATACAAATAATAATACTTGTGTGAATATAATAGTATAAAATGTCCGTCTACATTTGTCTGGCTAATCTTTTATTTGGTGTATTAGTATATATATATATACTTTATTTGCCAAATAAATGATTAAACAATGGCGTTTATAACGGGAAACTATATTAATTATTAATTAGATTTTGAACATTTAACAATTAGATACCTATTATAAACAGACTCGAATTGCAATACTAAGTAAGTATGGGTCACGATAATCGATATTATTGTACGCGGGTATTATATATAAAATACGTGTCCCTTCGACTACAATATCATTTCACCGTCGACTCGAAGAACCTATTCAAACAGTTGTAGAATAGACAATTTTCCTTTTTGCCGAGCTGATTCTGGAAACGATTTTTGAAAAATTACAATGACCGCAGTAAGTATAACGAGGTGCTGTGCTTTTTATAGGCACGCGTATTCGTAGACATTTAATACTTTAGACATCGTGTTCGGTGGAGTGCGTTTCGTATTTCGTATTTCCATAATAATTCTCATAGGCGGGTCTTGGATTCTCGAATCGCATCTCTTGGGGTGGAGCAGATTATGATGGGAAGAAATTTGTAAAGTTTCGCGGGTCTCGAACATTTTCCAAATAGATTTAAAGCGTTTCTAATTATACAATTACAATTGGAACGTTTCAAATCGCAAATCTAACACGTCTGTCGTTGTCGTTCTGCAGTTCAGAGGGTTGAGGTCGATGTCGGTTGTGTTGGCACTGGCAGCCCACTCGTTGGCCGCGCCAACCGTCAAACTCGCCGCGGCGGCCACGGTCAAGTCGGCCGAAGACCAAACGGCTGCGCAAACAGTCCGGGACACGTTGATCGAACTCACCACGGCCTTGGTGATGGGCGACGTCGGCGGCGGATTGACCGGCAGCAGCAACGCTCGGAAAACGGAAATGCACCACAGCGGCGGCCACGGCCACAAACCGCACCATCATCACCAGGCCATTTCCAACCTCATCCACCTGCTGTTGACCATCGGCAGCGCGTTCGCCCCGTTGGTCGGAGCCATCGTCGGGCCGTTGTTGACCAACATTGCCAACGGCATCACTTGGGCTATATCGCACACGATCGCTTCCGGTAAGTCGCTATAGTGCTGTCAGCGACAATTCTAAAAACGTAATATTTATTAAACACACATTTCTCGGGGGAAAAAACCAAAACACTCGTAGAACGATTTCACATTACAAAAGTAAAACCTAATAGCGCCCAGGTACTTATATTAATCGTACGGATAACTATTATGACCAGAAGCGTTTCACGTCATAACCGTTAGCTATTTTACTCGTTTAATATTTAAGTAAATAGGTCGTGTTACTCTCTACGTGTTCGTTTTTCTCTACGTTCTCATGATATCAATTTATTTTCACGGCCGATCCGAAGTTATTTTTTTAGAAACTATTTTCTAGGCGGTATTTTTCGACGAGACATATATTATTTCCGGAGATATTTTAAACCGTTTTTGTACCGCTCGATCCGATTACGTTTCACGATTACAGACTATTGGTATACATTATGCGAGTCACCACATTTAAAGTTGGTTCGTCAATTTTTCTCCTCTGCCGACCATTTCAGAACACGTTTACGGAACCATACAAAATTAAAACGAGGCGTACAAACGTGTATAATACATGTAAGATAGGTTATAGATACTTAGAGGGAAGGATGACCCCCAAGGGCAAAGTTCCCCTCTACATCCCCATGATCCAAACACAAAAAAAAAAAAAAAGGTTATAGATACTGTAATTATTATTATTTATCAACCAAAGTTGTAGTAGTAGTCACTACGGTAGTACAACGATGGGCATTTTTTTAAAGCGATCCGTTACTAAAAAGAAGAACAGTCGGTTTGCCTGAAAATCGGCATGCCCTTGAAATAAACCGGAATGGTACGGTTTTATCATTAATTTTGAAATTATTTTCAGAGCGTAATCCGGAACGAATTTACCGAATAGATAAAAATCGTATGATGTAGGTATACCTCTACCTACAAGGTAAAACAACGCGCAAATATGTCGTTGTAGGTACACGCGCAATATACATTATGTAATGTTCAGCGGAGCCTGAGGTTTCCGATGCCTATACTGCACGCTTTATTAGAAAACTAAAAATCTGATATTCTACCGTAAGGTCTTCTAATCTGTATTCACCGTTTTACATAACGTCAAGTTTGGGGGGTCAATCGAGTTTGTAATATGTAATCTGGCTTGATTATTTTACACCGTCCGACTTGCAAATCCAACCAGCAGAAATCGCTGCAATTGTGTATTACATAATATTTTATACGTCATAACTTATAATATCCCTGTTATTACAAATCACAAACTAATTCAGAACGAATTAGTTCTTAGAAAAAAAAAAACTGTCTGTAAACTAAAACATTAGTGTTGTGAACTATTCTGACCGTTAAACTTTCGACATATCCGTAAAATTAAAACTCTGCAACTGTCGGACGGCTTCTCCGTATCAATCACGACTTCGAAGGTCGTTTGCGATTGACTTTTTAATCGAAAAACGTTTTCTATTAACTGTAACACAATGTATAATGAATTTTACGTTAGTGATGCACTGATATCAATCTATATATAATATGATTATGTTTATATATATATTGATACATCGACATTTCACTACAGGATTTTCACCTCCGCACGGATTGTTCTCGCCAGAACTCGGCCACGGATCCAATCACGCCAATGAACATCCGACGTCTTACGCTGTCCAAGGTCAATCCGAAACGGGGTCTGACGCGTTCCAAGTGCAGCAACCCGTAGATGTGGCCACAGTCCAACAAGCTGAACCCACGACGGTCGATGACACTATAGTCGAGACGAAATAAAGAAAATATTATAACGTGGACTGCAATGTAACAGCCTCGGAGGCGGCGATAGTTTCTTTTTTCCTTTTTGATTCTTCGATTTTCTTTCATTGCCTATTTGAAACGATCGGTAATAATATCATTTCGAAAACTATTTATTATTTATTTCAAAAATACATGCACATTTTATATTAAACGACGCTATTAATTTGAAACATATGCCAATTCACATGGTGTAAAGTATTTTTCTTTTATATTATAGTCGTATCCCTACAAGTACACGCAGTATCCGTGATCACTGCACAAGGTATAGACACACACGTATGTACAATACATCAATAAAATTTACAACATTAAAAAATCACTACAGTATCATAATCTATCAAAGCTTTGATGTTAGCAATTATGTACAATAACTTCACAAAATTAATTTTAAATACGCCGTATTTATTTACCATGATATGTACAATTAATCACAATCACGATCATCAATGAGAACAATGGTAAAAAATAACACAAAAAAGTTCTTGCGCGGTCGTTCTTTTGTGTTTGCGAGAAAGTCAAAAACTACCCAGAAGAAAAATAATTTGTGTGTCTATAAGAATATATATAAATTTCGGAGTTTAAAACGTTTTCTTATACAATATGTAACTATTCGAATTTGATATATTTTAATTTCATGGCATCGGAAAAGTTTTAATGCATCAGGTAACACTGGCAACTGATCGAATTTATATTGTTGAAAAAAAAAGTAATTTTTAACCTTTAAATAAAGTACATAAATAAATCACCCACGACTTCAGAGAGTCTAACCAGTTTAAAAAAAAATTAACCCATATAAAAAAAATTGAATAGGAGACATTAGGATGACCATGTTATTACATACGTACCGATTCTTACTGTCAGATTCCCTTCCCCATCTGCGGACCATTGTTTTATGTATAAAATATAGCATTGCATATTTTGATCATTTGAGAGGCTATAATAAAGAAATCTGTTCACGATATTATATTATATATTTTAACATTTATTCATAGCGGTATTACAACAGTTATTTTGCAGAAAACCTGTATGCAAAACCAGTCGAATAAAATATTTTGTAAATAACTTATGACTGGGTTTTAATATACCCATAATAATGGGTGTAGATATATTGCAATATTTATTTTTTTTAGTTTAACATAAGTACATAATACTTAATATTATTAATATGATTTATGAACAATATATTATGATGGTTAAATTTATCGCATTCGTTTTTATTCGAACTGAATGAAATTCGTATTTGTATGCATAATAATACGTTTTTAAGTTTTTCGATTTCTCAACCTTTTTACGAAATTCCCCCTACCGTGATTTGCTACAATCACTATGTCAACAATAAATAATAACTTCACTTTTAACAATGATTTTTACAGAAATTGCACACATATTAATAATTATCACGTAGGTACATGCTTGACTAGCATATTATCCACTACCAATACATTTTACAATGTACGAGTATTCTCGTTTAAATTTAATTTAATAATATTATGTCGATTCATCAATAAAATTGTTGAGATTATATTTTTGTAATATTTTTTTTCTTTTGGTAACTTTTTAACCGCCAAACTAAAAATATTATCTTGATGTTCACACTTACTGTTTAAAAAGGCAAAATATGCACGAAAAAATTGAAAAAAATGCATTACCTCTTTTTCGCTTAGGCCCGCTTTTTCTGCACACGCGATTTCTGCCACGTGTGATTTCCTAACAAAGGGATCCACGGACGTCACACGTTATAAATTAAAATTATGAATAATTGTAGCTCGTTAAAAATTTAAGATAAAAAGAATTTATTTTTGGACTGTTACTTTAAAATATATTTTAATGAAGAATGGAGACAATAATATATTTTATATGTATGTGCGCCCGTGACAAATAAACAGTAAATTTAACGGCTCATATTATTGCCATAATAAAATCACGTATTATCACTCAAGTCTTATATTTCATCACGGTCTTCGTCAATCATATTTAAAACGAAGTCTTCCACGTATGAATTAATATGATAATGCCGTGTTTCGTTGCGTTATTGTCGGTCATGGTTAAGATGGCGGTATCGCGTGTCTCGTCTTTCTCAAGACGATATACATATATACATATCTACCCATCTATTATATATATTTAGTATATACTCTCGTTACAACTCGTTGACAAAACTAAACGTCCGTAGGTTTATTATCCTCGATTATTATTATTATTGTTGTGCACATTATAACTAGTCGAAACCATTCGTATAATACACGTAGGTATATAATGTTATATTTAGTTCAGTCGTCTAATGAGGTCACGGAGCGTTGCTTGCTGGCGAAAACCTTTCGGCTAAAACGTTAACTGTCGACGTAAATACATTTGCATATAATAAATTATAGTATGGTAATGGTATAATGTACCTACCTACGTAGGTACATAACATCGTATATGATGTCTCGTGGGGGTTATACCGCGTGTATAAGATACTTGCCGATACAACTATTATGCAAGAAAATCGCATTCGTTGTACGTAGGGTCAGGTATTTTGTTACAATCGTATTCGGTAAGAAACAGGTTTTGTT
Organism: Drepanosiphum platanoidis; assembly: GCA_948098885.1. Lineage (NCBI taxonomy): Eukaryota > Metazoa > Arthropoda > Insecta > Hemiptera > Aphididae > Drepanosiphum > Drepanosiphum platanoidis. Next base: position 170,080 of record OX402534.1, on the reverse strand, counting down.
TTATACGTTGAACGCAGCGAGGAGCGAAAATAATAACAACATAATGCTATGAAACCGTTTGCATACAGCAGTCCAGTCCGTTCGTCTGTTTGTATTGGTACAACAGTACAAAATAGAGCTGCTGCTTTAATATTTAAAAATTTTGTACAAAAGTAATATCATGAAGTTTGTACTTTTTGTCATTGCCGCCGCGACTTTCGCAACGATTTCGGCCGACAAGGTTAAACGAGGAGCACCGGTAAGTCGATTTTATGAGCAAATAGTTATATCATTATAATATGTATGTATCGATTTCATATCGGAGCAAACAACGCGATTGAAGTTTTCTTGTTATTAATCATAAAATACATACATACATAGATAATTGTAATAATTGTATATGTGTGTGTACAGAGTAATCCAAGTTTTTCCATACATCGGTACTATCAGTATTAGAGTCATTTCATATTGGTGAGTGCCGAGTGAAATCGAAAAACTATTTTGCATTTTACGAATACGAAACGTTAAAGTGTACTAACAGAAGTAATATCATCTAATAAGATATATCACTTAAATGCAACATGATTGTTTTTTCATCAGCATTACGTAACGTCACGCTGAAGTCTGAAAATCCCAAAAACCATGTGACATATTAAAATAAAAGTAAAAGAAAAATCTCATTTTCTATTCAAATAACAATTTAAACGGTAATTTAATTTTTGCTTTGCTGCAGACAGAGAAAAAATAATGATAAATTAATAGTTATGAAAAATGAGTAAAGGTTTTGGAGTTCGGAAAATATCATACTACATTAAATTTTGCATTTCGGTTAATATTAAATGAGACAGATTCTGTAAGTACTCTTTTAAGTTCCATAGTCGTAAAATGAAAAATGGGTTTTTTATTCCATCCACCAACATAAGATCACTCTGCAAGTTTATACGGAGAAACATGGATCACTCTATAGTCTATATCATCGTTTCTCAAGCTTTTTAGTGTCGCGATCCCCAAAAAATGGTCAATCACTTCGCGACCCCCTCCTCCTCTATCTATATTTTAGTATAAATTTGAACAGTAAAAATATCTTATCATTAACGATTAACCAAACTACGTGACCCCTAGTCAAGGTGATCTCGATCCCCGGTTTAGAAATGCTGCTCTATATTAATAATAATTTATGAAAAAAAGTTATAAATACCTCCATTGTTTTCTCGTTGACAATAATATAGTTATTGTTTTTCATCACATTTAATTTCGAGTTTATAAAATAATTTTTTTTTCCTAATTTTTAGTTGAAAGTTTCTGTGTACTACGAATCCCATTGTCCGGACAGCAGAGATTTTGTTACGGCTCAACTCCATCCGCACTTCTGTAAAGTTCAACAATACTTGAATTTGAATTTAGTGCCCTTCGGTAAAGCTTACGTAAGTATAATATACATATTAAAATACCTTTAAAGATTTTTGAGATAATCATTACAATTTGAAAACACATCTGTTTAAATTGACAGTAACATAATTCGTTTTCTAAAAGCAAGAAAGATTTTTCACCTTGTAACTGTTATTAAATACGTCCCATTATTTAAGGTGTTTCAATGATTATAACTCACATAGTTGTAAATAAAATTAAAAACAAATGGATTTTTTTTTAAAAACATGAATGTAATTATTATATTATTATATTACCCATATAGTAACGCGTACCGATACCTATATCGTATAATTGTCAAGACTTGTTGACAGGAAAATGCTCGTCTAATTTTTAAGACTTGTTGACAGGAAAATGTTCGTCTAATTAATAACAAAACAATAACAAATAGTGTATCAATAAAACCATTAGTGATTATCCTCCAAATGAAACATACATACCTACTAACTTTATTATTGTAAGTAGGTAGTAGTTTTTAAGTATCATATTATTATTTTAAAATTACAACCCAAATCTCTACATTTTTAATTGCCGTATTTATGTTAATTATACCTATTATATCTTGCATCAGTACATTCTATAATTTTTATTTTATTTTTTTTTTAAATAAATTTTAAATCATCATTTTTTGATTAGCTTGCCAGGTTTAATTGTAAAAATAACATATTTCATTTCAAATTAAAATGTTTGTACTCATCATTATACGACTTTATAATCCTTTTAATAGATACTAAATAGAATATAAACTCGTATTTTATACATAAATCAAAGTTGTATATTTGTATGTAAATGTAGAACTAACTAAAGATTAAAATGTATGCCCATCTCATTTTTAGATAAAATTGAATCACATGGGAAATTGGGAAATGAGAATACCTAATAGCTACAAAAATCATCTGATTTGAGCAGTTTGTTTTTATTCTATGTTTAGCGACTTAGTATTGTTTATAGAAATCCGAATTGTGTATATTTTTTAGTATAAAAACACATTTGAAACGTCAACTGTTTTCATTGAAAATGTTCACGAACCATATTCACAATACCTTATGGCTTATACGCAGTTATACCTGCATATACAATTTTAGTTATCCATTTTTTATGACATGATAGGATGAGCTCAATAAATAAGTATTTTTAATGTAAAATGTTCACTATTGGGTATTTTCACATGATACCTACTATAGGATAGGTACTTTATTCAACACTTGGACCATGGAATGTATATCTATCTGCAAAATTATAAGATTGAGGTTAAATCTTAACTAACACTACAAAACTGCTAAATAATTTGTTTAAAATTATAATTATATGTATTATATAATAGTCATAATAAATAATAATAATATTCTATCTATAATATTATAGACTACTATAGTATAATTTTGGGGCGACAATGCAAAACGAACTATTGAAATTTTTGTCAAAATGCAGTTATACATTGAATCATATGTTTAAAAGGTGCTGAATCGAATGGCCTTAGGGTTTGAAATATTTAAACTATTTTACCCTTCATAATACACTTCTAAATGAAAATAGAACGTTCCGAAAAAATTGTAGTCAGTACGTACTATTTCCATTGATCAAAATGTACTATTGGTTGGAAATAGTACGTTTCGATAACCTTAAGTTTCAACCACAAATTGTGAATAATTATTTTTTGTCACACTAATAGATATTTAAGTGCATAGAATATACTCAAAATGTAATTACGTATTAACGTACTTATTTGTAAAACCTATAATAAGAGTACCTACATACAGGCTACACCCTATTATTAAATACATACGTCAGCAAATACTGCACTGTATCCTGTATCCCATATCTGATGTCAGCACTCAGCAATTATGTTTTTGCGGCTTGGGAATACAGTGGATTCCGCTTAATGTGGGCACCGGTTAATATGGGCATCCGCTCATTGTGGGCAAACAGATCTGGTCCCAATACTAATGTATATTAACAATGTTAAATAAAACCGCTTAATATGGGCACTCGATTCGGTTTATGTGGGCAATTTTATTTTATCATAGCGTTAGAATATACACATAATATGTATTAAAAAACGACAAATTTAATCGGGTTTCGTCGTATCTATGAGATTGTGTTTATCGAAAGTAATAAATAGACGGCGTTCTGTAACGCGTCAATACCCGCATTTCAATTTTAACGTGAATTTTAATGTGACAATATGTCGCAAAAAGATCTCTCCCTCAAGCAAAAAATCGAGATTTTAGACAAAGTGAAATCGCTACCTCCAGGCACTTCACAACGTAAAATCGCTGAAAAATTATGTATTCCGAAATCAACAGTGGCGAAACTGCTCAAAGAAGAAGTAATTTTACGCGAAAACTTCAATTCAACTGAAACTGGTAATCAAAAACGTAAACGGGAAGGGAAAGATCTCGAAGTTGCCAGTGCATTACCACGCGAATAAAAGTGCATGGATGACTTCAACCATATTTTCAAACTGGCTGTATGAATGGGATAAAGAATTGCAAGCAAAATCTAGGTCCATACTTCTTCTTATTGATAATTGTGCTGCATTATTAATTAACTGTATTATTTATTTGAGTTCTCATTAAAATTCCATTCAATGATTTCAAAAAATGTTTACATCATGCACGGTCAATCAAATTAGCTAGTTAAACAAAACATAAAAATATAAAACATAATTTATTAATTTATTAAAACTATTATTTATATTTTATTATTAAAAATATCCATTTTATAGATCTGATTTTTTAACTTTTAATAAAAAAAATTGGAAATTGAGTAAATTAACTAAATGGAGCAATTAAATTGTTTGATTTAATTGAAAATAATATAACCTTTTACAAATGAAAAAATATAAAATTAATTGCATTTTTTCTGCATTAAACTTATTTTGTGAAAAATAACCCTGAATTCAAAAATATTAAATTATTTTAGGAAATGAGAGTGGTACAGGTGAATTATTCAGCTTGAAAATCCCAAAACATTTTTAGTGTATAATTTTTCTATTGTCACGTTAACTCATAATAATCTACAAATTACAAATTAAATGTATTTTTAATATTTAAAAAAATGTAAAATTATATTAATTTTTTATAATGTAATAATTTTTCAATTGCAGAGTTCAGAAACAGGATTCACTTGTCAACACGGACCCAAAGAGTGCCGTGGTAATACAATACATAACTGTGTGTTAAAGCGTATCAAGAACTCCAAAGCTCAAGTAGATTATGTTAATTGTGCCATGTATGATCCAGAACAACCAGGACACATTGAAAAAACGGTAAATTTATACTACTTGTTGGGTGTTTTGTAAATATTTAATATGAAATTTTACGCCAATGGCCATTCTAAGTGTTGAAATTCAATCGCTACAGAAATCATACTCAATATATATATATTATATTTTAATCGAATTCAGTGAATAATGATAATTTGTATTTTTTTGTTAAGAAAAAAGTTGCGATTATTATAAATTTTAAAATAATATTTTACTTGTGTTATAGTGTGTTGAAGCAAGTGGCGTGAGCGTAGAACAAGTACAAAAATGTTATACTTCCCAAGAGGGCTATCAAATGATGTTGAAGGCTGAAGTAGAAACCAAAACTATGACACCTGGACCACTATTTGTACCAACTATCGTGTTTGATGACGTATGTGATTACCGTTCACACTTTTCAAGTTCCTTTAACTTAAATTGCTCATGTTTTTCCTCAGGAATACAATCACGATGATCAAAATGACGCGTTTGCAAACTTTGAATCCACACTTTGCGAGAAACTTGTCAGTCGCGGACATACAGATGTGTGCTCGAATGGTGCGATTGTCAACCCTCAAACTTGCTAAACAATGTATAATATGTACCATATAACAATTAATAGCCAATTGGTTATATAGTTGATACTATTGGATAGTATAATATTATTACATATTAAATTAAGATTAATTTTGTACATAAACACTATGTGTGTATTTCAAAATTACTAACCTTCAGACTTTTGTATTCATATTAAAACATATTAAAATAAATAAACTTTTCATGGTACAAAATCGATACTTGTCAATTATTTTCAAACAATAAATTATAAATCGCTACAAAAACTTTTATTATTCACAAATTATACATTTTCTATTAATAAAATTTTTATTTTTATATTATAATTATAAAAATGAAGTTTTAGCGTTTTAAAAATAAATAATATCCACAATATGGTACAAGCGCTGGTGCTAATCTATCATCTATATGTTTATACTTAAATCTATTACTTATGTATTTATGTAGAATCTACCATCTATGTATTTATATAAATGTCTTCATGCCCAAATAGCCGCTTCTAAATATTCTATATGGTCTAAATATCCTCACGCCTTTAGATCTAAGCTCACATCAAACCGATGAGTCCATTTTTCCCTATTCGAATTATTAGGTACCTACTATCTACTCGTATGGTCATTAAATAGTCAAGAGTGTGCAAACTTTTATTTGGAGAAGAAGTCATTTACGTAGTTCTATAGAGCATAAAGCGTATTTGTATAAACTTTAGATTGGTTATTAGCAAATAACATTACATTTTAAAGATTGATACATTTTTCAGGTACTATTTTTAATTAGATCAACATAATACCTTTAATATAGATTGAAATATATTCAAAATTAAATAAATATTAAGGAAAGTTACTATCTACGAGCACATCAATATCTAGTATAATTATTGATATGTCTAAATGTAACCAATTATGATAATACTATATTACCTAATGAAATTCAATAAATTTAAATTTAAATTTATCATAATGTATGAAAGGTAAACGCAATTATATAACGTATAGTAAATATTAGAGACTATAATATAATATTAAATATAGATACTAAGAAATAAAATTATTGGAAAAAAGTCAATAAAATTACATTTATTATAAATATCTCAAATAATTTAAACTTAATCGTTATAACTTATAAGAGTATAATATTGTTACAAAATCAACCTTGTCATCTAGGTAATGTTTATAACCATGATAACAAAAGTCATGAACTTGTCGACAGAGGGAATAAAAATGTGAAAAAAATATTGAATAGTTAATTAAATAAGTAATTATATCATATAATGTAAAATTTGTATTATATAATGTAAACGATATTATTATGAGCATCCTGAAAACAAATTTTATAATTTGTTTACCTACTAGTAAGTAAGTATGGATATAATAAAATTGTATTGTTTTATAGCATAGAACTATAAAAGATAATTCTTGTTTTTTCATAATATGAGCAGTAAAACTCAAAAACTTTTTTTTATTATGTACCTTTATTTTTATTTGAATCGTACAAGTACCTATAAAATAACATTTTATAATTTTAACATTAATCATAAATATTTCCTGTTATTTAGGTAATTTATCTTGTACTCTATGTATATTCATTTTCGTTGATTTACGAATTAACGATACCTAAATTTAAAGGGATTTGAATAATAATAATAATACAGTTTTATTTTTTATGTTTTAAATTTTTAAAGAAAATTTGTTAAATAAGATAAGATAGAAAAATTTGAATAATTTGAAAGAAAGATAATACCATTTCTACATGTACCTATTATTAAATTAGATGTAACCTACATAGCTACATCAATAAGTGATAATTATTAAACATTGTTTAATAATGTATATCATCTAAAATTTATTTATATTTTGTTAATTTGAAAGGTTGTAGGATACCCCTAATATTAAAAATCTAGTCTTCGAAGGAAAATCTAAATTTTAAATCTAAATCAATATTATGGTATCTTAATAAGACATTAATTTTACCAAATTGATACTTTGAAATGGAAACTTTAATACCTATAGTAAAACGTTATTAAATTGGCACATTGCCGTAAGCGTGATTGGTTTTTAACGGATACGCGGTTAACAATCGATAGAAAAAATAATGCAAAAGTAAACGATTTTAATGACTTGGACGCGATACCGTAATTTACGAAAATAATCCTACAAATCATTAACTAATTGACGGCCTACACACCTAATTACGAGCGGAAATAAAATTATTGTATGTCTTTTATAAGTCGACGACAACTAGTGACCAAGTGTCATTCCACCAAGTTGATTTCGGTGGAGAAAAAGTTTAGTACGCGATTACATTTTGTAATATATCAAGGGGCGTATAGTAGTGATCACGTAACTCGAGTTCAAGAGACGTTAACAATCGGTGCAAAGAAAATCGAGAAAAAATGGCTCTCGTAAGTATACTTCAGCATAAATTACTAATTTACCAAACTATTTTACTCCGATTGTACTCGTCGAATTGGCCAAATTATTCCGAATTCGCAGTACATTCGAAATAAAATAATTATGTAATATAATATTTTATTATTAATATGCGTAATCGATTGATGTTCAAACCTCAGAAATCCTTCGCATTATTGGCGTTATTGATAAGTGGAACTATGGCTCGACCGGAAGGTCCGACTCCGACTGGGAACGTGTTGTCGGCGAGCAACGTGCGACAGATACAGGCGACGCTCAAAGAAGCGCTTCCGCTGTATAGGGCAGCCTCCGCTACGAAGGGTGCGCACAAGGAGCACGGCCATGGAAAACTGTCTATCGTCCATCTAATACTGATCATCGGCAAAGTCATTGCTCCGTTGGTCGGCGCCATCGTAGAGCCGTTGCTCATCAACATAGCCAAGGGCATCACATGGGCGATCACGTATTCGTTGGCCACAGGTAATCCACTATGGAAAACAAAGTTTTTTCTCGAGAGTTTGGTGGAACTTGTACTTTTTTTATCTATAAATAATAAAATATAAATGTATCGCATGACGTTGACATTTAGGATAAGAACATACTCAAGAAGATTGAAGGTGTAGTTCCTCCCTCCCTCACCGACCAGGTGACAGATACGAACTTAAGACCCTTGTCCTTGTGTATTAAGTTAGACTGATGAGGCTAATAATTTCCGATCAAAAATATCCTTATTATAACATATAAAACCATTTTTATAATACAAAACCAAAAGCTCAGAGGTTATATCTATACTATAGTATAATTTTTTATAATATTTATGTAGTATGTATTTTTTTCTTAATTTCATCTCGGTTAACTTTTTACTGTAAATGTTTTTGATTATGGTCAATTTGATATTTTTTCTGAGGGGTTATTATTGATTGAAGGTAAATACATAAGTTTAATAGAGGATATTTGTTACTAAATATATTTTAATCTATAACCATTAAAACCCAAATTACATTAATGTGGAAAATATTGACGACATTTATAACTTAGTCAGGCTATAGAAGGCTAAGTTACACCTTTAGAAAGAGGGAGTAGGGTGATGTTAAAAAAAAAACATTCTTTACTGATGACTGAAAATCTTCTTATACAGGGTTTGAAAAGCCACCTAGTTACGAGCACTTTGTGCCTTCGCTGGAACAACACAGTGGTGGTGGAGGAGGCGGCGACGACGAATACGAGGAGCATTACGAATCGCACAAGCCGGACAGTTATTCGCTGAAAGAATTACCGGGACTGGCACTGCAGCTGACCAGCACCGTGCTCGCAGAAACAGAAGGCGAACCAGAACGTTCGGAGGCCAGGGAGGGTGTAGAGAAGAAGCTCGTTGGGCTGTTGTTGCAGGGCAAACCGGCAACGCGATAACTGTCAGCGACCCAAGAGACCCTTATCGGCCAAGTTTATTGCAACCTAATTATTTTCGGGTCACAACTCAGCGAGTTCATATTTAATAATATTAGGTATACATTTTAGCACATTTAAATATTTATTTATTTATTTATGTGAACGACGCATAAATTATTATTATGATTTAAAAAACGCGTTGTACCTGTTACATTATTATTATTGTTACTATTCGTTTATAAAACACAATTATATAATAATTAATAAATATAAGTAGGTAGTCAGTGACTATCACTGGTTACACACATTATGCTTCATTAAGTCGTGAATTTTTTGTTTTTGTTTTCAAGTGTAATATCATCGAATTAAATTTAAAAATGTATTTTACTTTGTATTTTACAAATACTGATAAAGTTAAAGATTTTTGCCTAGCCCTATTTCCAGGTCTATTATTGTATTACCGGGCAGTAACTATAAGTCTATAACGGTATAACTATTAAAACCGGATTCATTTTGTTTGTTTATTTAAACTTTGAAAACACTTGCTAATAAATCATGTTCGAATTTTATGAATACATAAATAATTTCAATCGATAAACAATATTTACATCACAAAGTTACTTTTATCGTAATCCTAAATGGCTTTGATCAAATTTAGAATTGTTTTTAAATTATGTACGTTTCAAGTTTTAACAGACATGTAACTTATAACACCGGCAGAAGATTTACATAAAAAATTTGTTTATTATGTATACTTACGGGATTCCGCTTTTTTTTCTTTTTCAATCGGATTGATTATTCGATTTCCGCCGTCGCGCGTCGTTTGTGTCTCTGCACTTAGGAGTACTAAAAAACATTCGATTTTATTTCTATTACGCCTAAATACGCCGGGAAAGAATCAGTTGATTAAAAATATTCACACTAGAGATTTTTTAAATTACTCGATTTGATGTGAAAAACACGGAAAACCCAGCATTACTAAACGGCAAACAACGCTAACGATTCCATACACTGTCGTATAGAAGGCGGTGGGTACTGCCGTACTGGGTACAGTCGTTCGTCGTTACCATTTATAAATGTCGTTCTATACCCTGGTAACGAACGAGTATTAATCCCTGTACCTAGGTATAAATACAAACTGGCGCTGCACCAGACTGAATGTCGCTGACTAATAATTGACTCACCAATCACCATCAACGCTGTCATTGATTATAATGTACAAAGTTGATGCAATATAGTATTATGTTAAGTATGTCATTGAATTTTTCTGTCCAAATAATTTTTCTTCATATCACCTGTCTCAATGCCAATAAAAAATTGTTCCTATTATAAAAAACAAATTTAAAACAGACAATGTATTTTATTTTATTTCAATTTAATATTTGTCTAAAATTCTACTTACTTACGATAACACGGATGTGAGTAGACTCGACGTCATGTTGGTATACCTATTCCACACAAATATTTGAACTGATTTAAAAAATTGTATATAAGCCCATAAATTAGTTCATATCACCACTCACAAATTAATCCTGGTTACGCCACTGGATACATGTATTGTTCATTATTAAATACAAAAAAACATTATTAAAAAATGACTTTCCATATGAGTAATTTTTAAAAAAAGACTCCGAATTCGCAGGAAACATTAGATCATCAAGTTATATAAAATTATTATTACCACCAAAGACAGTGAAGATGTGCATAAGGTCATTCAGATAATATTTTAATATTATACTTATAGACTATAGTTTGATCATTTTAGTGTAGAGAATTAAAGAGGGGATTATAGTAACCCATTTCCTTAAAGCAAACTATGTTTTTCTAATCTCTGAAAACTAGGTCATGATAGTATTTGAAAGTCGGTCACACCATTGTGGTCTAATATTTAAAATCTAGAACTCTCCGTATTGATTTTGTGGGACGAATAAATTTACAAGTCTGTGTTGCCAGCAGCGTGTAGAGGAGGTGGGTGAAGGGAGCTAATAAATTGCTGGTTTAATTATTGATATAATTCAATATTGCAATGTGTATGTGTGTATGTAATGCATTGCCCCCCCCCTAAGGCTACAACTACCTAGCTTCAACAACATTACAACATCAACATACACTGTTTTTCCAATGATTAGACACAAAATGTAACTCTGTGATATTTATAGTGATTGAGTAGTTGGCTTAATTGATTACACAGTAATTAATGTCATTAATTTATATACTAGTAGTATTGCAGTATTTACCTACAAAATATTCATGCTGTCAAATAACATGAAGATATATTAGTTTTATTTGGCATCATGTAATTGGATTTTAACAACCCAAGATTATAAATTCGCCATCTATGTTTAATTAATACATCAATAATTACCTGCAGTGCAGATGATATTATTATCTTACAATCATGTGTATCGATTTTCAACCACCACCATGCACACACTGACTTCCCATGTTCAAAAACCTCAATTTAGACTCATGACAAAAAGGAAAATAGGTAGGTACTTTTTGGAACACAATCCATTAACAAAATCTTGTTTTAACACGATTGATAAATGATAATTCTCGCTTTCACTGTATATTCATGGGATGTTCACTGTATGTTCTAGTACTCTGTTTGTACATATTCTATGTGACAATAAAACCAAATCAGTAATTAAAAAAGTAAAATAAAAACACAAAAATGTAAACAAGTTAAACACAACATTTATTAATTGCAATAAAAACCATCGCAGTCTGGGGTGGTGTCTCATTTTGGTCGAACTTAAGTCAGTACAAATTGCCTCCATTCAGTTTGACAATATTACAAACTATCAACTTGGTCACAATACAAATGTGTAATATGACAAACAAAGCAATTAATTATAATTCATAATAATAATAATAATAATAATATAATAATGAAAACATAATCAAAGAAATTAATTTATGCTATGAAACAAAATAGTTGTATTACTTAGGTAATTTGTTTTCTTAATTATAACTTTAGAGTCACAAGAAATTGTATGTACATTTTAGATGTTAAACATTAAAGAGAACTTAAAAATAACATATTAACAAGAAATAAAATACTGCTAATATTCTTCAGCTTGTGTAAACAAGTAGAATACATAACTAATAAACGAATGGCTTTAAAAAAAAAAAAAAAAAGGAACTTGTAACTCTATAATTGACATGTTTGGTAATGGTAATTCTAAATATTAATGCAAAGGTAACTAACATAAATGATTGAAAAACCAAGGAGTTAAAATCTGATTGTTATAATATTATTTATGAATTAGGGAGTAAAAGATCCAGTCTACAATAAGTTTTTTTTTTTGGAGAAAAATGTTTAAATTATTGAAGGCAGTGACCATTTTTCTTAAGGGATTTTATGTTCTTAGTTAATTTAACACATAAATTGTCTAGTATTGTAGGTTATAATCAAACATGCCTAGACATTTATAAATTTAATGGAATACATGATTCGAGATCAATAATATGCATATTAAAAATATTAAGGAGTGGATTTATTTAAACTTTAAAGTGCTGATAAATAATTTAAAATTTAAAATAAAAAAATAATTCAGAGGTTAATTTGAGAAAATATCATAGAAAAAATTGTATATTATACTATTAGATATTAGATAGTAAAAATAGGAATGATTGATCTTCTATTATTATTTACACAGATCTTACATTAATTTTAAAAGATAGAGAAGGGGTATTCAAAAAGATAATGATAAATTTAGGTACTTTTTAGTAGTAAAAAAAATAAAATGAATTAACTAAAACTTTGAGCGTAATAACATTTGAAATATAACACGTAAAAGTTTAACAGTTGCCTTGTTTTTATACATAAATCAATAAATCATTTTCTTGAGCAATATTTATTTTAAATAATTATTTAGGTAGGCAATGGTTAAAAAAGGTAAAGAAAGAGCAAATAAAAATTTAACATAACATGAAAAACAAAAAAAATTGTACTAAAGTTGATTAGTGTAACATGAATGAACTTACAATTCATAATTTGGCCCGATTTTATCCAAAACTTACAACACAATAAAATTAAACAAAATTCTAATAGCAAAAATTTATTTAATGATTTGTGTAACAAATAACTAAGTTTGGTTGGATATTAAAAAAAATTGATATTGTCAGCATAAAAATCTGCCACTGAGCCCCGCCTTGCAGATAATTTTTAATGATAGTAATTGATAACTGAAAATTAAAAAAAAAACAAAATACTTATTAAATTGTACATAAAACTTAATAAATAGTTTAATTAATACCTTCAACACTTATTTAAATGAGTTCTCTTAGGTGAATATAATTTTTAAAATAAATTGACAATGAATATTTTGTATAAAAAAAATAAAACATAATAAATAATGTTAAGTAATTAATACTCAGATAATAATAACAAAGTATTAATAAATAAAGAAAATAATTTATTTAAACTATTAAAACTATTAAATATATATATATATATATATAATATAAATATAAATAAAATATAGGTCTTGTGTTCTTTACACCTGATGATGAATTTTATTCAAAACCGGTCGTAACAATTATTGTTGAACTCTTTATTATAATACTCTAGGCTAGACCTATTTATTTGTATAATTTATATATTTAATATTTTTAACATTTTGTGTTTTTTATATATACTAAATGATATCACACATAATAAATTAGAATTAAATGTTATAGAAAATCAATTTATCTGTTAGAAGTTATTAATTTTGATAATATATAATGATGCATTTTTTTTAAGATAAGATTATGATAAAGAAATTGATCAGAATTTGAGAGATAAACATTGAAAAAAAATTATATTCTTGGTTTAGATAATCTAGTAACTAAATCATAATGGTCAAAATATTAATTTGGCCTAAAATATATTATTTACTCACTTAATGATCAAAATGGAATATCTCGTAGTGCAACATCTGCTAAAGTTTGTAAGTTAACATCAGAATTGGACAAAGTAGGATCTAAACATAGATACTGTGAATAAATTGTAAATATTAGAAAATTGATTTTTTTATTACTTACTTATTAAATGACTTTGACTTTCAGCAAATGTTCTTGATACACGTTTTTTATAGTGCACATGAGTAGAGCTATTACTTATATTAGATTCTGGACTTGATAATCTACTAGAACTTGCTTCTGAAGATGATGGTGAAAACAGTCTTTTTGGTTCTTCAGATAATTCATATTTATTGTCATTTTCACTAAAACATAATGTAAAATTTATATACATATAAATTAATGTTTCTTTTTTGCTTTGTCTGCTATAAATTAAAAAACTACTAGATCAATTAAGGTATAGCTTTTTTACAATATGGTATGCATTGTTCAAAGAAAGTTTAAAACTATTGAAATTCTCAATCTATCAGTAGTTTATATTTTGCATCACGAAAATATACAACAGAAGTTTAATTGATAAAATAAATGAATAAAAGATTTATTGGTGTTGTTAATACTTAGTACTTAATCTAACAGAAACAAAAAACTATTAATTTTAATATTAATTTACATCAATCATTAGTTTTTACATTTACACCATAATCCTTTTCATATGGGGAGAAACTGTTCACGGGTGAAGTCATAGGTAATTCAGCTATCTTTATATATATATAATAATTCTTCTGTGTCACTGAACTACTCCTATGGGGCAGGACTGACTTTTATGACTTTTTTGTGTTTAGATGGGTCTCTGGATGGTTTACATTCACAATTGGATCCAGTCCACTGTGCTGCAACCCCCTTTAAACTGGTTTTTCAGTATTTTTGGGATGAAAATAGTATTTTATCCTAATCTAACAGAAAATTACATATCACGTGCTGAAATGCAAGACCATCTGGGGAAATTCTATGATTGATCCAGCAACCATGTGCAACTACCGAGACCTATTAAATGTAAATGTAGATTACACCTTAACTCCTCTCATACGGGACAAAACTTATCAGGGGTAAAGCCGGGTAATTCAGCTAAATGAAAATAAATAACAAATATACTTGCAAATAATAATAAATAATAATAATAATAATAATATATACCTAGATCTGAAACGTTTTTTAGGAATGACCATTGCAATGGAAGTAAAATCTAATTCTTTATTTACATCTTCAGAACTAAAAAAAAAAGTTATATTAAATACATTGTAATTTTAATACAACAAATAACATAATAACTTATCTTAATATGTATATATATATAACTTGAGAACTAATAAAGAACTTACATTAGTTTTCGTTTATTATTTTCAACTATTTCATCAGAGGTTTCTTTTTGTTTACGCAGGGCTGCTGCTTTGGCACTATTTCTTGTCTCGCGTCGAGATTGAATTGGTAATGAATTTATTTCAATAGTTTGATTGTTTTCTTCCTCTTTAATTTGACTTTTCTTACCCTTCCGACGTTTAACTACTGTACCGGTAGTGCTGAACAACTTTTTTGGGCCCCTAAAATGTTTGGAAAATAAGTATTAATTAAATTATCTAAAATTATAAATTAATTTCATTGTGATCATTACATTTTTTTATTTTGACGTTTTGATAATGTATCATTCATGAATTGTTGGTAACGTACTCCTTTACAAGCCCTATTTCTTTTCCCTCTAGGTTCATTAACATCATTTTGTTCACTTAAGTTATCAGGTAACTGTTCAACCACTGTAGTAGATTCTATAACATTTGAGTCATTTGAGTCTTCTTCAATACGTCTTAAAGTGAATTTCTTGTACCCAGACCGATAATATGGTTCAGTCTTTTGATCTTGAGCATTTTGAACACAGAGATTCATATTTTTCTCAGCGTCTATATTATTGTTCTTGGCAACATCACCAAAAGTACGATGTAGGAACTCAGATGCTTTAGTATTTGGCCTTTTAGATTCAGCCTCAATGGCATTACGATACTGAAGAATAGTTTCTTTTAAACACTTAGTTGATATTCCAAGATAATCGTAGTCATTTGAAGATCGAATCTTGGTAGGTAAGTTACTTTCAATAGTATCAGTCTGATCTGCTTCCTAATGTAAGAAAATTTGAAAATTGTTAACAAATAATACATTACATTATAAATAAAAATAAATATGGGTAAGCAACTTTTGTATTAAAAGTATTTATAGATATTTTGGAACATATTAATACATGTAATATAATCTAATACTATCAAAAAAAGAATGCATGATTTGGAGATATATTATAAAGACAATAATTAACTAAAATATTTACCAAGCTAATACATAAAAATTTATAACTAATCAATAGTTATAACTTATAAGTTTATAACTTAAAATAATTTATGGTAACCAACATAATATTTATTGATAGTACCTACTTCACTATTGATTAGTTATACATTTTTTTTTTCACTGAAGGATTGCTTTTTGAATTAATTTTGAAAAGCTTGATAATTTTTTATATAAGTCATAAATCAAAATATCTAGATTATCTAGATTATCAAAATAATATTTAGTTAATCAAAAGTATACCAATGACAATACATTTTATAGTTATGTATTAATACTTTATCAACACATTTTTTTTTTTTTTTTTTAAGCTTTTACAGTCCGTTTAGAACCTTCGCTGCCTCAACCACATCTTTCCACCTATCTCTGTCTTCACTATCTTCAATCCTTATTAATTCTTCTGAGACTTCCGTGAGATCCGTTTTCACTCTGTCCTCCCATCTTTGTCTTGGTCGGCCCCTAGGTCTTTTACCATTTAATCTTCCAATGAAAATATTTTTTGCAATACCGTCCGATCTCCAAATATGACCAGCCCATTCTAACCTTTTGCTTTTTAGATACGAACTTATAATGGGTTTATTGAACATTTGGTATATTTCTTGGTTAGTTCTTCTTCTATATTCCCCATTCTCAATTACAGGGCCATATATTCGACGTAGTACTTTTCTTTCAAATATGTTTAACTTCTCCTCATCTCCCTTAGTTACCGACCAGGTTTCACATCCATACGTCAAGACCGGTCGTAAAAAGCTGGAATATAGATATTCTTTTGACTTCCTGGACAAAAGTTTCGACTTTAACAATTTCGCAAGTGCATAATATCCCTTGTTTCCTGATGCAATTCTCAATTTGATTTCGTTGTCCATATTGTTACGGTTGTTTATATTAGTTCCTAGATACTTGAAATCTGTTACTTGTTGGAATACATATCCATCCACTAGCATATCATCCAGAGCTCTCTCTTCTCTTGATACTACTAGGTATTTGGTCTTTTCTTGATTGACTTTTAATCCTATAGGTTCTGCTGCTTTGATTAGGTCTGCAGTTCTCATTTCCACATCAATTCGAGAACTACCAATTATTACGATATCATCTGCGTATGCTAAAATAGTGTTCTGGTCCAGAATTTCCATATTTTGTCTAGCAGGGAGAGATCTAATTACTTTTTCTAGAGCCAAATTGAAAATTATTGGAGAAAGCGCATCTCCCTGTCTTAGGCCAGCCCTGACTTCAAAACTTTCTGACAGTGTATTTGCAAATTTTACTCTACATTTTGTTTCGGTATTGCACTCTTTTATCAGCTGGATTAGTTTGGTTGGTATACCAAATTCCTCCAGTGCTTCCCATAGTTTTCTCCTTATAATACTGTCGTACGCCTGTTTGAAGTCCACGAAGCAAAGATGCACTTCTCTACCATACTCATAGTACCTTTCTAACAATTGTCTGATACCAAAAATGGGATATGTTGTAGATTTCCCTCTCATAAAGCCGCTTTGGTAGTCTCCAATTATGTCGTTAGTATAGACTTCAAGCCTTCGCAGGATTGCTATCGACAGAACTTTATAGCAGGTGTCTAAAAGTGAGATTCCTCTATAGTTTGATGTTTCCATCGGGTCTCCTTTTTTATATATCGGGCAAATGATCGCTGTTTTCCAGTCGTTCAGGACTTTTCCACTTACCCAAATTTCCTTGATCAATAGCCAAATCTTTGATATTAATTTTGGGTTAGCTGCTTTAATTAATTCCGCATTGATATTGTCCTCCCCCGGTGCCTTATTGTTTTTTAGAGATTTAATTATCTGTGTTATTTCTTCATATTCTGGTTCTGGTAATTCTGGCTGTACCGAGTAGTTAGTCAAGTTAGTGGTATGTTCTTGATATTCCTCTGGGTGTACATCCTCGTTAGTATTGCTCAGTAATTCTTTGAAATGTTTCCGGAATTCTTCAACTATATTTGATTCCTCTGTAATCAAACAGCCATGAGCATCTTTAACTATGTTGGTTTTGGCTTTAAAACCCTCCTTGATAGATCTGCATTTTCCGAAAAATAGCCGTGGATTCCTTCTGTGTTCTTCTATGTTTCTTATTTTTTGTTTTTCATACTCTCTCTTTACGTTTCTTATTTTCTTACTTGCAATTTTTCTGAGATCCTGATATCTTTCCACACTTTCTGGCGTTGGGTCCTGGATCATTTCCTGTCTAGCTTTACTTCGCTTTTCTTTAACGTCTCTACATTCGTCATCAAACCATGGTTTCTCTCTGGTTTGTGTTTTTTTCTTAAACAAATAGGCCGCTTTATTAACAGCTTCCTTGATGATATTCCAACCTTTTTCACTATCAGGCTCCGTATCCAGTTTATTTGATTCTAGGATATTGTTAAGATTACTATGGTAGGCAGTTATTTCTTCCTGGTTTTTATTTTGTCCATATCTAATCGAGCATTTTTCTTTATTCCTTTTTGGTTCATATTCCATTGTCTTGACAGTTTCACTTTTAATACACAAATAACCAGGTAATGGTCAGTGTCGCCATCCGCTCCTCTATAGCTTCTTACGGAATTTATACTAGATTTAAATCTTTTTTCAATCACTACATGATCTATCTGGCTTTTGTATTGGCCACATGGGGCAATCCAAGTGTGTTTATATAAATCTTTTCGTTGGAACTGCGTACTGCTTATTACCAAACCTTTATCTGTGCAAAGACTAATTAATCTCATACCATTATTGTTGCTTTCTTGGTGCAAGCTTTCTTTGCCCACAATTGGTTTGAAGATATTCTCCCGCCCTACTTGAGCATTAAAATCTCCTACTACTATTTTTATGCTTTCTCTAGGGATATTGTCAAGTACTCTATCAAGGTCATCGTAAAAAAGATCCTTTAGTTCACAATCTGCTGTTTCCGTTGGAGCATAATAATTGGCGATCACTGTGTCAAATGTTTTCCCAGTTAATACTATGTAGCATATTCGGTCATTGATCGGTTCAAATTTCTTTACTAATCTCGACACGGATGACTTAATTACAAAACCAACCCCATTCTCGTGTTTTCCATTGTTCTTTCCGCTAAACAACACTGTCATATTTTCGGATTTGAGATTGCCCGATCCTGGCCATCTAATCTCCTGCAATCCCACTATATCAACATTGTATCGGTTAATTTCCTTTAATACGCATTGTAAAGAACCTGGTTTATACAGAGTTCTGATATTCCATGTTCCAAATCTCAAAATTCCAGCATTTCCGGTCCGGTTTCCAGGTCTGTTATCCAAATTATCAAACGATTTCCGAGGCTTAGTGGTTTTTGGTTTCTTAACAATATTTTTTTTTACAAGGAAGGGTCGTTAGCCCTTCGCTTAACCCCCAACCTGGAGGACCAGACTACCCCAACCAATTAAGGTCAGGGTAGGGCTGCTGCAGAGCACTGAACATAAGTACTATCAACACATACCTACTAGAAATTATTAAAAGAGAAATAAAGTGCTATGTAAAAAAAAAATGTGTTTTATAATGAATTAATTAATATAGATGATTTAATGACGATAAATTATTCTTAATTTTGATTATTTTTACAGTTAACTTATAAATTATAATTATTGAAAATGAAATAATTTCAAAATATTTAATATATCCAAATCAATATTTATAAATTAAAACTATTTATTTAATACATTTTATTTTATTTTAAACAGATATTTTAATTATTTCTTACCATTTCAGCTTTTTCCAAGAATCTTTTTTTAGGTGGATAGTATTTAGTTTCACCAACTGTATCTTCTGCTTCATATTGCATATCTGACCATGTAGTTGAGTCTTTCAAATAAGTTTCTTTACACTAAAACACAAACATATATTGATTAGAAAATAATTTATTTAAAAAGTAAAGTATAAATTTTAGAATTAAACTTCAGTTTCAATGAACAGTATTGATATTATGGATACCAATATATTAAATTCTATCTAGATCAATTGTTTTACAACATTATAGATGACATTCTAGATGAAGCATTTTTTTTCAGTGTTTGAATTATTGGTATTAAAAAATACTCAAATAAAAACAAGAAAGAATGCTAAATATTTACAAATTATTTTTTTCATTAACAAAATTGGTGTTTTGTTCTCTATCTTGCACAAAGAATAATTAAAAGGCAATTTATAAATGATGGTCACTTATCTATACCTACTATATATTATAACAATATGTAAAAGAAGAAAACATAAAGAATAAATACAAATTTATTATATAATATAATAAAACATAATGTTTTAATAAGCTTTTATAATTCAATATTTGGCATAATTATACTCATTCTGTATTTAAATTATGATGACCTACTTAAGAGTTAAAAATGTTGTTAAAAACATTTTATATTTATTAGCGTTAAAGAACTCTTACCGTTAATTTCAGCTCAATATTTTGAGATGAATTATTTGACCAGCTACTTGATGATGGCAACATAATTTTGTTGTTAAATGATTCGTTTTCCATTACTGAACTTCTACGTTGGCTGTAAAGCATCAAAGCTTTAACGGGTCTAAAACTTTGAAATGCACTATTGTGACTATTTTGATACAGTTCTTCAAGACTGACGCTCATTGTATAACAGAAAATTTTAATACTATTTAGCTAATAGATAAACTCAAAAGCTATACGTATGTTTTGTCATAATCCAATCTGAAACAGTAACATAAAAAAGTTAAGCTTCAAAAGACGAGTACCTCCCCAAACAAAATATAATTAATGAAATAATTAATTCCTAATTCCATACTTTTATTTTAATTTACAGAACAAACAAGACTGTTAAATTAGTTAAATGCTTCCAAAAAATTGATTATTAGTAAGATTATGAACTACTATAACCAAAAAAAGCAAAATGTTTTATACAAAAACATATACATATAAAACTATATGTAAGAATATAATATGATCGTAAAGTGATATATTAATTTCAAATGAGTTTGTTGTAAAACAAATTCAATTTGAATAGAAGTTGACGAGTTACATTTTAATGAAAAAGTGTTATGTTTATACATACAAAAATAAATATTCACTACACTGAAGATACATAATGCATTTAATATAACAAAAGATTAAACCTTAAATAAGGTAATAAAGTATATATTTGTTGAAAACGCAATATTTAACATCCTCGCGTATTGTTGGTCTTACCTAATTTTTCAAATTTATCAGCAAAAGTTATCTTGAATAATCATGTAATCATATTTAAGTTATATGTGATTTGTAGATGACAAAAATCTGATGATCGAAATTTCCTTGTTCATCATAGATTACATCCATCTTAGGTAATAACTCAGAATAATATCAGCTAAATGTCATTTCTACAAGTAAAGGTATAGGTTATGTCTTCTATATAAAAGATTAAATAATTAAAAGATATGAAAAATATTTGAAAAAGTGGAAACCTCAAATTCTTAATACGGCGAAGAAAAGCCAATAAATAATTTAAATAAATATAAAAAAAACAATGGAGCAACTGATTCCTAAAAATTAAAAATCAATTTAATTGAGCATAATAAAATAAAAGAACAATAAAAATGTTTGTGGAACTCTTTGAAAATATAAAAAAAAAATGTTTAACTTGTCATTTTCAGTAGTAATTTCTGGCTTCGTTGGTTGAAATATTTTGTAAATTGTATTTCAAATCAAGAGTTTATGATACAATCGGCAGATTTCCCAGTTATTTAAATACATTTTCAAAAACCTAAAATTTTTATCCGAGCGCAACCCAATTTTTTTTTTTTTCTCGCCACCACATTCCACTTCAAATTCTCTGGTTGGTTCTGAAAACAAGGATACAATAGGCAATATAGGTAAAATTCAACAACATGTACCTAGAAAAAGTTTCCAAAAATAATTTAATCCCATAAGTGTCATTAAATTCTAATGTAAACTAAAAAAGCCAAGAACTGCCAATAATGATCATACGATAATTCACAAGTAGCAATAATAGACTGGGAGCCGAAATTCAGAAATAGAAGGGGAGAGAGGTGTTTACCTTCAGGCAATAATAACTTTCTCATTATTATAATTAGTTTTGTTTTATACACATATAATTGTCATATATGCATACGCCGCGTGTAAACTATTTAACCTAGGTAGCCAAAATCGCCAAGTGTACAACAGACTGTAGAATAAAAAAAAAAGAAAAGAAAAAAAGTCTCAGTAATAATAATACACGTCTAAGCTATTCTGCGGAACATTACAAAAGTCGAAAAAAAAACAACAATCACTCTAGGCACACATTCGCACACACGCGCGTGCCGTGGTGTCCACTCTTAAAATATTATACATGTACCTACCTACCTAATAAATACACAAACGACGATAGTGATTATTAGTACAGCGAGCTGTGACTATTTTAAAACACTATTGAGTTGTAGAGTGGTACCTCTATACAATAATACTATAATACGCACGGCAACGTCCGTGAATGTCAACCTTGAACACGCTCGTCGTTTTGTTTAAACTTGAAACTTATGTAATTAGAAATCAAAAAAAAAACAGAAACGCGGCGTACACGGCGATTTATACCCGAATAATATTAAGTAGAAGTATAATATAATAAAATTGTGGGAATACGTACGGAGAAAATCGACAAAAAAATCCAACGGGTTAGATTTCCGTTAGATTTTCTTTTGTTTTTCATCGCGCGCGAAGAAACCACCGCGGAAGTCGCAGGCGCATTCGGAACGATACCTGTCGCAGAAAAATAAATATATAACCGAAAATGAGTAGAGGTGCCAAAGCGAAATAATAAATAAAAACCGCTCGAAACTTTCGGACGAATTGACGTGGAGTTCCGACCGAGTAAAAACAAGGCAGACAAGAAACACGAAAAGAACTCGTCGTGTTAATTACGTGTTTCGTTAGGCGTGTACGGAGCAAATCGCGGCAATTCATCGCAATAACGAACGCTATTCAAACACAGACGCGATATCGCCGCGGGCTTACCGTTCTTCCGTGGTCACGTCGACGGGGTAGACGACGAAGACGGTGATAGTTATTGGCCGCGACAGCCATCGACGACGACGGATTATCGTGGCGCGCAACAATCGCACGAGACAAATACCGTAAAAATATTATCTTAATCGGTTTTTTTTTTTATTTGACGTGTAATTAAAACGAAAACGGAACCGTCAGAAGAGTGAGTGAGAGAGAGAGAGAGAGAGAGAGAGAGAGAGAAATAGAGAGAGAGAGCGAGAGAAGAGAGAGAAAAAGAACCCGGAATAGGAGAAACGAAAATCGGTTAAAAGGCACGTCGAGGGCCGCACGTAAACTACTGGCGCAGCGGATGGAAGTGGAACGTTTCGCCGCTCGCGAGGCGCGCACACACGCGCGCGCGCCCCCTCTCCTCCCCCGCGCGCTACGCTCTCGCTCGCTCGCTGACACTCGCACGCACGCGTCGCCGGCCGAGAGAAACGAGAGTATACTATATACGTTTTACGCCGAAAACCGATTAATGTCAAGTACAAGATTACGGACGACGGCGAGTCGGGCGGCCCTGAACTAGGCACACATTGTCGTCGTCGCTACCAGATAAAAATATTGTTTTAACATGATGTTTCGATCGGTCGACGCGACCCTTTTTCGCGACGGATTTTCGCCGAAAACTTTCGGGGCGGGGGGGAGGGTGACCCGAACTCCGCGACGGCGGCGCTTTTTCGAATTCCAATAACGAGCAGGTGGTCGTCGAGGAGGTGGGGAACCGGTCGCCGACGAAAACGAAACGCCGCCGAGCGCGGCAGAAAAAGTAATAGGTAGGTAAAATGGGAAAGATAAAAAAAAAAAAAACAAGAGGAGAAAAAAGTGGAACGTATTGCACCATTTTTACACTTATATCATAACCGCGATCCTGACCCACTTACCTCTGGGCGCATGCCGACGTCCTTAGCGATAGTTCGCGCTGCGCGCCACCGACAATAAATTAATCACGTCCACATACGTAACGTTGTGGTCACGAACAATAATTCTCAAGTGCCGCCGATTTATCCGATCGATTGATTTTTACTCTGCGAACCCGCGTTCTTCCTGCGCGAAACAATAATACGATCGTGAGTTAGTTATATCGTGTGCGTCGTGACGTAATAATATTAATCGCCGAGATCGCCGAGCGAAAAAATTCGAACGGGTTAGGGGGGAAATAAGAGAAAAAAACGATTTCTAATCGCGGTCGACGGGACCGGGATGGAGAGAAGACGGGAGTCGGCGATTAACCGAGTCGAAAAACTCGATTAAAATATTAATAATAATCGTTATTATTACGATGTGCCGTCGTGGCCTACGCGGCGCGACGCCGACCAGACGCACGTTAGTCGACGTTCGAAAAGAGTAACAGTGCCGCGGAGAGCACCACTGGGGCTGCTGCGACTCGGGCACTCAGCTGACGACGCAGACGCGGCGGGAACTGCCGTAACGCGGCGAGAACTATAGATGTCAGCGGCGAAACGTTACAACGTCGGTGGCGGTTGACGGTCGGTCGGCGAGTGTGGCGTGCGGTGTACCGTGTACGTGTGACGGCGCGTTGCGATACCTACGCCGCCGCCGTGTTGCTAGAAACGCGCGTGTGTGCATGTGGGGGATAACCGATCGTCGTCGGCACGCACGGGGACGCAGCGGCGGCGGCGGCGGCGGCGTCTCGCAGCGTCCGGCTCGTGACGTCACGGCAGTCAGCTGTTCCGGGCCAATGGGTGACGGCGGCAAGCGAAAAACGTGCCCTACCCCGCGGGCTCCGGCTACCCTCCTAGACTCGGTCGGTTTCGCGGCAATCCACGCGCTTCGCCGCTGCCACCGCCGTACCTGATGGCCGCCGAATACCGTTCTGGTATCCGTGGGCGGCTGCTGCGGTTGCCTGAAGCACGCCAAAATATTTTGTATTACGCGCGTACGCATTGTCGTACGGGACGTATTGTTCGAGTGCGTTTATTATTGTGTGACGCGCGCGCGACGACGACGACGGATCGGGCGGAGTGTGCGCGGATCGATATGCCGCCGCCGGCCGACGGTTACTTACCGCGAACGTCCTGTCGCGACGATTTTCAAAAAAAAAAATGACGACTTTAATCCAATGCGATTCGTACTTAGAGGTTTCGACACCACACTTAAACTTTCCGGTTTTCGTTTTACATCGATCCCGTGTGTGTGTGTGTGTGTGTGTGTGAATAGATTAAGTATACAGTATTTAGTATATTTAATCTATGGTGTGTGGTGTGTGTGTGTGTGTAGCGATGATAGTTTGCCGCGCTTATTCTTCCTATTGTCTCGTGCGCGGGCTCTTCCTCGACAACGGTCATTGTCTGCTCGCAGCGTCGCAACGCCGCCGCCAAGGACGTGTATTATTATTATTATTATTATTACAGTCTCGTGTGTAAACAGTTTTTTTTCCACCAAAGCCGTTTGATCGCACGGTTATCGAACTGCGTGACGCATTATTTTCCCGACTATGACGCTTGTGTGGCCGCGAGGATAATTCCCAGATAGGCCCGTCGAATCTCCGATAACCGCCGGGATTCAGCATGATGACGAGAGCGGCTAGGGACTAGACTTTAGCGCCTACAACGTTTCCATGATCTTAGATTTTCATATTTTTTAGTCTGCGGTTGCACACACGCGTTTAATAACATAATAGTTATAAGTTTATAACATTCTTAAGCATTAGTGAAATGTTAGACCTATCGAAAATATTGTGATTTAACAAAGAATTTTTAATTAAATATTATGTATATATTTTATATTATAAATATTAAATACTATGATAGCCACCAGCAACAATTCTTTTTGATTGGAATTAATGTATTTTTATCTCATCGTTTGACTATGAAGATTCTGTGTTCTAATAAATTACCAATTTTCCAGCATAATAACCAGCGTATTCAAGATTCTCCCGTCCTACAGCCATAATTATAGTTTTATACTGTTTGATTTTCTTCTTCAAATACTCGAATACCCTCTTTAACCATACTTTACCCATTAAAGTACTGTAGATAACGGCTGATCCCGGTAGGTCACACGTTTTACAAAATAAATGTCTATTCTTGCTCGTTGAGTTGAAATAAATAATAATATTTATAATTAAGTCCGGACAATGGCTCAATAATAATATTGTTGTCTAACATTTGGCACTCGTCTTTCTTTTTGTTATGTACAATGTTTAATAATACTATTTGTGTTTACTTTACCATTGATAGTAGAGTAGATAATAGGCAATAATACTGTATGCTTATAATTTACTCATTTTTAAATCGTCTATGTAATCAATGGACAACTGTGAAGTAGACAACAAGATAATAAAAAAATGTAATACATTAAAATTTAAAATATAACTACATGCATAATGTGAGTTAAATTTATGGACATTTTAGTACATTCAACATATTAAATCTAATTGTGCTTATGATAGCAATATAACTTATAGGAATTAAAAATACGATATTGTTGTATAGGTTATAGACCGTTGTCCACTGATATCTAAGAATAAAATACAAAAACGAAATTTGATCATTTGATCGCATCACTGGTTCTCTGAGTATAAAATACCTACGGACGAAAAACTATGGTGCCGGTTCAAAGTTCAATCAACTATCAACAGTATTGTTATTGTCTGTTGATGATCAATGTAACTATATGTAAGGGAACGGGAAGACCGCGGGTTACGGACATATTATGAAATTGCACCCCTACTAGAAAACAGCAATGGTACTAGTTTGGATCACTGAGTAATAAAATAATTTAACCGATAGATCAATACTGAAAATAAAAAGTGAGACGTAATGACGACTCACGTGATATGTGAAACTGAAAATGTCAATTTCAATGAAATGAACCGATTTCGAGGCCATCGGGTCCGGATCCGGAACAGGAAGAACTTGAATTTCAACAATTTATGCCGATATACTAGTGTACGTCGTACGTGTAACGCTGAAAAACTCAAAATTAGTGTCCATTTACAAAATATTAGATATTTCCCAACTCCCATCCTCCAACGACCGTTTTTATCATGTTAGTTTTTTTGTCGTCAATGGTCGACGCGTTAACCCGAGAAAACGATGAACAATAGTTTAAATTTCTCTATCCACAAAATACTCAACTTGCATTTCGCAACGTATAATATACAAGTTACATCCATAGATACTTGACTATTTTCGGTACATAAGATTCGATTTCTGTGTCAACTTAACACGAAAGATAATTTTTACTCTGTAAGATAATAATGTTTATGATTGAATTATAAAATAGTTCAATCGAAGTAAGATCTGGAGATTTTTATTACCAAATAATACTGTTTTCTTTGATATATTATTATGTAAATAAATTGATTTTCCACAGTGACTAACAACTACAGTCCAAATTTCGAATTGTTATTCTATAGTAAATACATATGCATTTCAATACTTTATTGAACATGAATAGTGTGTGGGACGAAGAATACTTGCTTGTCAACTATATAACATGCTCATCTTAATAGGAAATTAATTAGTTTAGTACAATACCACTAATCAAAAAAATAAAAAGTTTTGGGAATCATATTTTTATTACATACAGAACATAATAATAAATGATAGATATGTTTTAAAACTATTTCGATATTCAAAATAATTTAAACATGTTTATTTATTAGACTTTGATCAGTACTTTTAATTGGATGTTTATTTATATTTATTTTATACAATTTGTATACAAGTTTACCTTGTTTAAAGCGTTCTCAAAATAGTAAACGTATTTTGTATGTTATTTGTGTAATTACTTGAATCATTTGAAATAGACATTAATTTTTGTAATTTATTCGTTAAATCATAAACCTTTTCAGTTCTAATAATCTGATGAACGTTTAGTTTTATACAGTAAACCTATACAAAAATTATCGATTAAACTAATTATTATCTGAGAATAGTCGCTTGGTCATATCTATAGTTAACAAATTTAACCAACACTAATTTGTCCGCATATTTAGTGACCCACTTTGTAAATATACGCATTAATATTCGTAATGAATTAATTTACTCAAGGACACTGAGAGTAAAAAAACTAAATTCGACACTTATTTGTTATTAGTTTATTATAAAAGAAAAAGTATAATTTTACTAATAGCATATACATGATAATAGCTAGTATTATACCATTATATTATGCACAAAATATAAATATATATAATATAAGTCATGTGGATTGAAATGTTGACACAAATAGTTAAACCCATTAATAATTTTTCAAATAATTTATATCGCGTATACATTTTAAAAACCAAGTATCAAATGGAATATTTACGAAAATGTATAACCATATAACTCCGGAATTGTTGATACGAGTATCTATCGCCGATATCAGACTGATAGACAATTTTTTATAAATGTCTATTCATTACATGTGTTTAGTAAGTGTTCATATATATTATAATACTAGTTATTACATATATAATATATACATTACAATAGTCAATAAGTAATGGCACTTCTCGTTATGTAAAAATATATTAACGTAAATTGATCCTGAGTAGTAAGAGGACTCAATAATAAAATAGTTCGTCGGAAATCACTCAAATGGCTTATTAGTTATTATGACGAAACTGAACTCTTATCAATACACTCTTATGATTATATATTTATATCAGTTATATGTTCTTATAGATTATAGTACATTAACTAACTATAGTACCATAGGCATCAGGTCAACGAAGAAAATTATGCCGTTATAGGTACTACACCTATATCTTAGGTATACTAAATCCTTAGTAAAAACAAAGGACTGTTTACATGTTGGTCACTCTTGAATTGTTATTAGATCTTAATGCATACTGTTGCTGATAAATGATAATATTGAGTCAAATAAGTTTTATTATTATACTTATCAAAATAATTTTAAAGCCATAAAATTACATTGGTATGAATAATGTGCTAGAGCTAGAGTATATAATATTCTGAAACAAACTCTATATAGAGTTGTTGCATAATCTACTCCTATTCAACTTTGCTAATATTACATATCCCTGGCTACCCCGCCACCGTCAATTAAAAATAAATTGTATAAGGGATCTTCTTAACTAAACTAAATTAATAATAATATTGTGCACTTGATATACTCGTAATATTGTGTACTCTGTAAATGCACATTTGTACATTCACACGATAACTGTTTAATAACATTTATAAAAATGTATTATAATACATTATAATAATTATGAAAATTCAATTTTTATTAATATATAAAAGTACAAATTTTAAAGCACTAAAAAATGGTGGAAATAACATTGAAAATATAGATATTTAAAGCTCAATTTATGCACACAAGGTTTAAAAACGATTTTTAAATAATATGCAATTCACTTCCCTAGTCTTAGTTTTGGCATTTCTGTAATTTTGATGATTCAAAAGTTGACCATAGTGAATAAATACAACATATTGTAAATTTTTAAAGTGGACACTAGACTTTTGATGTAAATAAAAAACTCTCGAGCAACCGTTAAAATGCAAAACACTCATCATATTATTGTTATCACAACTAATGATATCCCTCAACAATATGGGCGCCAATTCTGTGTTAACATCTAAGTGTCCAAGAACTCCTACAAATAATGTGTGAGGAGATCCCTCTGGTTAATTTGGAAGTAAAAGATTGACGTCGTGTCATCGTTGGAATAGTATTGAAGCATTGTAGTCTACTATCAAAAAAATAAAGAATTCCTCTGCGGTCGATGACAATATACTATTAGTCATTCATTAACAGCGATCAATTTTTTCCACTGGTTAGATTATTTGACTAACAATTTAGACTATTTTAAACATAAATTTACATAAAATATGCGAGTATAAAACGTAGACGTTTTATTTATTTGATATATGATTTATAATCATTATTACTATAGAATAGTAATAGAATTTATATAGTATAGAATTTATGTTTTTATATTATATATTATAATGAATTTAGGACTAATTTCCATGCTTCAAAATTTAAGCGTGTTCGGAAATTCATGGCTGTAGGGTAGAAACTAAATCAAAAGTTCTCCCAGCTCCTCCGAACACAACACCAACACAACTTTTA
Organism: Drepanosiphum platanoidis; assembly: GCA_948098885.1. Lineage (NCBI taxonomy): Eukaryota > Metazoa > Arthropoda > Insecta > Hemiptera > Aphididae > Drepanosiphum > Drepanosiphum platanoidis. The sequence continues at coordinate 139,762 of OX402534.1, read as the reverse complement.
AATTTTCGACTGATAAAAATATTTATTTAATTATGAGTTATGATATTCATAAATATTAAAACATTTAAAAGATATTATTATTAAAAGTTATATAGGCTCACAGTAAGTATGACAGATGGACCCACAAAAAAAGAAACTTTTAACCAATGTACATGTATATCATAGAAATTGTATTAAACAAATGATCTTATGTGTAACGTTTAATAAATTAAAAAAGTAAATTTATTATCAGATAGGTTAGCAGAAGACGTTGTTGAATATCTTTACAAACAAACGAACAATACACTCATAAAAGGTACAATATATTAATATACGATTTTATTTTATAATATAATTACTAATTAGTATCAAAAAATTCAAAACTTTGGTATAGATAGGAAGTTAACGGGAATGTATATGGGTAATTTATTAATATGAGAAATATTGATCCTTGATATTTTAATATTGCAGACTTGCAGTAATTAATAAATATGTTAAACCACTTATATCTATATTTACTATTTAGCTAAAAATACGTACTTAAATAAAGTACAATACCTCCTGTAATGTCGCTTAATTAATTTCGTGACAATTTGTATTATCTTATATGATTGGTTGTAACGCGAACAACCGCGATTATCACATGATTAATTTGAGCATTAGGTACGTGAAAGACGAAAACAATAAATAAATAATTATGACCCATGTATAAAATTATTTTACTTAATGACGTCGATAAGAGACGTGCAGTATTCACAACATTTTATTGATATAAATACACGTGTATTCTATGGTCTATTTTTTTTATAGCTATATGTATGTATAACCTACACTCTACAGGTTACAGGTAGGTACACAATAAAACAGCAAAACAATGCAATGAATTTTTCAAGTAAACTACCTATATAATAGTTATACCTGTGCGCAATATAATGAAAACAAAAGTAATACAAAACTTCATAACTTACATTTTCACGTCGTTTTCCGTGTTACATTATTGTCGTGCGTTTGAGTTATTTTGTTTTCAAATTCCGCTATTGATCATATCCATCGAGTAAATTGCACTAAACATGTGTACAGTTAAAATATCAATAATATGTACAAATTTTTTTCCAAACAAATTTAATATTAAATAGTAACGAATTTCGTTCGTCGTTCGTGCGATAATGGATATACGTTCACAATATGATGCTTTACTATTGTATGGTATGTTTAATTTTTCAAACATTATGTTACGTTAAATATGTATATAAATTATAAGTACTGTGTATGTGATAATAGCATAGATTAAAAACATAATTATTTTTTATTATTATTTTATGTTATTTATTTATTTGTTTAGTATTATTTAATCTATAGTAATAGAGAATGCATAGATTATAATATAATATAGAAACATACCGGTTAGTCCAACGATGAAAATGAAAAAAAAAACGAAATACTGACTGAAATTATGGATTAAACCGTAATAGGTAAGCGTGTTGATAATAATTGCAAATCTAGACGGGCACATTGATTTATTTCTACCAAGGTACCTACATTGATTTATTTCATTGAACGTGGTAAGCATTTTCGATTAAGACACCGATACCGCTATTTGATTGATCGCGTTGACCAGTCGGCAAAAACATTTTACCACGATAACGTCTACACCGGATATTTGCAAACTGTACTGCTATATTGTTCGGTAGACTAGATGGTACGTAGAAGGCCTCGGTGATGGCGGTAGTAGAAACGGAAAATTAATAAATACATTTTTATTTTTATTAATGTTTGTAACAGGTCTTACATAGCCATTACTATTTTATACTTACTTACGTAAATATTGAAAATCCCGAATTGCAAAGGAAAAAATACTACCTAAATCTAACTTTGATTAGCGCGCGCTATAATTATTGGTATAATTGCCGCGGCAATAATTTAAGAGTTTATAAAAAAGTAAATGGAAAGTGTTGAACCTTTTTAGCATTTTCCCTATTTTTCGGAGAAACCGCCTTTTTGAATGCGCTTGTTAGATTTGGACCGTGATAAATTATAGGAGAAATTGCTGTTTCTAATGGTTTAGCAAATTTATTTTCGCATGTATTTAAACCCCAGAATAAATTTAATTAATAAATTGTCTAAGGTACATCGACGACGACGACGAAGACAAATGATCAGTGATACCAACCGGACGCGACGGAGTTTCGGCCGCGACTGATAGTAGTTTTTTTTCATAGTTAGTTATCACATGAATCGACGACGACGATCCCCAACCATAGAGTAATATTACTCTATGTCCCCAACTCAAGTCCAACCGCCCGGACTCCAGAATAATATTAACCGTGGACGTCGGCGGGACGTCGATACGCGGACTGTCTTCGCGGGTGACTCATGTTTATGGTATGAGTCATGGAGAGACGAAGGAAAATGTCAATTCATACCATATTTCGCAACTCCAGCAGAAACCTAGATTATTCTTTGCAAAAACAAACAATTGAGCGGCAGGCTCACAAAACCGAACGATGATCGAGGATATTCCTATAATGATAAACGTGCTGAATCGAAACGTTATATCATTAGTATACCGACTATAGTTTTACGATACACATATGAAGGATACGTCTAAGTGCGCAAAATGTTACAATTACACTCTAATGGTTCGATAAATAATGGATATACTGTGAGTACCCACATATTCCCTTCTGTATGAAATGAAAAATGTTTTCACTGGTTAAACTATAACTATTTTGGCTATAGAGCTTCTTACTTCTTCGTTTTTTTTATCATGTCCCATCTCATAATTATAAGCACACCTGTTAGTCATAACGTTATAAAAAAAAAAATTATTTCATTTTTTTTTCAAAGTACTTTTGAAATGTGGACTAGGCAATTTGAAAATTAATGTTATATCAAAAATTTTGTATTTTATAGATATTATACTTGGAGTATTAGCCAATGTTTTAATTAATTAAATTATAATAAATCTGTACAACTTTTGGATTTCATTAAAATAATTATTTATATCAATTTAATCACTAACCCTAATGTAATACAGACATTATAGTGAAAGACATTAGGAATAAAATCTTGTAAGGTTTTTATCCTGGCTAATGAAATAAAGTACATTTTGCTTTAGAAAACAAATATTATTGTTGATTTTAAATCAATTTAATTCAAGTTTTACTGTGCTTATTTTAATCTTACCTGTACATTTTGTAAAATATAGAATAAAAATATTTATTTTTAGAATTGTATTGCAAGAGCAATGTATGATAACATTGCTGAAGCACCAGATGAATTAGCTTTTCGAAAAGATGATATATTAACAGTATTAGAACAGAATACAGCTGGTCTTGAAGGATGGTGGTTGTGTTCATTACGTGGCCGACAAGTATATATTCATTTAAGTCTACCTTCTAAATAAGTTGTATTCAACTATTCTTTTTTTGATTAGGGAATTTGTCCTGGAAATCGTTTAAGGCTGATACCAGGTGTATATGAAGTGACAGAACACCAAATTATATCAAGTTGTGCTCATGATCAAAATCACTTCAACCTCGAAAGCAAACATCAGAGCTGGCATGCTAATTTAAATAAAGTATTTAAGAGATTGGACACAAATTCCTTTTCAAAACATTAACTGTAACTGTTATTTTGTTTTGTGTTATGTTTTTGTAAATAGGTGACATCACAACCAAAATTGGGTGACCTCCTTACATATGATACACCTCAAAAAACAGTCGATACTAATGGTTATAATATTCCACCCACCAATCATAGTGAGAAAATTATTTGTAAAATATTTTACTAATAACAAATTTTGGCTACTATTGTGTTTTTAAAATATATTATATATTTTTTTTATAGCATTAGATCGTATAGCCAATGATTACATAAAACGACCACGCAGTGTTGGAAGCAGTAGTGGTTGCTGTAGTGATAGCTATGATCCTCTCCCAAGTCAACATCCCCTTGTTTCAAAAGAAAGCTATGATGTGCCTAGGCCATTGAATATTCAAGTCACTCCAAGTAGTTCAATCAGTTCATTATCAACTGGTGGTATTTGCAGTAGTGCAAGTGGAAGTGAATCCAATCGGTCTAGTATTGCACCCGATTATGATGTTCCTAAAAACCGAATATTAACTTCTATACCTACTGAATTTCAGAATTTATCTATACATTGTCAAGTATGAATATATCTGTAAATATATGTTAGTAATTTTGCTAAAATAATTTTTTATTTGAAAATAGGATTATGATATTCCTCCAAGCAGTTTGCAACCTAAAGAATTACCCCTTGATCTAAACTACGCATTGGAGTGTTTAGATAAATTAACAACCGATGTATCATCTAATACTATTCGGCTTTTAAACTTTGCCGGACCTAACTGGAGAAATATAAAGAATTTAGAAGCCAATCTTTCCGACATTAAAGTTACATCTTTAAGACTTAAAAATAGTTTACATCAGTTTGTTGAATTTTCAGAAGGCTGTCTAGGAAATGCTTTAAATGCTCGAGATAAAGGTACTGATAAAATATTTTATATAATACAATTTTATTGGTGTTTCTTATTAGTAACATAAATAAAATTTAAAATTTATAAATTTAATTTTCATATTTTTAGGAATCTCAACTAAACTTCATCCTTTAGTATTCAATTTAGTGAAAATCAATAAAATAATAAATTATTCAACAAATACTTTAGACTTCCATGGTTGGAAACCAGATATTTTGAATAGGGATCCAAATATTGAGTGTGAATATTCTGAAGATGCTTTAGATAAATTAATTTCATGTGCCAAATTATTGACTGATGATATACGTCAGATCACATCATTTATTAAGGTAATAATAATGGTTTTATAAATCTTTAAAATCAATGCAACCATAAAATATTATTTTTATGCCAAGTTTTAGTTGTTTGACCATAAATTAATTTTACGTGTAAAATTAAAAATATACTTTCCACACAATATTGAAACTTTTGAAGTCTCTTTACAAAATACTAAGATTTGTAAATTTCATTTTTAAATTTTATATATTTTATCATTTTCATGTATAATGCAGAGACAACTTATATATTAAAAAAAATCTTTAAATTTTTATGTAGCAAATAATTTTCTTACCACTTATCTATGATATCATAATAGTTTTAGTTACTGTTATTTATTTTATAAACAATTTTTTCCAAGTAAGTTTCCCTTTCATAAAAAGGTATACATCTCAATTGTCTTTTTTGTCATTCATTTTGGAATTGTATAAGATTTATTGTTGCTATTAAAGCCTTGAATGTATTTATTAATAATTTAATGTACTATTATTTTGTGGAAGGTATTTTATATATGTATGTGTTACTTTTTAAATATATTTCTAAAACTTTAATATTTATAGGGTAATTCTACTCTTCTATTTAAAAAAAAAATAATATCTATTGAAGATGAAGAAGATGATGATTATGAATATATAGGAAATGATAAAAAGCAAAGCATTAGTTGTGCTTCAAGTACTACTTCCATTAAAACTGAAAGTTGTTCTTCTAGACTTTCTAGTGCAGATAAACAAGTAAAATATTTTGAATATTAATATATTGTGTCTTGATAGTATCTATTTAAATATTTATTATTTATTGTTATCTTCTTATAATATTCTAATTTTACATTTTTCATATCTTAAACTTTTTATCTAGTGATAGACAAAATTGTTTTAAAGATACTAGAACTTTACTAAATTGAATAGGTATTTTTTAATAAAAGTTAAAGATAGTTTTTTCTTAATTTGAAAAATGATTTTTTTTTAAATTTATAAATCTTATATTTTATTTTAGGTATTTAATTTCTATACTCATCAAATTGTTGGTCAATCAGATTTGTTAACGAGTCACATAAACAAGTTTTTGCGAATTGTTGAAGAGAATCATCCACCACCAGTATTTATCTTGAAACTTAAGTATATAATATTAATTGCTCACCAATTGGTTGTAGTTGGTGATATAATATGTCAAAATTTACAAGAATCCAATATGAAAAATCATGTAGAACAGTGTTCGAGAGCTTTATCTGTAAGTATTTCAACAGTAGTTCAAAAATCAAAAAGAGCTGCACAGTTATTTCCTAGTGTAACTGCTGTAAAAGAAATGGTAGACGCTATTATAGAAATCTCTCATATCGTGAATGATCTTAAAATATCAGTTTTAAAAACAATAACTTAGTATGTATTCTATTTGGTTTGTTGCTATAGAATGTGTGATTTTTTTTTCCAGTAAAAACATTATGAGTTTTTAAATTAAATGTGATAGTACTGATGATAATACACTTTGATATCGGCATAAAACTCATAATCTGTTATTTAAGCAACTAAGTTTTAAAATTTTTAAATTCTTGCTGATATTGTAAATCACATTTTCAAGTTGACAAACCATCATTTAAATAACTTCTGAATTGTTTGCAAGTCAAAATATTTCTTTGGTAGTTGATAAGTGTTTTACTAGTCAACGATATTATAATTAATTTTAGAAGAATGTATTAACTATATAAACTAAACACTGAACCTGTATAAAAAAATGTGTACGATTAGGATAACTAATGATAAATTAACATTTTCATATGAAAAAAATAATAATAATTGAAGGGTGGGCGGGAATAACGTGCTATGTAACATTTTTTCAATTTTCATGTTTTTGCAGAATAACGTACTATGAAGCAATCTCAATATATTTTAAGAATCGAAAAATTCCCAGCATGTTTTTATCGTACACAATCATCGTGTATAAACTTAGAAACCGGCGATTAGTTGACTATTATAACGTGCTATGTGCGGATATCACGATTGTATTACCTATTTAACTATAACAAGTCTAAATAATTTATCTTGTAGTAATGTTAACCATCTAAGTGATAGACGAAAACAGAAAATCAATATGACAGATTGGAAAAATGTAAAAAAAATGGTAAAGTTAAATAAAATAATGGTAGAGTGTTAAAGTCGAATATGTAAGAACGTGCTACGTGCGTTCCAAATCACATTAAAAAAAATGTATAATACAGTTTTCGTTTTTAGTTGTTCCTGAACATTTACGAAATGTTACATAGCACGTTATTCCCGCCCACCCTTCAATTGTTAAATCTATTAATACATATTATATATTTAATAATATCCAACACTTCTAGCAGTTATTGTCAAATGAAATCTAATTTTAATGGTTATTAATTTAGTATTAAAATACACTAGTTACCTTATTATGTTGTCTTTTTTAAAGTCATTCAAATAAAAAAAACTCATAAAAATTGTTACCAAATAAAAAAAAGACAATTTAAATATGATTATAATTATAACAAGGATAAATCATAGATTTTTGGTTGAAATTTAATTTTGAGGACAATATTCTAAATACTAAACACAACCCTAAGTCTCTTTTTAGGTTAAGTGTATTAATCATTGATTAGTTAATTTGTGTATTTTTTATTTTAAGTTTTGTACAATCTAATTTAAACCATAAAGATCATTTTACGTATTTATAAAGTTTGAATTTTTATAATTATTAAAAAATAAAACAAAATAATAGTCACTCAAAAAAATGTACTCAAATGATTTTTATTGTTTAATCATAAATATAAAATATGCATTTTGAAATAATTAATTTAGTACAGCCAAATTAAGAATATTAATAAAATTAATTCATAGTATAACAGATTTACATGCAAAAATGTTTTTCCTAATAATTCAAATTAAAAGTTTATTCATTGTATATCAAATAATTCTGAATAATAAATGGGATAATCAGTGAGTTATAATCTAACAAAATTGTTGTGTTTAACTTTAATCTACCACGCACACATAATTCAATTTATGGTGAGTGTCAGCACAATGATTTTGATCACATCTCAATAAACAATATTATTCAATAACATTTGGTCTGTCCTAGTATCTTTGATAGTTGTTTGTAACTATAATAAATTAAAGCTAAAATAAATAAAATATAAATATTACTTATGAAAATATAATTACTATAAGAGCTCTTAACAGTTATGGCTACCATTGAGATATTCTATGTTCCATAATAATTAATGAAAACATAAAAGAGATATGTGAATTAACAATTTTTTTCTATTTTAATTTTCAAATCTATTACTTAAAACTTAGCTTGAAAGTGTGTACAACTCTATTTGTGTATATTTATGTTTTAAATTATTATAATTATTTAAATTTTCAAGTTTTGTTTTGAAATGCATAAATTATGTTTAAAAATCTAGTCATTTAGGTAAAACCAATTCTTGTATCAATGAAAGCTTCCAATAGCAATTTATACGTATACATTTTTCATGTGTATCGTGTATGGTTTGTGAGAATCGTGAGTCATAAAATCTTGTGATTTTAAATGTAAGGTATTCTTATATGTATATTGTATTTAGAGAAACATTTTCTTACCAGTCAAGTATTAACATAGTATTATTATTATTATTTTGATTTTGATATATTTAATATTTTTATTGGTATTTATTTTTTTTACAAACATTTATATTTTATCCTGTGATTATAATTTGTTCCTACATTTTGTGTGAGTATACATATATTTTTCATATATTTTGTGCAACATTTTATAAAGTATTAATGTAAAATGAATCTCAACTTTTATTCTTATTTGTATTATATTCGTTAATTCCAATATTCAAACATATTACAAGATAACTGTTGGCAGCTAATTTTAAAAACTATTCCTTAATTTATTCATCATGCTTGATTAGTTTTTATACTACGATGAAACCTCTATTAATAGAAAATTGGTTACAATTTCAAAGTTGTCTATAACTGGGCGAATAAAATGTACAGATATTTTTTATAAGACATGACGAATATTTGTTATCTAGAAGTTTTCGTTTTTGAAAACAGTCTGTAAATAGTGGTTTTACTGTAATAAAGATATTATATGTCTTAGATGATATGGAAATTTCAGCAAGTAGATCAATTGTGGCATAATTCCTTCGTGAATGGTATTTTAACACGGACACAATTGTTTTGATATATTTCAATTATTCATAAATCTTAAAGTGTACATTTACCTGTACTATGTTCTTTATAAACAATAATAGCATTTATTTATTGTAACAAGGTTGTGCAATAGTTTTTATTAATTTTTAAATGTCTAAGTAATAGATATACTGTGTTTATAATATTTGATATTATATTAATAACTATTTAAGTTACGAAATATATTTAGTTTAACATGACATGTTATTATTATTTAAGAACTATATCTTTTTATATTAGATAGTATTAATTTGTAGGACATTTTGTAATGGATTTTCAGAAACCAATAACATTTATAAAATCAGTGTTAAACAATACAAGTAACATAACGTACCCATAATTTTTTACTTTTATAATTAATATCTTATGAAATTGTAATACTAGAATTTTAGACTTTTTTCAATTTTATAGTACTGTAGCAACTAATTACAATGAATGATATTACAAAATCATTTAATATTCCACGACATAACAAGCAATATTTTTATCTAATTTGTAATCATGTATACAGTTATTTATTCAAAATTAAATACAAGGGAAAATAAATGATATGATATACGCAATAATAAAATTATATACCTGGTTTTTTTTTCTTATTTTCGATTAAATTTTCCTTCTTAAATGTTTGTGAAATATCTTTGAATATAGCTAAAATTGAAGTACCGGAGTCTTCAGTAGTTCACTGGAGTCTTAGGTAATCTAAGTACCTACTATTTGATAGTTATTTACAGGGTTACAAAAAATCCAATTGTTACTTATAAATAATTAGGCAGATGTACTAATTGTTGTTAAATAATTAAATCATTTGCTGACGATACTGCTATCCTTTCAACTACAGCATCGCACCACCTCCAAGAACACTTAAATCTCATAGATAATTGGTCCGATAACTGGATGATCAGTATTAATGAAAGCAAATCCTCTCAAGTTACTTTTGCACTACGCCCCGGTATTTGTCCAACCATTAAACTCAAAAATAAAAGCATTCCTGTCTCGAATGAAACTAAATACCTAGGAATAACCTTAGATAAATGCCTAACCTGGAAACCCCATCTGCTCAACAAAAGGAAAATTGCTAATAGCAGGCTCTATCTGTTCCGACCCCTCCTCAAATCCAAATTAAACTTAAATACTAAAATGCTAATATACAACACGATGATCAGACCTGTCAGGTCATACGGCATTCAGATCTGGGGGCCGGCCAAACCCTCTAACATCCGCCCTATCCAAAATATTGCCCTACGAACCATAACTGGTGCTCCATGTTATGTACATGACCAACCTCGCTCTCCACAATGACCTGAAAGTTACAAATGTCACCGACTTTGCCAAACTCCATTATCACCGTTTTCATAACAAATTAAATTTAAATCCAAATCCACTCATCAAAAACATGGCCACCCCATTCATAGGCTAAAAAGAAATTGGAATCGCGACTTGCTTCGTTGACCTAATTCAATAAAAAAAAAAATTAAAAATTAAAAAATAAAATAAAAGTTCGGAGGTGACACCAATGGGTGTCTTCCCTAAAAGCCATGTTTACCTAATGCTATGTATATATATATATATATATATAACAAAAATACTTAATGTGCATGCTGTATAGATCGTTTTTTAAATTAATAAATAAAAAAAAAAATAATTAAATGTTAATTCATCAATTGAAAAGATTGCCGTATAAAAAAATATTTGTTATAGTGAAAATAATATCTACTCGATTTTGAATAAATTTTAAACCATTGAAATGCAGGTTTCTAGATAACCTGAATGCTGTGGAGAACATTCTTGTTTATGTAAAACGCTACTGCGATTTATAGGATCCTTTATTGCAGTTTAAATCCAAAAAACGAAACAAATTTTAGATTAAAAACTATTAATATTGCTTTCTAAAAAGTATAAATTAGTTAAAAAAGATTTTTCTTAACATTAATTTCATATTTCAGGTTTAGAAAATTATAATTTTGGCATAACAGTTGTTTTATATTTGATCACATGGAATACCTGAGATCCATTTTTTTTTCTATCAAATACTCTTAAAAATAATAATTAATCGATTCAACAGAATGATCAGAGAATTTTAAACATACATTATAAAAGTATTTAATTCAACATAAAATATTCATATTATGTTATATTATGTTATATAATATTCATATTATATCTCATGTTCAAAAGCAAAGTTATTTTAAACTCACTCGTTTGTACCTATAATCTAAAACAAAACTAAAAAATTATGTAAATAAAAAAATATACTTAATAGAATTAATTACATACGAGTAATTATGACTCGTATAAAAATTATATAACATATATTTATACTGAGCTTTAAAGTTATATTAAATACATCTTTTATCTTTTAAAAAGCACCTTGTTCATTTATTCAACTAGACAAAAATTTTGATTGATAGACTTTTTAGATTATAAGTAGTAAAATTGAATATTAAATAAATTAAAATATGGCAAATAAATAGTTAGATAAATCTTGAAAGCCATACAGTTTTTAATTTTCAAGTAACATAAATTTCAGTTCTTGAAGCATCATGCATATTTTTATACAATTACCAAAAAACAATTGGACTCGGAAATAATATTTTTAATTCCGGATAAAAGTAACCTATTATTTTTTTAATTCAATTTTTTTTTTTAAATAAAGATATATTTGAAATACACTGTGTTATTATATGTAATTGGTACATTTATTATAATATGAAAAGCACATAAACCCAATCATTTAGACTCAATTTCAATTTTTTTCATTGCGTTGGTCAAAGAATCACTACTTGGTATGTCGTCATCAGCACACAACAATGTAAAATGGGATAAGTCTTTCTTCATCGCATAAGCATCTTCCCCGTCAGCATAATATTTTGGTTCAATTTCAGAAATTGTAAACTTCAATGTGTTAGTATATAAATTTAATGCAGCCCTATTACTCTTGCGCACATGCAATGATACATATTTGGCCTGAAAACATTCTACCATAGCTCTAGCAGCTTGATCCATCAACTTTTGAGCTAATCCTAATCGTCTATGTGATCGTTTCACCGCCAACGATGTGATATGTCCATGAGGATTATCTTCACAGTCTTCCTCCATTTTTGCCAACACATAACCCACAATGTTTCCTTTTTCATCTTCGCCCACATAGCTCAACTGGGGCCATGACAGACCATGATAAAAGTAGTACTTCATTTGATAATTTTCAGGAAGACAGAGCAGATTACAGTGTTGCATATTCATTAAATCATCCGGTTTAGCACAGCGAATATTCATTTTTTGGCAGCAAAGTTACTTATTGAGTCTTTTGAGTTTTACTTGAATTATCGACTTCGGGAGCTTGTTGAGTTAAAAGTTCCCGTACTAATTTAAATTTAGACAGGTACAGCTTCCAAACCAAACACCACCCTACAAAAATAAAAAATACATTTCAATTTGAATATTTTGTTGAGAAATTGAAATGGGTGAAAATTACAATAGCAAGGTCATAATGCATTAAGAATTTTACATAAATAGATTGTTCAGTTTTTAAATTTATTACTCAATTTTACGATTGGTTTTGTTGAAATCAAATGGGGTTTATATTTCTATTATAGAATTTATGAACAATAGTACCCTACTTTTTGTTCCTACAAATCAATTAGTACATAATAATACAAAAGGTATATAAAGAATATTATTGGGAAATCATGACATAAAATACAAAGGTATGTATTATATTAATATTGCTATTACATAATTGATGGCGCATTAATGTAAATGAAAATATTTTAATCAGTTCAATAGTTATTATCTATTTTGTTACTATTATTAATCCTTTGATATGCCATCATACCTGAACACAGTAAATATAGTCAATAACAATTATTAAACAATGATATTGATCAATAGGCATCGTGAGTTATTGTTTTAATTATTAGTGCATCACGACACTGGTACCAGTGGCCATATACGAGGCTATAACAGTGTCTTTGTCGAAAGGTAGCGAGATAACACACAGGTCACATGGACAAGAAATAAACGTTGTAATTAAAATATGTCTTGTAGCTGGTACTTACCGATCAATATGAAAAGAAATACGAAGAGAAACGATGCGATTACTGATACTAATATAAACAACCACTCCATAACAACATATTTGAGGAAATTTAAAAAACACAATCGTTCAGAAAACGAACAAGACGAACCAAAGAAAATTAAATAACTCACTATTATAGTGTGACTATTGTTATTGTTGTTCGTCTATAGAAGATATGGTTTGCTTTTGCTATAGATCTCGCACGTATTATTCATCTGTAGTTGCTATAGTTGTTCACGTTTTCTTATCGCGTTTTTATCAAGTCGAGAACGACGGGTGACAGTGCGTCCATATTTGCGGCGAATGAAAAATAGTCTCGTGACGTGTCAACACCGTCGCGACGGATATCGATATTCGATACCTTCGCTTTTCGCGGCCGTAGTTAAATATAGTCGTAGTAGTACGAATTAAATTAATTGTTCGTGTATAATAGGTTAATCGTTAATAGTACTATATAATAGTAGTACGAGTATAATACGAAAATGGCAATGCGATTAAACAAAAGTAAATCGTTATGAAAAATTACCTAAAAGGTCTAACAGGTAAGTACCGAGTAATGAAAAGTAAACGATTTACGCCACTCGTATCAGACGGTTGTTAGAAATGGTCATTAATTTTGACAGAAGTCATTTGTTTAGTACGGTTTCACAATTTCACACTTCCGCGATAATAAATATCGATTTAACTTCAGTTGTTAAGGTCAACGACATAAATAGTCCAAAATTTCGTCTGCTTGCTCGGCGTTTCGGTTATTGTGTAGTGCCACTTTTTTTTTTTTTTACTTTAAATTGTGTCGTGCTTGGAAAAAAAATTGAGTTTGGATATTTTTTATTAAACGCACGGGTACATTATCATTTCAATAATCGATTATTTTTAATGCTTTTTCAAATTTTCAAGGTTAAATGCACCGAGTTACTACCGCAAATCTATGAAATTATAATGGCAATTTGCCAAAATTAAAAAACGATTCCAAGAGTTCTTGGCAATGGTCTGTGAAAAAAATAAATATAATTTCCCAATTGGTACCTAATGGCAATAATCGAACTCGGTTCTCCAGTGTGTTTTCACAATCCTTTGAATCGGTTACAAGTCTAAATTTTTAATTGATAATATTACCAATTATCTATAATAGGGACACTAATCAAATGACTCACCACAACGATTTAATGATTTAATTTTTATTCCACGGTTCTTGGTGGGAAAAAAAGTTAATTATTATTCTATGGTTTATGGACAAGTGGGACATTCAATAAATATATTTTTATCTCATCTTTATTGAACTAAATACTGTATAACATGACGTTTATGTAGCATAATATATACAAATATATTTATATACCTATGTTGTCAAATAGTCAAATAAAGTAAAGTGTTTGTTAAAATCTGATTTCCTCATCCATGACGCACACTGCAAAGTGGCCCAGATAAAATGACTAATAAAATACATTTTATCTGATTCGTAGCTGAATTGCTCGGTTTTTAGTTCCATATTCAGCATTTTGATACAAGAATGTAAGATTAAATACACATTTACATTTACTGCAACACACAATAGTCAATTTGTAAATTTGAAAAATATAGTACGAAGACAAAAAAATAAAAGGCAGAAGCCATACATTGATAAAACCCTTGAAGACCGTACATTTGAGATATCAGATACAGGCGATGTACGAGACGCCGTTGAATATGGACAATTAGCAACAAATATTATTTGACACACAATATTACACAAACAAGTGGAAACCATAAACATAGCAAGGTATTCAATAGGGAGGGGGTTCGGAAACTACGAGACAATAAAGATGGATTTTTTTCACATTCCAAAACAATTCTCCGACAATTCGTTAATACTCAAACCCCAGCATAACTATATTAAAATCTACAACGAAACAAATGATTTCGCATTTCTTTTCAATCCTTATCTGAATTAAACTCCTCCCCACCTCGAAGTAAAAAAAAACGCGTAGCCATTGACGCGGGACGCTCGATTGTACTCACGACAATACAACACACATGTGAAAAAAAAAAAAACACTAAAAACGCGGTAAAATTATCATCGGCAAAAGGCATCTCCTTCGCACGCGTAATTTCGTAAAAATAATGCGAAATTAATTACGAAACGGAACGCGGCACGCGACGCCGGACGACCCGTCGGCATTCGGCGCCGCGAACTCGTGGTTTCTTCCTTGGCGGCGGCGGACTTTGACATCCAATGGGAACTTGGGACAGGGCTGCCAACGGAACGGCGAACGCGTGCAACATGTGTGCCACGGTGCTTTTCGGTCGGTGCGCGTTCCACTGCGGTTCGACATGAAAATCGTATTTATCTACAACGCGCGAGTGTGTGTGTAACCGTGTATTCGCGTGAGGTGTGTGTGTGCGTTTGTTGGTATATACTATACCGTATACTTATTAGTTATTACTTGTGTTTTTTTTATAGTCGTACGATATTATTATTGTGTGGCGGTGTGTTCAAGTGCGTTTGGTGCGTGTCGTTAAAATGGCGTTTTCCTCGCTCCGACCGGCGTCCGCAACGGCCTGACGTTTCCTGCACGGCCAGCCGTCGTCGATTTTCCGTCACGTCCTGACGAGTCGCGCGTCGTTCCGCCCGTATTTCGGACTCGTGCCGTCCACAGTACCATTATCACTTTTTCTGACCCGGCGGAAAATGCCGGACGCCTAGTTCCGCCGCCGCCGCATCCGTCGGCTCGCGCATACAACCGGCATTCCGTGAACAAGGTGTTGTCGTCGTCGCATTGGTTTTAGCGGCGCGTTTGATTTTCGGCGTGTGGTTCGACCACGCGTGCGTGCGTGCGTGCGAGCGAGCGCTATAGTAGACGACGGATTTGTGCGTTGTTTACGTTTTTCAGCTGTCGGAACCGCGTTAGACGTCCACGCCGTCTCTCTCCCGCTCATCGTCGCCGTTGGATCTACTTACGTGGTCGTTCGCCATGGAAGTCGTCGATGTGAACGATCTTCCGTGCCATTCTGACGGCGAAGAGGTCGTTCTGTTGGATCTGGACAAGGCGAACGGCACGGCGGAAGGCGATTCGCCTGAGGTACGCGAAGCGATCGTTGTCAACAACAATGGCGGTGGCTGCTGCGACGGCGACATCGTCGTGGAGCGGGTGGTCCAAGGAGAAATCGTAGATATTAAAGTAGAATGCGAACACGGGGATGAGAGTACCAATGGAACGGTAGACATCGTTGTAACGTGTGATGACGCCGGCGACGTTTCGTCAGACGATCGGATGGAGATCGTTGAAGAGAGCGCGTGCGACAGCACTGAAATGGTAGACTGCGACGTCTCTCAAGTGACAGCTATGGAAGTGACCGTTGACGAAAGCGGCGAGAAAGTGGAGTGTGTCGATGTCACGGATAAAGGTCAGTTAGTCGAGATCGTCGAATTTACCAATATTACAAATTCGACTGAAGACAGCGTCAATGAATCTAATTGCGTAATGGTGGAAGAGCCCAACGAATCATTTGAAAGTGTCGAACAAACTGTGGTCAATGAGGATGAAGAAAATTCCGTTAATTCTGTAGAAACTAAAAATTCAGATGGTTCGATTGTTGTGAAAAAGAATCAGGTAACTGTTACAATTCCTCAACATATCGCTGGGCGTGATATCTCTTCATTGACCGAAGAAACCCTGCCTCGTTCTGGAAAACGAATGTTAAAACCTAGGTTTGGTGTTAAAGTACCATACATTCATATGACTAGCCAAATAGTCACCCAAGATGAAATTGCGAAAGAATTATTTGAAAGATTTCAACAAAAATATCCAATGACCCGTTCTGAGAAGCCAGACAAACTTTTTTCTATGAAATTGACACACCGATTAGCTAATAAAATTTCTCCTGTAAAAAGTCCTGATGGAAAATCTAAGAATTTGACTAAAGCTTCTAATAAAATCTCAAAAAAACTTAATTTAAAAAAGGAATTATTGAATAATAAATTAGGGAAAATCAATAAACGTAAAACATCGATATCTGAAGGAAATAGTTCTAGCAATATTGAAAGTACGGACGTTCAGTTATCTAATAATGTCAAAATAGAATCAATACAAGATACAGATGAACAAGATTTACAATCTGATTCACAACACATAGATCAAATAACCAACACTTTAAAAAGTTTAGATGAGTCTGCTGACCAGCATACAAATAATGTGACTGACGACAAGAATGTTGAAAAGATTACTTCTAATGAAGAATTAATTGCTATACTAGAAGATTTTGAAAATATTGAAACTGCTGACACGAATGGTAACACAGTTCCGGAAACATCTCGAGAAACACCAAAACCAGTTGTAAAAAAGAAGATAGTTCGAAGCACTACTAGAACTAAAAGATCTAAACCGAAATTAGATCCAGAAATAGAAAAACAAATTGCTTTGAAACAACTTCAAGAAGTTTCTAGGCCAAAAAGATTTGATTCTCATTATGCTGCCAAAAGAAAAGCCGAAATGGAAAAAAAATTATTGACTGTTAAATCTGAAATTGGTTCCGTTATAAAACGTAAAAAGCCAGCCTCCGATGAAGTGCCTGAAGTTAAAATAGCTATTGATCAATACATTAAATCTTATACTGACAAACGTCAGTCTACTGTCAAAACGGAACTAACCTCCAATGATGAGACTGCTAGTGATAATGTCGAAGAAGTTGAGTCTGAACCTAAAACTAATGATGTCGCTAAAGCGAGAACCATGAGAGAAATTAATCGACTATTAGGTGATGAAGGAGCAATAAATATGATTTATTCTCTTGAGAAAAGAAGATCTCCAGGTAATAGTAATTCCAAGAACATTCTTCCATCAACTCGTCGCAAGAAAAAAGACTTGATGTTGAAAACTAAATTAGTGAAAAATGCTATGCTTAAAATGAGTTCTCCTGCTAGTTCTGCTTTGTCAGCAAACCGTCTTGGCCGACGTTCAGATGTATGTACTCCATCCATTTCACCTGAAAATAAGTCCACAAGAAAAACTTCTATAGATTCACAGGGTTCAGATCTGTCTGTAAAATGCTTAGGACATTTTTCCGGTAGAAAAACAAATCCAGATTATGAATCTAAAATTATTAGAAAACATTCATCAAGTAGTGAAGCATCTAGTGTTGGTAGTAGCCCAATACGTCCTGTTCCTGCAGCGGAACCTATTAATAACGTGACTGCAAAACATACACCTGTAAAAGCTTTGAGAGTATACACTAGGAAAAACAAAAACTCTGATGATCTATCGTTGAATGCAAACGATCAGTCATTGAACGAAACGAGCAAAGGAACAAATAAAAGTGTTGTAAAAACTAAAACTCCTGCCAGTCAAAAAACTAAAAAACAGCCCTTACAAACACCATCAAAATTGTCACGTGAGTAAATTTTATTTATTAAATTTTTAGAAAAGTTATACCTACATTTATACCTTGCTTACTTATAATTAGGATCATTAGCCGAAAGCATTAAACAAGAAGTTGAAGAAACTACGTATAATGAAATTACTATAAGACGATATGATGGAGTAGTTCATATCACATTAACACCTGTGTCAACTGTGATGAAAAATGCTTTGAATATATCTGTAAGTTTATTGATTAATACTCATAATATAAATTAAAATATATTAGATTGTTTTGTTTTATTTATTGTTCAGGTAATGGAAGAACTGATAAAAGAATTGAGTATTTTAGAAAATGATGATACCTGTAAAGTAGTTTTAGTATCCTCGGCTGGTAGAATATTTTGTCAGGGGTTGGATATTGCACCTCTTATTCACGATGATCCAGAGAAATGTAAAGAAGCGGCTGTTGAAATTTCATCGACTCTCAAGTAATTTAAATTACATATTGTATATCAAAATTATTGAGTTGAAATGAAATTAGATTCAAAGCCAAATTGATTTACTTTTCATTGACAAACAGTAAAAGTTTTAATTGCCTAATATCAGTAGATGTCATATCTTAAAAGGATTTTATCATTTATTTTTTAAATTATTAAACAGGAAGTTCATCTCAAGCTTAAGTAATTTCCCAAAATTACTCGTGGCTGGTGTGGATGGAGCAGCAGTTGGACTTGGAGCTACCATGCTAGTACATTTTGACTTGGTTTTTGCTAGTGATAAAGCAACATTTGAAACACCATATGCACAACTCGGTCATATTGCTGAAGGTGCTGCTACAACCATTTTGGGTAGACTTTTAGTTGCTGAGATGATAATGGGTAGTCAGAGGTTAACTGCTGGACAAGCTCACTATTATGGCTTGGTAACCAGAACACTTTGGCCTGATCGATTTCACGACGAACTTATACCACTAGTTAAATCATTAGCTAGACAATCATTACAGGTTAGCTTTTTTTTATTTAAATAGTCTTTACAATAATTTTCTTAAACTTAATAAACAAATATTAAAATAAAAATTGATTATAAATTCGGATTAATTGATTCTTCTTACAGCAATGATTAGTCTACTTGTTAAGTCTCATTAAGTACTGTCGTAATTAAGTAGCTAGTTTAAGCTACTTATTATTTTTTTTTTTTTGTATGATATAATAACACATGGTCATTACAATTTAATATTACAATTTGACATTGAAATATTATAATTTTAACATAAAATTTGAACGGACTTCAGTATAATTTCAGACTTCGTTTAAATTTGTATTAAAAAGTGTGCACTCGGCTCTGTATGATGGTCCATGAAAAAGCATTTCATATGCTATTCTTTCTTGTCTGTCTTGATGTAAACATAGATGACCATGAGGACAAGTACATACGGTATATGTTGAATAATAGTCACTTCTTATAAACCCACAAAACTGTCCGGCATCACAATCACTCAACTGAAGAAAAGCATAGATACGAATTAAACATTTAAAATTTAAATTTACAACATGAAATATATTTTATTTATTATTTACCTTTTTACATTTGAATTCATCTTTTTCATAACTTACATCAGTAATTCCATTGCTTTGGGAATTTTGTTCGTGTTTCATTAATTCCCAAGTCGTGTGAGGTGGGCAATAACAGTAGGCCTGTGCTTTAATTTGAACATTGTTATCCTCTTTACTTTTTATAACTGTTATAGATTTTTTAGTTTCTGTTGTGCAATCGGGTAATCCATTTATTGGTTTGCAAAACTAAGAACATATTATTCAATTTTAATAGAATTTATATTACTCTTTCTATGTTTTGATAAAAACCTTAATTTGTGAACGGTTATCTAAAGGCATTGATTGATTATCATCTGTGCGCCACTTCCAGGGACATTCTTCACGATTTGGACACTTACACAAACGTTCAATTTGATTTGGAAACCAAAACCTATGGTGTACGATGTTACACACACTATTCTGTTCACATATACCTAAGTCTCGTTCACTTTTTGCCTTATAAACATATAAATTAAACATAAAAAAAAATACTTTTTTTGTTAAAATTAATTAAAAACATTTACTTGTCCTGGATATATGAATACAGCATTGTCTGTTTTACTCGATGTCACTGTTGTAAATGTAGATGTGCAATATACACTGACTACACCAATCAAGGTGTATAGAATATAATTAATCCACATTGTTAAATTCAAAAATGTATTTGATTTTATTATGATTGCAATCTGAAAAACAAAAATTAATTTAATTTAATTTAATAACAAAAAATCATTTAACTGTAGCTTAACAGTTATAATATTGTAGCTTAACACAAGATTTCACTAATATTGATTAATAAATATAATCTTTATTTTTTTAGACGATGAAAACTTCAAAAGCTCTTCAAAAACAAGAAACCAAAGATATATTGGCTAAAGCGTTAGAGTCAGAAACACATATCTTAGTACAGCAATGGACTGGTGATGAATGTCAACAAAATCTACAAGCATACTTAAAAGATGCGGTTGACAATATCATTACTTAATATTAATATTATTTCATATTTTTAATGTTCACCATGCGGCCTCAAAAGTTAAATTTTTTCATGAGGTTTATGATACATTTTTATTGTTTGATAAATTGATACTGTTAAAAAAATTGTATAAATTTTAGCTTAATTACTAGGTAGTCGATACCTATATTATAGAGGATCTAGAATTACTTTTATACTTCTAATTTTTATTTTATGAATTGAAATAGCATATTTAATTCAAGAATGTTATTTTGGTTAAATTATCTACTGCAAGTTATTTTTAAAACGTTAACCCTAGTTTATTTAGTTTGCAATCAATAAGGTTGGTCATTTGTTTCATAAGGTTATCACTGGCATTTATAGAAAAGTCAATATCACAGTTTTGTTTACTTTTGATTGGCTTTTCTTTTTTATTTGTGAGCACTGGCCCATATCATTTTGTTAGTAATATTTCATTACTTAAATCTTTTTTTATCAATTCGAAACATTAATTTTGGTACTCTTATTTTATATAGGTGTGTTTATTTAAATGTTTAAGTTTTAACTACTTTACTATACAAATTTCGTTGTTACACATAAACACATGTTTATTGTTGTCTGTTCAATATTAATTTTTTTTTTATTTAGTGGTTATATTGAAACAAGTTATTAATATATTATTACATAATATTGCAAGAAAATCTCATGTTTTTTCTAAATTCTAAATTATTTTATATTTGTCATAATGAGATTAGCAATTAATATTTAAAACTTATTATTGGTTTTATACCTCCATAAGTTTATTTATCGACTGGAATTTAACTTATTATTTATTGATAGAATAACATATAATAATAATTTTGAACTGTTGTATGTTAATTGTCAAGTTTATATTAATTTTATGATATTAGTAAGTAAATTTAAAAAAAATCCTATTAAATTTGGCTATATACATTCATACACTTCAATAGAATATTATTTTTCCTCTGTAATATATTTATTGGATTATAAATTGTATTAGTAATATCTTCAAGTACAATTTATTAATACAATTATATTGCAAAAACTAATTATTTGAGACTAATGTTACATTATTATGGTTTTTTTTTTTTTAGATTGTTTTAAATATTATTTACTTTTAAATGTATAAGTATATATGCATATATATTTATGGACTACGATATTAAGGAGTAATCACTATTTCATGTTCAATATTAAATAATTAAAATAAAAATGGGTCGGATATGTATTAAGTGTATGGAGTTTCTATTTTTGTTAAAAGTTTAAATAAAGAATGTTTTTAACTAATCACTTGAAATTAAAAATTAATAATACATTTAAGAAATTACATAGTAATAAATATATTTGTATTTTTGAAGAAATAATATATATGTATATATTATATACATATAAATATAGATAAATAAAATTGTAAATTATAAATGGTAGAAGAATTTAATTTGTGTTTTTTTTTCAGCACAAAATATATTCAACAAAAGTAATACATATTATAATGGAATAAATATTTGATGATTAATCAAACTTTTTCAATTAGTTGGTATTTATATTAAATCTAGAAGAAGAATTGATGCTTCTCAATTAAATTTTAGATTATCTTAAGTGTCAGAACATTCTGAATTTTAGGCTCTTAATAAATTTTTTTCCATAAAATAGATTTACATGCCATTAAACCGTGTAAAGTATATAAATAAAAATACTTAGTCTTTAAAATTCACATCTTACAAACTAAAATAAATGTAAATGTAATTATTTTATTAAAAAAAAGAATTGTTTTTAAAATTCGGTCATAATTAGTAAACTAAGAAATAATTTAGAAAATAAGATTATATTTGAATCACAATTGAACATTTACGTGGTTAAAAATCAAGAGCAACTTGTATATTTTATTGTAAATAAAGTATTATTAACTTTTTTTTTAATGGGTAACTAATAGTCTTAAAGTATTTGATGTATTTATATAAAATGGAATTAAAATGTTTTTAATTTTAACATGAAATATTGGTAATATTACATTTTGAATCAGTTTAAAATTATAATGTGTACCTGAAAAGTGTTTTAGATACAAGATTTTAAATATTTACACAAATACCCTTAAATACAAAAATATTTATAGAGTATTTAGATTATTAAATACCATTTTGATATGCTCAAAGGCATAGTTTTTTTTTGTGAGGAACTAAATAGAACTAAAATAGAAAAAATCACTAGAAGTTTCTGGGATTTTATGCTGTAAAAAACTTAACTCCTTACACCTATCTCTTAATTAACAACAATTATGTTAAGTTCATTAAGTTATTTGAGGAAATGCTATAGTTTAAAAATGGTAATTTGTTTTCATTGTATATTTAATAGTATAATACTAGTATTTATAATCAATGGTATAATGTAAATACACTAAAAATAATGAGAGTAGTGATGTTTTGAGAGCCAATTCCCCCCTTGATTATCACTTATCACTGAAAAAGGGATAATCGGGAATATTATTTAAAGTTATAATAATTATACATTTTAATTTTAAACAACTAAAAACAACAGGTTAAAAAAAATAAGATAAATCATGAATGAAAACATTAATAACATAAACAATTGTTAATTACATTACGCAAGATACTTATTATATATTTATATTTGACTATGGCAAATAGTCCAAAACACGTGTCAAATATTTCTATTTGATTGGTGATAGTAGTTAATTTCATTGGTTTGTAAAAATAAAATAAATAAATTACAAAAAAAAAAAATTGAGTTTAAAAATATACCTAGGATAGACCTCACACATAACATTTTAAGCCTCAGTACATAATCATTAACAGATATTTTTGTATATCTTCAAAGATTCTAGTTGATTGGTTTCTATTTTAAATAATTTCTTATACTTATATTAAAATATTAATGAAAAAAATAAAAATACCATTTAATTTTCAAAAGTCCTCACTCAAAACCCCTATACTCTTGGTCTAAACACTATAAACGCCTCCTCCCCACCTCTGGGAGAACTCTGAGTTTGGATTTTACGAAGAAAATACATTCAAATGTCTTTCTACAAAAAATAGAAACATGAGTGCATTAATCAAAAAATCTTCAACATTTCTGTTTCTCTGAAATCGTTTGAATAATTTTACCAACATAAAAGTGAACAAAACGAGTCGTGAAAATCGCAAAAACGAACATTTATTGTTAGAATATAATGTAGATAAAATCGATCAGTCGTTAAAAAAACTATAAAAATTCTAAACTGCGTGAATGCCGAACAGATAGATCAAGGATCTAATCTATTCTGCGGTTAAAAGTTGTTTGTTAATCGTACTCACCGACCGACCTGAGCATTAATTCACTGATCGAATTTGGTATTGCAGACTGCAGTATTGCACATGCACAACAGCACAAATAAATCGAGACGAAAATATCGCGTTATCTTCCTTGATTAATATAGTAAACTATGAATAATAATATTATTATCTATGACTGCCGCAGATAAAACGAAATTGATTTCAATATTATGCACATTATCACAAAGTAGGTACCAACAGGTTAGCCGTCGGTAATAATAATAAATAATGTAAGTTACGATTGACATAGTGCAGACAATTACCACCAGGTCGGCGCTGCTAGTTAACCGTGTCAAGAATTATTTACGATTATTGTATTTTATAATTTAAAATCACACAAAATTATTGTTCTATATGTAAATACATGAATAATAGGCCATGCCTCGTAGTAAATCAAAATTTATAATAAATCAAAGCCGTTATCTCGTTTGTACTTTTATCGAATGGCAAGCTATATAGTAAGTACATAACGAATTGCGTACCTATATAGACAATAGATATATCATTATGTATAGTAATAAGTTCTTACAAGTAATAACTAAAAATGTAATATTTATAAATACAGAGTTTCAAAGTAAAAATAAAAAGTTATCAATTCAGCCAATATAGCAAAACTCAAATCGTGGAGTTCAAGCGACAAGCAGAGCCGCAAAGGTATTTATAAGTTATGAGTTTATGACACATGTCATTTTTTTAAAAATAAGTCGTTACTTTTCTTTAGGACGACGTTTTACGTAAAGGAATTTTTAAGGATATGTTTTCACCACAAATTTATTTATGATTTAGTACTATTATGCATGTATGTCCCAATAAGTTTTCGATAATTATTTCACCATCGCCAGTTATAATTCTTTAAAAATTTAATTTTAAGCAGAATTACGGAGAAACGCATTATAAATGTCTATTTTATTTTTATTTACATATAAAGAAAGAAATAGTAAATATTATCTACTTTAATCGGCTTATTATGCCCAAATTAGTATTTTTTCTCAATTTAAAGTTTAAGTTGTAGCATATAGGTTTATATAATATGTGCTTGAAGAAAATTAAATTGTATTAACGTTGTTATTTAACTTATAAGTTATAACAATTGCACATTATATATTTATATAGTGTGTACTATAATATATTATATAAATTATATATATTTAGACTATATATATAGATACATAGTTATAAACATGTTATCATTCCGTGATATCGTCGTAATATGTAGTATACATTATAGCCGTTTAGGGATACCTTTCCTTTCATTGGGATTGATATAATACATACCTATATAATACATTAATCCGTTTAGTATCGATGTTGTATTGTAGTTTAACAATAATTAATAATGTCACGGTCTGCAACATATTTAAAATCGTCTGACCTTGTGTATATATGCAAATGATGACTGTATAAACTATATAGTGATACCTCCTCTTACCTTCATTTAATGTTTTATTATAATATATTTTAGGCACTTCAGGTATTCTAATGTTTTCACGACATACATAGAAAATTACTACGTTGGTAATCTTAAATTAATTTTACTGAGGTGTTAAACATTTCAACATCCACATAAAGACCGCAAGCTTTAATCTTAGTCTTAGACTACGTAGATCATCAAAATTGTTATTTATTATTGTAATAATTTAAATATGATTGCCGTCGTCAAATTTCTAAGATAAATTACTTTTTCAAAGTATATTGTAATTAAAGCTATTTTATTCTATATTTATGAAATATTTATCGTCGATTATAAATAATACTATGATCATATTTATAACCAATGGTATTATTAATTTAGAGTAAATTGAAAAAATATTATAAGATTGAGAAGATAAAAAAACTGTCCTCGTAATACGTCATCATAATACTTTATAAATTATCATTTTACTCCAATTTATCGTTACCCTATAAACTAATCCGTATAGCTTAATATTAACTCCGGTAATACGAGTAGTTAGGGAATGAATGCATGTCTTAAAGGCTCTCAATTTGATCATTTGAACCATTGTTTAAGTAATCCTAATCTGTAGATTTTTTAACTTGCAGAATTAAATTGTAATGTGGACTTTGAAAATATTACAATACAGCGTATTTTTTGTATCGAATTTAATAAAAACAAAGAAATCATTTTAGATTTAACTCGAATATTTTTAAATTCGATGGATTAAATTAGGATGATTTTTAATCTGTACATTTAAATTTATTTAAATCTAAATCCCTGGTAACTTGATGTTGGGTCTATCTGACCGTGTGCGTTTGAGTGTGTATTTCACCACGATCAACGTGTATTTTAATCTTACAATTGTTAAAAATAATATTCACTACTGACTAATGTTAGTTGATGAGGATGTTATGAATTTACGATTGTTAAAAGTCGAATTACAAAGTTTTTAAGACGACTAAACGTAATGTTTGCGATAATGTAGTACGATAAGATAGTTTTTATATCCTGTGAGTACGTGGATGGATATTATATAAATCACAATGACGCATACTAACGATTTTACATGTAAAATCTAACAAAAACAAAAATTTTGTTTAGAAATCATAATAGAATATAAATTATAGCCTACAAGCATATTGTACTTATATTTAATTGCCGAATCGATTAAGAGCTCGTTTTTAAATTTTCGTTTGGATACATTTTGCTAAATAGTTGTTAAGTACCAGTTCGAATATAAAATTAAAAGAAACGCTGCGTTATGCATTCGTTTTTGTAAAGAAAAATGTTTTGTAATTATTGAATTATTAACATAACTAACTGGTTGTAGGCTTATTATTATTAATATTACCAACATTTTACGAGCTATATGACGTATTTACTACAATATATTGGAGTAGGAGTTGATACGGTCTGGTTACTATTATTTTTCCGCAAGTGTATTTTTTAATTCTATCTGTCAGTATTCAGTCTTGATTTAAAAATCTGTGTAACGTCATCATTACTGTATTACTATATTATATTTGTACGAACGTCGTCTAGCTATTTCGCTGCTTCTTGTGCTGAATCTAACAATTTTCTTCCATCATCTCGGAATTTTTTTATTCGTTATTAATTATTATACATATTTTTATTTTGTTTTATACATTTTTTTAAAATAATAATTTGTATTGTTCAGGTTGTGATGTATTATTGCATATTAGTATCTATCTAAACTGTTTTAAAACATTATTTGTTGAATCTATAGAATTATTTACCTACCTTAAAGATTAACATGAGCACTCAAAAAATTATTTAAAAATAGTGGTCAAAGTTTTTGATTTATTTTATATAAGTTATACAACACAAGTACTAAATTTGTAAATACTTAACTATACACATAGTTCAGCAATAAAAAAAAAACCATTTGATTTTCCTTCATTTTAATAAGTACTTAATATTAATTCGAACATTTTAGTACGTATTTCTAATAGTATCTAAAAGTAAATATCACTTTCTAACATACATTTTACTACACTTCAACATTTGTACACATAAATACGATTTATAATTATTTTAAGTGCTCGTTATAATAATAGTATGTATTCTACTTGTAAATTATAATTTTCGTTGTTTCAAAACCAACATACGATCAAATTTCATTTTACTGGGCAAACAAAAATAAAAACGACATTTACTTAGCAGTTTGTTTGGGTTTATATTTCGACCTGTTGATTCGTCTACATCGGCTGCGGGTTTAGTCTGAAAAATAAATATAATTTCGTACGTTTTTACTTAATGTCATTCATAAACAAATATTATATTTAAAACGGATATTATGTTCATTATAATTTATTTATTATTTATTGTTAAGGTAACTGTATACACTTTTAGTTGTATACAAATATTGTTTCTGCTCACTTGTTTATCTTCGGACTGCCATCTTCTGTTCTCTTCGTCGCCGATCTGACTGGTCTCCTGACTCCTCACACGGGTAATGGATGTCCCCCCTGTAGCCGCAGCAGCTGGTGCCGCACCTATACCTGCCACTCCAGGACCAAAAAGCCCTGACAATCCTGTTCCTAGAAGACCTGTTGTACCCAACAACCCTGTACCCAATATGCCGTTAACGCCACCTAATATTGCTGGTACTGCCCCATAACCAAAACCGCCGCCAAAACCATTGCCGAAACCACCGGTCCCGAAGCCACCGGGTCCTCCGAAACCGCCTGATCCTTGTCCGCCGTATCCACCACCGTTGAATCCATTTCCGTAGCCAATCCCGTTGGAGTATCCATGGCCGAAAAAAGGTCCGGCAAAAAACGATTTCAGCGTTGGTATGAGTAATATTAAAAGGGCGTGTAACAGGAATGCGAGGAATGCCAGTACCGATATTAACGTGGTCGGCTCTAGTCCTAAGCCTAAACTGTAAAAGTTAAAAAAAAAATTATACAGACATAATAATTGAAAGAGTGGTAATAGTATGCATAACTCAGTTCACGAGTTACGAGTTACACACGGAATTGTGCATTTAAATATTATTAGACGTAAATATTTAATTTAATCGAATATTAATTAAGGCTTAGAAAAGATTTAGATTCATAATGGTATATTTAATTTTTAATTGATACAATCAATAATTTAGTGAATTGGTATAACAAACCTATTATATTCGGTTCTATTTGTTTTATTCGATTGAACAAAATAATCCAGAATTTATCGTTTTAAATACAAGTTTAATATTTCTTTTCATTTTAATTTATATTGTCTTTGTAGGATGTCATTGATGATATCTTAATCCAGTAATCCAGTAGATTAACCAAACTTTGTCTACAAAAAAAAAATGATTTGTGTAATTATGAAAAATCATTGTTTCC
Organism: Drepanosiphum platanoidis; assembly: GCA_948098885.1. Taxonomy (NCBI): domain Eukaryota; kingdom Metazoa; phylum Arthropoda; class Insecta; order Hemiptera; family Aphididae; genus Drepanosiphum; species Drepanosiphum platanoidis. The sequence continues at coordinate 110,680 of OX402534.1, read as the reverse complement.
TCTTAAATAACCAATTTTGTTAGTTTTGTTTTCGAACATTCATAAAAATGTATTGTGATTTTTCGCTGTTATATACGATCAATACAAGTGTGATCAATCTATGAGATATCTTGAAAAAAATTAGTTTATACTGATTATAGTGATTGAAAGTAAAAATATTAGTTATTAATTTATTATTAACTAAACCATAATTTGCATTTTTTTTTTTAATTTTAACGAATTTTTATAAATATAATTTGTATGTATGGGGCTTTTATATACATAAAAAAAATAAAAATATATCAGAAACTTACCCACTGCCCCTCGAAGGACGGTAATCGTCAATGCCATACGATCTATCCACGTCTAGTGTATCCATGACTAATGTTAACTCTTCTGAATGTTCTCGAGTATTTATAATATTTTTTAAATTACCCATAGATTTAAATTGTATAAGATTTACTGAATATTATATCCTGCTATTCGTATAAATCCGTTATTTTAAACCGCAGGACCGTATCGGAATATAGGATAACGTCAAAAACAGGAAACATTATAAATTCATTTAATAGTTAAAACTGTCACATTTGAAACTAATACAATTTAAAGCTTTGTGCACTATAACAATTATTGCTATGGTTCAGTTAACTGAAATATATTATAATTGCAAGCATAGGTTGATACTATGTAAAAAAGAATAAAATATAGATCACAAGGCTTAAAAACTTGATGATATAAGTATATTTTTACTATCAAAAGAAGGATTAATATACTCGTATAACTGTAAACCTAAAATCTATTTGTATCCTTATACAACTTTGTATAAATTAAATATCTGCAGAAGTATTTTTAATCAATCTCGTAGGTTCTAATGGTAATTCTTTATGATATTGATATAATCTTAATAATCTTATATGTTGTTTTTAATTTTTAAACAATTAAGGTCAAGAACTCAAGAATAGTAGAAGATAAATTTAAGCATTTTTTAACATACTCGTATTATAAAATGCAAAGTATGATTTCTTGAATATTTATAGTTTTTTAAAAAAATTACAGAAAGAACATACTAAATGTATTTCAATTTCATCATAATATATTTTTATCTGTTGAAACAAAATATAGATACGTCATACTATATGCTCGTGATAATTATTTAGCACATTTGTCTAGTTTCAAAAAAATAATTACGTATAAAATTAAAAAATAACTCTTAATTAAATAATTATATTCAGTAACATTGCGTAAAATCAGCATAATTTTAGATTCTGAGTGAAGCGAGGTGTGATTTAAGTGTACACGATAAATATCCGAAAAAATGGTCCGATTTTTAACTTCAGTATAGGTTTCAAGTAGCAAATATCACCTTGTATTACATTAAATAAGTCATTTTTCGAATTTCCCACATGTTTTCTTACATTTTTAAAATTTAATACAATATTCCATCATAAGTTGTTATTATTTTGATATAAAAATATTGAAAAACATATTCATAATTTTTTTTTAGTACAGTTGGAATGTTCAGATTTCAATATAATTCCTTAAAAACCAGAAAAATTGCTAAATTACAACAATAATGTTATACAATAATTGTATCTGATGCATCAGATGTAGAGAAAATTGTAAAATGAAGTCTTAATTATGATAAATTAAATATGGAGCCATGGCGGGTTAGAAGTCATTCGTATGTTTTAATTTATTACGGTCAATTACTTATTTTGTAATTTTGCAGCCGGTAAATCATCACTAATCAGTTATATAAATGTAATAATTATTGCTGGTCGGCATCCACTTCTTCTACTAGGCACTCCAACGTTTTTAGAGAAAGATAGTAAACCAAGGTCTTTGACATTTAAATGTTAGTTCGACACGTTTTAAATGTTTATTAACAATAATATTCGTACTAGAAAACCCGCCGCCGGTGAAAAAGTCATCTAATTTGGGTTTTTTCTTAAATTTAAATACCTATAGATACACACAAACTTACATAATATTTATATGTATACATAACTACATAAGTGTATGTTATGTATAACATGAATGTAAGACGTATGTTATATTAAATTGAAAAAATATCTAAAATGTAATGATTTAAAAACGCGATGTATTAAGTATTAACTTAATGCAAATCGGTATCAATATCAATGAAGACGCCTAGGTTTTTTCAGTTTTTTATTTAGTATTATGTTATATAAGTAATAAGTATTATCAGCGACCATCATATAATAAGGTAATTTAAAAAAAAAGTTGTCATCGCCAGGCTGCTGTTGTGAAAATTGATTTGTTAATAGTAATAAACTCTAAAACAAATCGTTCCACAGATCTGTCTAATAAGTAATAGGTATGTAAGTAAATTTATTATTTTACAGACCTATGATATAATCAATCAAATAATGTCGATTAAAATAATATATACCTAAATGTCTATTCATTGAAAAGTTATAAATTGATTGAATACAATTGACAGTTCGTTTAAATAATTACAATTTGAAATGCGTTTTATGTACATTTATAAAGCTCCAAATATAAAAAATGTTTCTCATTTATTAATCAAAAGAAAAATGTTTGGATAAATCTAATTGACCAAGCTTGTTCCGAGTATGTTCCTATGAGCTATTTTTTAAAAGATGTTAAATTATTTAATTGACCTCGTAAAGGCAAATGTACCTTCCATCTATTATACATATACATATATGTTATATTATATTGCTTAGTACTTGGGGCTAATGCTTGATAAATTAATTTATACATTGTTATTTTTTTATGTATTATTTGATATTTCTAGTTTTATTAACGAGTTTGTAAACAGTTATGGGTAATTAATGTTGAGTAATCGAGTGTTGCTTTTAAAATTTAATTAGAAATAATTTTATTTTTATTAAATAATTTATAATTCAACGTACTTAACAAGAATAGTTTATCAAATTGATTTAACCCGATTTGTGTTAAATATTTTTGTTTATTTTTCAATTAATCTATAGTCTATAGTCTAAACAGTTTATGACGTATAATAATGAATAATGATAAAATAATTTTTCCGTATACTCGTGTATAATTTTTAACGATAAAATTAAAAAAATTAAAATAATTATTTAAAAAAAACAGTGTTTTTGGTTTATACGAATTCACACGTCATAAACATTTATATAGTAAACATATTTATTGTTGCATGGTGTTTTTATTGTTCTCGACACTAAATTATTGATGAAGTTATACAATTCATGATGCTGTAAAGGTATCCTTACGCACAAACACACAATTATTCTTAAATAATAAGAGAATATCAATATTTCGTTGCTTACGTCATTCTATTATGTAGATAGACAGATAGTATAACGTTAATACATATATTTGTGACGAATTTACGTTAGGTATATATATTATATTTTATATGTTTTTCATATTCATATAATTAGGTGGGTAACAATTTATTAATTAATAATCAGTTATCAATTATTACTGTAATACTTCCATTGGGAGGCTTCTATAGTCTGTTTTAACTGTTATTTTTTTAAATTATTTTTTCTTCTTTTAATCAATTGTTCTTATTGTTCTATTATGTAATAGGTTGAATAAAAAACTATTTAAAAGGAAAGAAAAAGTTTCAATTATCATCATGGCCAAGTTTTTGATTTCATATTATACTGATATTGAAATCGATATGAAATTGAATTACACTATTTTATAAGTTTAGAATATAAAATGTCAAAACTTTATTATTATCTTTTAATAACCATTAGTTTATAATAATAGCGGGTGATTGTCAGTGATTTACTTGTTATTTTACTTTTTAAAACCAATAAAACCTTTGGATCTATAACGATTTTGACTCTAGCTAAAAAAATATTTACCATAATAATCATAACATAATATAATCATAATATCATAGGCTAAAATAATATAATAACATAAATTGTTTATAATAATCTTGTATCACAATACTACTTTAAATGGTTGACAGGTACAGATTACAGACCAATTTTTGCATTTTAAATGTTAAAAAATAGCATTCTATTGCAATACAAAATTTAGATGACGTCGATACTACATGTTGCTATGCATCATAGATCATAGTAATCAACTGATAACATCTAAAAACAGTTGCAAAATATTTTTCCTAATTATTAGTTACTATAAATATTTCTGTTAAAGAATAAGGTTTATCAGTTACTTTTTATACTGTATATAAACTGTATCTGCCTATTTACGTAGGTAAATAGAGGCCATGACATTGTAAATACTCATTAAAAACATTGGTGGTGCCAGTTGATAATAAAAAAAATTGAATAATTTATAGAATAATTTGATTTTGGTACCTTCAAATACTTTTAATTGTTGGACAAATAAATGAAGTCATTTAATTCTTATATTTCAACTTAAAAAAAACATACTGCAATGGCATTTCTGAAGAGTGGGGATATGAATCATAAGACCAGGCTGAATGATTTTGCTAATATTTACGAAGAAAATTCGTTTCATATAATCATAGAATTAAAAAAAAAATTATTCGAGGTAGGTATATACGAGTATGTATATTTTTAAATGAAGTAATTTTTTAAATGATGCATTAAAATCTGCGCTCAAGTTATAACACTTTATTTCCTGTTGACAAAATGTATAATTTATTCTAAACAAATTAAAATGAAATAAATAAATATATTGCCTTTTCGTTTTTTCAATGATATTATTTTGTTTCTTTATTTACATAAAAAAACAAAACAATCAAGGGAATATTGTTTTTTTAAATGTTTATAGGATCGTGTCACGTCACCTTTTTATCATACCCTCAGTTCATGTATAGACCTGTAAATATATTTTTAGAAAGTAGAATATCTAAGAAAATTAAAATTTAACTTGATGTCATCCACTATAGCCTATTGGTGGCGTTCATGAACACTAGAGTACGCTATATATAGTGGCGTTATACGCGGGCTCTTTAGCGTTGATAACATTATTCTCTGTGATAACTACTATCATTCATATCCCCCTTGATAAAGTATGTCCCGAAACTCACGAATCTCGATTAGACGATCAGTATTCCAGATACGTCCGTACAGTGTAGTTATCGTCCGTGCTCTCTTTCGTCCGTCGTTCTCTTCGTATTTTTATTTATTACTTTCTCTTTTTTTTTCATTTTTATATTTTTCGTTATCCTCTATTTTTTAATCTTTTATTATATCCGTTTGTCAGTTCACGATTGATGTTCGTCGCCACAAAGAGGGTTCAAATCACTCCATCGATGTTAATCTAACTCAAGCAACTGAAGCTAACGTCGCGTAACACTGTGCGAGGTAAATATTTTTCGTATCGTAAAGCTCTCGCTCAGCGCATACCACTGATATCTGTCCATGTGATATTTTACTCACAAAAATCGTTTAAAATCAACTTGCGTTTCTATGTCGGCTCGTTGAACAATTGAGACAAATGAACACGATTTGCTCGTAGAATAGTTTGATTGATATTAATATATTCTGAAGAATTTTTCTCCGTTGAGTTTATCATGTCTTACGACTTTTTGATAGAAAATTTTTTTTACATTTGTGCTTGTAGAATGTTTGTGGTTTGACTGCGATATTAAAATAATTATAAAACTACCTCATTGTAATACAACTATGTTTTCGGTTTTACTCACATTTGGGTATTTTAATTTGACAATATAAATATTTTAGTGCACAAACAATCATTAATCACACATTGACTATTCAATAACTCTCATGTATGGTAGGTATTTATGCAAAAATAATTGTTTGAACTCTAATCAAATTAATTAGGTATTATACATTTTAATATGTCAATGTCAATATATTTTATTTATCTATTGAGTCATTTATATTTTTTAAATGCTTATCGGGGTTCAGTTAATATAAAAATCTAGTTATTTGTTTTTTTACGCTACCAAATTAATTTGCATAACATTAAAACTTATTGGTTGGTAGTTACTAATAATTCATATTTAAATTTGTCACAACACATGACATGCTGGTGACCTATTTTTGATATGGTAATATATACCATATTGATATTGTTGTAATTGTGTAGTTGGTGGTAGGTATCATTAGGATTAACCAGAAACTCAGGTTGCTTTGAGGCTTTCTTAAGAGAAATATGTATGTATATTGTTATAAGAAATAATTTTTTGAATTAAGAACAAATAAACGTGTAATTTACATGTAAAAATACTTAACTATAATTGTTTTGACAACAATAATTTTATAAGGTCATTTAGATTCTTTTTAATTTTTATCCAAATTGTTATGTTAAATATCATAAGATGTATTACTTCATGGCCTGGCGTAAGAAAAAAAAATAAAAAACTTATCAAATATTTATTATTTTTAATATATTCAAAGTATCTATAACACTATAGATATTATCACACGTTTTCTCTATCGATTAATATTAATTATATCATGAAAATATTATGCATGATTTTGAATTAATTTAAATTTATATGAAAGGTATTACATCTTTATGAGAAATTTTAAATACTAATAAAGTGCATATTGTATATACCTAATGTTTGTATTTAAAATTTAACTAAGAAAATACTTGATATAGTTTTTTTGTATTATTCAAAGAAAATAATCATAATGAATTGTAATTACTTATTCTTTACATTTTTAATAAATACTAAAGTACCAATATGTACAATTTCAAAATAATTATTTTGGATTTAAAGGAACTAAATAAGTATTGTAGCAAACTAGCATTGCATACAACTAGTATTGCATTAGCATACAATCTGCCAATAAAAATAATAAACAAAATAAACCTTGATAAAGCTACAAGGCTAGTCTAGTTGACTAACCTAAACAAATGTATGTAAGTAAGATCCATCTGGTTTAAGCTGTTTACCTTGTTATTGTTGTTCGAAGATAAAGTCATTAAACAGATATTTTCAGTTTATTTCATTGTTAAGTTATAGAGTAAAATAAATGACTAGGTCTTAATAAATATAATTGATACACAATAATTATAAAACTTAATGCATGAGAAATTATTAATTTGTTTTTGAATGATTTCTAAGAAGCTATTATTTAATTAACGTAATTAATTACCATGTATATTCATGTATTTTACATTATAATATTAATTTAATATTTCATTATTTTTTTTTAGATTTATAAGCAAAATGGCTGAAGCCCATTCAGCAGTTGCATTTTCATTTTCAATTACCCATGAAGGTTGGGATGTTAATTTTGATCGAGAAGTGCTTCATTTAGTATGGGCATCTGGAATTCGTTCTTGGAAAAAACGTTTAGCCAGATTTAAAGTAATACATCATTTTAATGATTTTAATATACATTAAAATTCAAGTTAACTTTTCATAAATTCACTGTCAATTTTTTTTTATTAAAACTTAGAACAATGTGCGTAATGGAGTTTTTCCAGCACCATTACAAAGTCTTTGGGCCATGATGGGTATTGTAGTCGCTCTTCGTTATGCTAATGATAGTTTTGTAAACTATACAGACATGATATTACAATATTTACCTGAGTGAGTAAATATTTAATTTAATCTATTAATCTTGATTAAATATAATCAAACATTTAAATTTTTTTGTTATAGGACATCCTATTTATGGCAAACAGTTTCTTGTTTTATTTTATCTTTAGTTTTTTGGTTAATTTTAATTTATATTCTGAGATACACATTTAAATTACTGTTGATGTATAAAGGTATTTATTATCATTCTTATTTTGTAATTTGCATAAAAATAATATATTATTTATATATCTGTTGTGTTCAGGATGGATGTATGAAAGCAGAGGTGGGAAAAAAGTATCCTTGACCACCAAACTTTGGGTTTTAGGCGTAAAATTACTTTCTTCAAAAAGCAAACCATTACTTTACAGTTACCAAGGTTCATTGCCAAAACTTCCACTGCCGGGAGTTAATGATACTATGAAAAGGGTAAATAATAATAATAAATTTCATATAATATAATTTATTATTTTATACTGTTTTATAGTACTTAAAAAGTGTCCGTCCACTAATGAATGACACAGAATATGAAAGTATGGTAAATTTGGCTAATGAATTTGAAAATGGCATAGGAGTCAAGCTTCAACGATACTTATGGTTGAAATCATGGTACATATAAATCATATCTTTTTTAAATTGATCACATTTAATATTTACCAATTGTTTCAATATATTGTTTCATAATACATTTTATCAACTTAATTGTTATGATGTTTTATAATTACTTTAATAGCTTAATAGAATGACCTTACAATTATAGATTAATTTAATAAAGCTAAAAAATTAAATCATAGAAAATCAATTAGTATTTTTTTGTTAAAAATTAAACATTATTAATAATTATTTATAAACAAGTTAAATTGTTTTATTTTAAATTAATAATTTTATAGATATTATTTGTTTTATTTAGTGATATTATTTAGTATTATATCAAAATAACTACCTATTGTGTATTATTTTTATGATTACAAACAATATTAATATATAAACTATTGGTTGAAACCTACTTAACTCATATAATTATAATTTTTTGTAAGACATTATTGACTAGTATTTTTAATTTAATTTAAAATTAAAATATTTTTACATTTTATAAATTGTTTGTATAAATAAGTAAATATGATTAATAAAATAGATTTAAACTTAAAGGACTTTTATGAATAAAATAATTGAAAACAGTCTACCACATCAACAAATTTTAAATGAAATATACGTTTTTATTATTTCTATTAAGAGTATTAAGTATCTAAATACTGAAAATATAATTTCTATATTAGAATTTAATTTCAAATGTTTTTAAATATTATATTATTAATATTACAATAATTATTGTGTTTGACATACAGATTTCTTATTAAATAAATGTAAACTAATTGTTTATCTTATAAACTTGCCTGTATGGTTTATATACAACTAAAATTGATTTAAATTATAATCATATATTTAATAATTACTTTATTCATTTTAATAGGTGGTCAAGTAACTATGTATCTGATTGGTGGGAAGAATATGTGTACTTAAGAAGTAGAACACCTTTAATAGTCAATTCAAATTTTTATGGTACTGATGCTATAATGTTGCATTCAACAACTATTCAATCTGCTCGTGCTGCTATGATCATTTGGCAGTGTTTGCAGTACAGAAGACTGATTGAACGCCAAGAGCTTGAACCAGTATTAAAATAATTACTCTCCTATTAAAATACATTGTAGTTTATTAGCACTTCTGTATTGTTATATTAATTAGATAAGACTTCAAGGGATGGTTCCTCTATGTTCATGGCAATATGAAAGAATATTCAACACCACACGTGTTCCTGGTGCTGTTAGTGACAAAATTATTCACTGCAACGATAGTAGACACATTGTTGTGTATCATGCAGGAAAATATTATAAAGTCATTATCTATAGTCAAAATCGTATACTTCATCCATGTGAAATTGAAATGTAAATTTTTAATTTTCTATATAGTATGTTGTTTTAATATTTTTCAAAGAAAATTGTTCAAACATTTAGACAAATACAATCAATTCTCAACAATACAGAAGAACCGTGTGTAGGAGAAGAAAGAGTAGCTGCTTTGACTGCTGGTGATCGAATACATTGGGCAAATACACGTACTCAATATTTTTTTAAAGGTATCAATCGACAAAGTTTAGATGCCATTGAAAAATCTGCCTTTGTGGTTGCATTAGATGAGGTTCCGTATGAATATGATAGTGTAAGTTGTTTGATAATATACTAAGTGATAACTAGATTTTAGCAATTTTAAGTAATGACATTTTATGTTATTTTTTTAGGAAGACTCGAAGAAATTAGATGAATTTGGAAGAATATTGATGACTGGTAAAGGATATGACCGGTGGTTTGATAAATCATTCACTCTATGTATTGGCTCAAATGGAAGAGTAAAGACTTTTTTCTCTGCAATTTTACATTATATTTATATAGTATACAATTAATTGACATTTTGTTTTTAGGTGGGCTTTAATGCTGAGCATTCCTGGTGAGTTTTTTCAGTATTGGATAGTCAAAAATTGGATTGTTTATGTGTGTGCACATAATTCACAGACAAACATTTAAAATGTTTAATTTTAATTTCAAATATTGTTTTGAATTTGCATTTAACAAGCGTTGTTACAGGGCTGATGCCGCCGTTATGTCTCATCTTTGGGAGTTCATAATTTTTGATGAAGCAGCAAAATCTGGGTAACTTTAATGGGTTCAGTTTTACTGTAATAAATCCTAAACAAGGATTTCTGTATATTATTTTTATAAATTTGCTTGCTGGGAACATTTGTGTAATTTTTTAAGGTCGTGGTACTTCTTTCAAGAAACAACAGTAATTCATACTTAATCCGGGTAAATTTTAAAACGCATGTTATAGTATTATCATATTTACTGTTTTATAATTTTTAATGAATTACAAATTCAAAACACTATCATTGAATTATATTAATCATTTCACCAATGTATAAGAATATGTTGATAAGCATAAATTAATTAATACAGTAGCTTTTGATTAATATTATATATTACTTGGTTATTGTTTTCATTCATGACAGGGCAGATGCACCGGTTATGGGTCATTTATGGGAACATTTTCTTTGCGGAGATCTAGTTGTGGGGTAATAATACATATAATTAATTAAACTGTTTGCATGATTATTATTCTTAATGTAAATATTATCTTTATCTGTTTGTTTTGGCGTTGGTGTAACTTGTGATCTACCAAAATTCTAGTGATCAGCATGTAAAAAACAAAATAATTTTTGTTTTATAATTTTCAAAATTATGAAAAAAATATATCTTCTTCTTATCATGTCCAAGGCTATAATATAGATTCTTTGTTTTGTAAACTTCTTTTTTACTCTATTGATTGGCTACATTTGTTCGTACAGATTATTAATTAACAGAAATCATTTCAGACGATATGATTTATTACAAGTTATACTGTAACGAATATCATCAATCCGATAATACAGCATATTGTAAATGTTAATTTGTAGATCACTAGCACCCTCTAGGTCTAGATCACAAATGTTATAATACAAATGTATAATAAAATCTTATTTGCTATAAAAAAATAATGATAATAATTTTTACATGTCATGTATATTTGATTTTCTACTCGTAGTGGATGTGTTTCTAGGTACTTTACCTAGATAATACATGAATTAAGTGGTGGAATGTGATTAAAAATCATTGATATTTAATGTATATATTGACATATATTGTATATTTTTCGGACATTTTACACCCATGTGTGTACTAACCATTTTACACAATACAATTAATAGTATAATGATTTATGAGTTATGAATAATTAACAGCCACAAGATTTTAGTGACAATAACAATTAATTAGTTATAATTTTCTTAAATATGAAGATATCAAGAAAATGGACACACAAAAGGTGTACCTGAATTTGAACCACCAAAACCCATTAGACTTCAATGGAATTTGGAACCAGTATTAGAATCTATTGAAAAATCATATCAAGTAATATATAGTTATAAGCTTACTAATTTATTATGTTTAATTATCTAACAGTTTTTAATCGTTATTCTAGGTATCATTAGCCTTAAAAAATGATATCGATCTTCGTATTTTGGCATTCAATGATTATGGCAAAGGATTTATGAAAACCGCTAAAGTCAGTCCTGACGCTTATATTCAAATGGCACTACAACTAGCATACTACAGGGTAATATATTTGTTGATAATAGTTTATAATATCAATAAATTATTTGAATTTATGGGCAATTCATTTGTTAAATTACTAAAACACTAAAAATATTTTTATATTCATAGGATGCTGGCAAGTTCAGTTTGACATATGAAGCTTCAATGACTAGATTATATAGGGAAGGCAGGACTGAGACTGTAAGACCTTGTACTTTACAGTCATCAGCTTGGGTGAAATCTATGTTGGATTCAAATGTCAATGTAAGTTTATTTATTAATTATTGCAAACATTGGTTGAATAGAATTAAAATTTAATATTTATTTATAGTTAAATGAACGTATTAGTTTATTGAGAGAAGCGTGTGCAACTCATCAAAGAGGTTATCAAGATGCAATGTGTGGAAAAGGAATTGATAGACATTTGTTTTGCTTGTACGTGGTTTCAAAATATTTGGAAGTGGAATCACCATTTTTAAATGTAATTACAAATTTGTATAAAATTAGTGAAATTTTATTGTACCATGAATTTTCCCCTTGTATTTGACACAGTTTGGGTGATCATTGTAAAGTCTTGTCAATATTTTGATGTATTACTCATTACTCATTAGTTATTATATTGAATTATATTTTATAACATGTAGAAAGTATTGAGTGAACCTTGGAGGTTATCAACATCGCAAACACCACATGGGCAAACTACTCAGTTTGATTTAAAGAAATTTCCCAATTGCATATCTGCTGGAGGTGGATTTGGTCCCGTAGCCGATGATGGTTACGGCGTAAGTTACATAATCGCCGGAGAAAATCTGGTTTTCTTTCACATATCGAGCAAGAAAAGTTCACCTCATACTGTAAGTAGTACATTACATTTTCAACGCTTTGAAGTTCAATGTATTTTTTATGTTTCGTAGGATTCAAATAGATTTGCAGTTCGTATTTCGGAGGCTCTCAATGACATGAAAACTCTGCATGAAGAATGGGGAAAAAGTACAAAACAAACCAGCTCATAATCTGACTCTAATGACTACATAGTATATTATTATTTTGACGACTAAAGTATTGATCAGAAAGTATGTTATAATAATATGTTTATGGTATTTAGTTAAAAGTATTAGTCATAATTTGTAATTAACTTAAACTTTATGTGTATTCTATATGTATTATTGTCAGTGATGACAAGTATTTTATTTTTAATAACTATTTTTTAAACATTTTATTCTATTTTGTTTATTATATTGTTTTGAAATTTGGTGGTATTTTTGTTAGTACTGAAAAAAAAAGTCAATCTAATACAATTTAATTTTCTATACATGGAACATGTTATGAACTGTTAAACTTACATCCGTGTTTTAAATATATATATATAAGTATATTTCAAAATCAATAAAATAAAAAGAAATAAAAAGTTTTTTTTTTATAATATCAAACATCGAGTAACAGTTTTCACTTATTATATATATAATACAAATATTATATTTATATTATATAATTAATTGTTTAGTATAAATATCAAACAAAAACTCATACTAATATTATTTAGAGATGATATCTCAGGGAATGCATGTGTTTAATTAATGTGTTTTTTTTTTTTTGTAAAGAAACTTATTATATATTTAATATTTATCAAATAAAAACATATTAGATACAATAATATAAAAACGGGCTTTAGTCCATATTTATTCAAAGTGTAAAATGGTTTGTATAAATATTTTTTATTTGTTATTTATTAAGAAGACTAACCACAGATTCGATTATAAATATTCTATACAGAATTAATATTTATTTTTTACATTTATGTATTTACAATACAGCAATATTATTTGTAAATAGTATTCAAAGTCACAGAAAATTTGCAAAATATCTGAAACAAAATTAAAAATTTTAATTCACCAATTGGTCTAAATTTTGTAGCATATATAATCACACAATTTATGAAAAAATACTATGAGGTCTTTTAAAACACCCACGTTTTAAAAATCTATAAAATTTAGTAAAATATTATTATAATTTATAATTATAAATATATGTATTAATTAATTTTTTATTATTGTTTGATATGTACCGAGTAAATTTCATGGATACTTAGTACCTCTTTAACTTTTTTACAGTAATTATATAAAATATAAAACACTTTTTACCATCTAAAATAATAGGTATCTGTATATTGTCTGTTTTAATTTTATCCACTTCACCAAACAATGTTTAAACAACTAGTGGTGTGGTGGCGTCATGTATTCAATTGTGTAAACAACAATGGCGGTTCATACTAAACTTGGTTTATACTTGGCCAAAAGCAATAAAAGAGCCCATTCATCCATTACTTCAAAACACAATTGGTATTATTCACTTATTTTTGAGATAAAAAGTTTAATTTAAGTACTTATCTTAGACTTACTACTTAAACTTAGTCACCCAAAGTTAGAGGATGTCAAAAAAGTTTCTAAGAATCAGAAAAAATTCTGAATTCTTTAAAAATTTATAACTTCAAAACTAACAAGGTGATGTTATGTAAAAATTAACTGGCAAAGATATAGTTGATAACGAGATGTAGAAAAAGGATTTGAGTTACATGTAAACTGCTATTGTATATTTAATACATAAAATTAAAATAATTATTATAATTATTATTCATTATGATTTATATAGTGTCAATGTACAATGAAACAATCGTAAATTGTGACCCTTAATCTGTATTTTAGTCATTAAAATTGGTAATCTTGAAGGTATAGTAAAGAGTAACTATCATAGAATATAGATAGATATTAGATAATATTTATTTTCTAAATTGGTGGTAAAACGGTAAAAAGGATTGAGTTAATTTCATTATGCTTGAATGAATAGCCGTAAGTAAACAATTAATCAATGTTCTAATTGTTTAACTATTTTATTTGTCGAAGGAGCAATACAAAATTTAGGGTGAAATTAACCCCCCTCAGTGCTGGATCTTGAACTCACGCAAAATAAAATATTGGGGTGCTCTTGAAAAAAAATAGTGCTATAAACCGTCATATGTTATAAATTTATAATTAATATATGTTTACTAGAATTCAAATTGCATTTTACATAATATAACTATATTTTATTATAACATAATATAGCTTACAACCTATCAAATATTCACTATAATCATAGATTAAATATACTTAAATATACTGTATACTTAATCTATGCTATAATTCACTACAGGAGGGAAACAAATAGTTTCAACTTTCAAAATCCAATACAACATTTTTTGATAAATTCAAAACATACTTTCCACCAGGTATTATTTTAATTTACAGAACTTTGATATCCATAATATCGGACCCGACAAAATATTTCCTAGAGTCAGGGGGCTCTGGTGCAATGCACCGGTGGTTTATTCGGCACTCCCCCCCACCGCCTCTGATTGGCACCTACGAGACCCGTATTATATTATAGACTATAGTTAATTATTAAACGCGTATTATTATGAGCTGCGCAATATAATTATTATAGCTGCGGTGATTCAGTGATGTTGTGTTTAGAATTGTCTTACAGCCACGCAAGCCCGAAAGGGAGACGATATTTTTCCGACAAGACGGAAAAATTTAAAACGATAACTTTCGTGTCTCAACGTAACGTATAGTCATGTTTTTTTTAAACTAATTTCTACAAACATTTTAAGCCTCTCCTGGGAACGTGCCCACTCGTGTTCCTACCTCGCGAAAACCGATGCCGACGACGGGCGTTAATTCGTACTTTCCGTTATCTGGACAGTCGGAATGAAAATATGTAACGGAAGATTTAACGGAACGCACAGCGGGCAGAGGTCGTTCCGTAAACACAAATAACGAAATGCGAAACGCACGAAAGAACATAATTAATAATTATATTATAATCCGCGATCGCAACTGCCGCCGATTAGATAACGCGATCGCAGTTATCAACTAGACAACGACGACGCACCATTTTATAATCTATTCCGTGGACGCACTACGGTCGTTATCAATATCGATACGTAACAAAAACATTTTGAAATTTTCGATTAACACAAATTTAACACATCGTAGGCAGAGTATAGTATAGTAATATTGATGTGTACTTACTGCGACATCGAAACGTACAACGTTTGTATTGCCGCATAAATCGTTTTTATTTTTTTTTTTCCGTCGCGTCTCGCGTTCGTATCATACATCGGTTCGAGACGTTTTTATTAACCGGGCGAATTCAATAATTTCTACCGCTCCACGTCCGCAGTTAGCATTTTTTTTTTTCTCACTAGCCGCTCGTACGATTGCACTTCCTTACCGCTCGTATTATGCGCATGACGACGACACGTGGATACTGTAATCGTCGTTGTCATTTCGATTCGACTGACGAATAACCGTTGTGTGCCTGTCGTCGCAGCCAGTGTCTCGTGAACGCCATGTCGTTGACATCGACTGACCCGAACGGCGACGCGAAAACCGCGGCCATTCAACTGCAACAAGACAATAACGACAATGTAAGTAGTAGTGCTCAGAAAATCGGTCTGTTGGTTCGATTTGGGATATTTTTAATGTGCGTTTTTAAATCTTTTTCTTTTTTTTTTTTCATGTTTTGACAAACTACCTATAGGTGGGTTATTCTCCCTTCACTGATCTACACGGACAGTTCTTGAACACTTTAGAAAATCTGGAGAACAATCAGTTGAATACCCAGTTGACGTCCCACACCCTGCCCCAGGGTTCAAAGACATTTAGTGATATTCTGGCGTCGTTACAAGTTAGTTTGAGTCTGTCGTCAAACATGTGCACTAGATGTTAAAGTTCTTACTATTTTTTTTAGACTTTGGTGTTGAATCAAAACAAGAAAGAAAACGGTGAAGAGGATGATATCGAAGAAAACACTCTTCCCGTCCTACAAGACCTAGACAAACTAAGCTTGACTTCATATTCTCTTGGCTATTACATAAGCCACTGTCTACCAAATGAATTGACTGTACCCGTTTTGTCATTAGTTAACAAGTCTACTACTATGTGGCTATCGAAATTATTTCAGTCAGTATAAGTACATTTTACTGTACATGATATTATCATGTACATTATATATTCCATCAGTATTTTTATTTTTATATTTTTTGATTTATTGTTTCAATTACATTTTAGATTTACAAACTGTGGTGCATTTTATACAGAAAATATGATGTTGAGCTATGAAAGAGTGATACTGCTTGCCTTACACCGTATGTTTGGTCCAGAATATTTTAACCTATCTGAATCTCCAGTTATTTACTGTACACCAGATCCAGTATTGATAGCTACTATAAAAAGAACTGTTTTACAAGTATGTAATTCAAATAAGTTTACTATTAAATTTTTCTTGAAAATATATTGATTTGTTAATGGTTGTTTTTTTTTTTAAATTAGCTTGGAATGAATGAAAAATGTGTGCATATCATACCAAGTCTATCAAATATACTCGTATATCCATATAAAGCTGATTTAGCAGCTTTCGAAACAATTATCAAAAATGATGTTGAAAACCACAAGAAACCTTTAATTGTTTTTGCAAGAGCAGGTAATACATATTTTTGGTACTGGTTAAATATTTGACATAAATGTTTATTCTTCATTTATAGGAGCACATGTTACTGGTCAGCTAGACGATATTGCATATCTAAAAGAAATGTGTAATAAATCTAATATTTGGTTACATCTATCTGGTGATAATTTGTCAGGACTAACCTTGGCAAAATTTAATACTGAAGTGTGTTAAAATATGAATGAAATAAGAATTTTACTTAAGCAATTGTTTATTTTACTTTTAGAATGCTTCTAATTTAGCTGACAGTATAACATTAACACCAAGCATTTGGCTCAATATTTCTGCTCTACCAGTAATCGTATCCTTTTTAATTTTAGATAGATGAAATATGATTGGTTTTGAAAAATATATTAATTTTTAGTTATTAATAATTAAGAAGAAGTGTCAACTTGTTGACATGTTAAGATGGTTTTTTTTATGATAATTCTCAATTATATTTATTATTTGAAAATTTCTAAATATGTATATTTCATATCAATACAAATATCAAGTGCTTTTTAAAAGTAATTACTGTTTTAAACTTGAATTGGATACATATTGAATATTTTAATGTAAACTGTTTTTAGTATTATAATTTTTTCTTAAGATCAGTTATTAGACTTTATTTGACAAGCAATACACAAATACAGAAATATTAAATGCTTACAAGAGTAAATGTTTACCTGTTTGGACATGTTTTCAAGTTAGTATTAATAATATAGTCGTTTGACAATTTCATCAATAACTAAAAACCATATTTTTTTCAGGCTTTGGGTCATGATGCACTTATCTTAAGGATACAACAAAAATTTGAAATTTGTCACCGTATTCTTAGTCTGGTTAAACGATACGATTCTCTCAGAATTCTGGTAATTATAATGTTTAATTTGATTTAGTTGTAATTTATTACATTTTTTATTTTTAGTGTGAAACGAGTGATCGCATCAGCGCACCAAATGAAGAAACTATTGCTGATATTATTGCCAATCAAGAAAATTTTCCAGTTTAGTTAAATTTTATCTTATATTAATATTGACTGGTATTTATTATTTAATGTTTATTAATGTTGATGTTTTTTTTCATTAGGAGTTATTACATAATCTGTCAAGTTGTCTTATTATTCAATTTGTACCAAAAGAATGTAACAATCAAAGGGTTTCTCCTTATTATGATAAACTGAATTCCTGGGTAAGAAATTATTTTATATATACAGGGATCATGCATGTGCAGTATATTTTTAAAATAAATTCTATTTGTATTTCAGTTGGGTCAAGTACTAGAGCGAGAAATTCCTGAAGCGCCTTTAGAATTATGTGAAATTGAAGCACTCGGTGTTGTAGTTTCATTTTCCCCATTTACTATTTTAAATTCATTAGTAACAGAAGATGACTGGGAAACGTTTAGCATATGTTTGGATCAACACATTGTTAGTATATGTGCTAATGATAATAGTTAACTTAATAAAATATGTTATATTTCATTTGTTTTTCTAGGAAATTTTGTTGGCTACAGTTGATTATAAAGACAAACTGACAGGATTAATAGCACAACTACCATCACTTGAATATGTTGAAATTGACGACTGGGCCGGACTTGGTGCTGTGCGGTATGTACCACAACAGTGGCAATCCTCTGACCAGCAGTTAGCCACTGATCAAGCAAAACAAGATTTAAACAGATTAAATGTACGAATTGTACAACAACTTCGTTCAATCGATGCTGCATTCTCTCTCGGTATGTTTGTTAAATTATCGTGTTTTGATTATGATGGTAGTGTGAGTCAACTGATTTGTCTCGTATATTCAGGAGAAGGAAGTGACAGTTTGGCCTGTGTCAGGTTCGGCATGGTTACGGCTGACACAGATGTAGCTGAACTATTGTCATTAGTCCAAAGCACAGGGCGCAAAGAAGAAGAGTCAACCAAATACATTGATTCAATGGCCGAACTTGTTAAAAAAGGTATGGGAAAATCACAGATACTATCAACTTTATTTAACATTAAATGGTAGAAAATAATCTATTGACATAACTCTTTTAGGTATTGAGACTGCAACTGTAGATTTGAAAAAAGAAACAGAAGAAAAGATATGGCAAGAAGGTATTTTGCGACATGTGCCAGTTTTTGGTAATATAGTGAATTGGTGGTCGCCACCGGCCAAAAATGCAGTAAAGGGGCGATGGTTAGATTTAGAGGCGGGTGTTGTTCGTTCGACTGAAATCATATATGAAAAGAAGGCCCAAGTGGACGATTCTGATGGAAATGAAAGCGTCAGCACCGTGGCTGACGTCCCAGTGTCAGAGTCATAGTTCTATGGATACACCAAGTTTGCTATCATGTATTTATTTTCACTCATATATTTGTTTTGATTCATCAGAATTTAATAGTTACCAAAAAATATAAATGTCAATGAGTTTGTTATAAGAAAAAATATGTTAATTTTTTGGTAACTTTTTTATTTGGTTTGACCACCTGGGGTCATAGTATTCATAGTATTTTCATCAAATGTTTTACTTTTATTTTATTTTATTCTTTAAATATTTCTGTATATATATTTTTTTTTCATGTAATATTTATTACCACAAATGTTAAATTATTATAAATTATAACAGTATTTATTTTAGTATTTTTTTTTTTTTTTACTATTAAACTTATTATCTAAATACATAAAAAGCCTCAAACAGATAAATTAATATTAGAACAACTAACCATAAAATTTCACGACTTGAATATTAGGTGTTTACTAACCTGTATCAATGTCATATTGGCGTATTTTTGGATATTTTTTTTATTAAAACATTATCAATATTGTATTTACATTCATAATTTTTTTTATTATATTCATAGAAAATATTTATTTTATATAATAATAATGTTAATAGAGCATTGCTTGTTATAGTATATTGATATTTTTATTGCCTTCTATCTGAAATGTCGATTAGAAAATTATATAACCAATACTATCAACACGTCGGCAATATGCATCTGAGGATTCTATTTGTTCTATTATTTTTTGCCAACAACAATGTTTGACACGTGTATTTGCATCCGAATCAAAAACCATATAACATGTAAAAATTATACGGATTATTTGAGTTTACGAACATCCACAACATGTGTATAAAATATAAGGAATCAAAACATTTCATTATATACATACCACTTATATACCAATAAAGCACGAAAATATTCTCAGAATAAAATTAATATTATGATTTAAAATTGCATATTGCTATTTGAAATATAAAGTGAAAAAATAAAATAGGACGGGATTAAAATAACTATTTTAAATTGTAATAAAAAATACAATGCTAATTTGTAACGTGGATGACGATCAATGAATTGTTGACGGGGACAAATCACTTTAGTAATTTACAGTTGTTTAACTGAAAAAAATAATTTCAATAAACAGCTATTGGTTTATTACATTTAATGCTAAAAAAATATTGTATAACATAAAGTTTTAGACAAAGTATAAGTAGAGTTAAGTCACTGAATCATTTTAAACTTATATTTATAATCTGAATGTCATCGTGTGGTTTGTCAGTTTTTGGATGTGTTTTAGCACTGCAGATGGATTGTACCACTTCCATTCCTTTAGTGACGCGTCCGAACACTGTGTGTTTGTTGTCTAGCCAAGGCTATAAATGAAAAATAAAATCATTTTATATAAATACTAGATATTAGGTACATTTTATTCGATTATAATAATAAAATTATCAAGAAATCTAATTTTTCTCTCACAGTAGGTATGAGTGTGATGAAAAATTGACTTCCGTTTGTATTTGGTCCAGCATTAGCCATGCTCAACGTATACGGCCTATCATGCTTCAAATGTGGCCGAATCTCATCTTCAAACTCTCCGCCCCATATGCTTTCACCACCCAATCCAGTGCCTGCACAATATTGTATTGTAAATAAATGATCACATGTTCAGATCATGTAATTGAAATTTTAATTTTTCTTAACCAAACACATTTTTTTCACGCTCACCTGTAGGATCTCCGGCCTGTATCATGAATCCTTTGATCACCCTATGAAATATACTACCGTTGTAGTATCCATTCTTGCTGTGTACACAGAAATTTTCAACGGTTTTCTGACATTCTTTGAACAATGCTACTTGAATATCCCCGAAAACAGTGTGTAATATAGCAGTATCGTATAGTCGTTGAATACCTAACATACAATACATACAAATTAAGGCTTTGAGGTTTTTGTAACTTTTCGGTAAGCATTTCCCATTAGTATTTAATGCTGTATAAATTATAAATCCATTTCATGTAATGTATTTTTGGAATAAATATCTTTTCTTTTGTTTTAGTACAATTTGGGAACTCTTATTAATACACGTAACAATATATTAAAATGGCAAAAAAAGAAAACAAAGTTAACTTACTCGCAGCTTCAGTAGAAGAAATAATATCTTCTTTTGAAGGTCTTTCATTAAATACATCACGATCGGCATCAATACTTTTAATATCTTCAGGTTCTCGTCTGTAAACAGAAAAATAAAGTAAGCACTCAGTCATCTAATTAAAATTATATTAATTGTTTTTTATTTTACATTTATTTTAAATAGTTGTTTTGATTAAAATAAAAAGAAATAATCAAATGGTTAGATATCAATATAAAAATAAACCAACTTGGTAAACATATAAAATCTATTTTTTTTGTAAGCTGTACAAAAGAGTGTTGGATCGGTCGAAGAACCTTCTAGTGTAGGATTTGTGGCGGCTTCCATTTCTAATGTCACTGCTGCTTTTGACTTTTTGGCCTTACCCTAAAGAAATAAGTATAAAATATTTAGTGAAGATGTGTACAGTTTGAATACTAAAAATGAAAAACACAGCTTATACTGTATACCAGTGGTTCCTAATTGGTATGAAGCCACAGACTCTTAGTTAAAACTTAAATAGGTGCGAGAGGTTTTTAATTTCAGAACCTGTCCACCAAACTTTACAAGTTACCACTGCTGTACTAACTTGAAATAAGGCGACTCTTAATGTTCTGAGATTCTCAGGTTTTCCAATAATTTTGATCAATGTATTACTAAATGTGTTGACAACTTTCACCCCCAACATGGTTGGGTAAAATAAATAATGACCACTTTCGTCAAAACACAAATTGGCTGTATGTGAGATTTCTGTTTTGTCTAATTCCCGTTCAATAGCCATTCTAAAATTTGATAAATAACAATAATGATAAAGAAAAATACACAGGTAAATAGTATCATTGTGTTACCTTCTAATAAATTCAATATTGGGTACTTGTTGTTTTTTTTGCTGAAGTTCAGCAAAACGTGTCAATGATTCATCATAAACTCTATGTAGTTTCCCAGTCAAAAAGTTAAAAACTCTGACCTTAAAAATAAAAATTGTACGGATATTAATTATTCACATTGCTTGTTACAGTTTATAGTACAAAACGTTTTATACATATTATATTTATTTTAAAATGAGACAGTAAAAAGACGAGAAAAAATGTTAAGTCATCAATAAAAAAGACCTAAAATTTTTAAGATATTTTTAGTGATTATCATGTTTTTTTTTTATTAGAGAAAAAATGATGATATAATAAATGTATAAATTGTTAGCTAAGTTTAAACTTTGGCAAGTATATCATTTGCGTAAGGCCGGGCGCCCACCAAAGTAACATGACGAGTGACATGACACGTGATATGATAAGTGATTTGTTAGTAACAAGTCATTCATGATATTTTATTTATAATTATACGGGAAATCACGTTATCGCGCCCACCAAACAAACCTGTCAGATCATGTGTTGTTTTGATGTTGTTTGTCATCCAAAATAGTAGCGCGTGCACTACTTTTTGTCATTCGTCATATGAAAGTCATATGAGAGTGATCAATATTATATTATTTATTATTCAATAAATATTAACATAAACGGTATGTACCTAATTAATTAATTAATTTGTTAGTAAAATTATAAACATTTATTTTTAATTTGTTAATTTAATATAGAAAATAATCAATATTTACGACTTTATAAGTACTGATCAATTTCTATATGCCTTTATTTAATTATAATTTAATTTTGATTTTGTAGCTACGTAATCCGCGTCTATGATGAAAGACGATCCTGATTTTAATATCCGATTTGTGTCAATCATTGAACAAAATCGATGTATTTATGATTATAATATAAAAGAATATGCATGCAGAACGACACAAGACAAAGCTTGGGAAAATATAGGGAAAGAAGTTCAAGCTACAGAAAATCACGTTATTTAGGTGCGCGTCATTTGAATGACTATCATATCACTTGTCATATCACGTGTCATGTCACTCGTCATGTGTTACTTTGGTGGGCGCCCGGCCTAACAGTAATCACTAGTAATATGTTCTAATATGTAGAATCACTCACTTTTCGATCTGGTGACATAGTAGCGAATTTTAAACCATCATTAGAAAAACATAAACTCGTCGGGTGTGTTTTATGCCTTACAAATTCAAAGAGATCAGTATCCAGCTTAGAATCAAACTGAGCACATCTCGGAAACTGATAATCTTTTTTGGCTCCAGACCAATATTCAATAATACCACTATTATCCGCTGATAGAGCCACATCAAATACTGAATTATACTGAAATCATATAAATTTCAGTTGGTACATAGATATCTAACAAATTTTTATAGCAAACTACAATTTCATATTTCTTTCTCAAAATATAATTTTACCTTAATGAATAAAACTGGTTTGGAATGAATTTTTTCAATTGTATGAAGTGGTACATTTGTTCCTTTACCATCATAAATAAATATTATTGGTTCAGTTGAACTGCTTCTAAAATATTAACAATTTTGTTTGATAATTTCACTTAAATTATGTTTGTCAGTACACAAGTTACATTTAAAACACTGATTATTAAATATTTTTTAGTCTAAGTACTAACACGGCAACAGTATGAATTGGATCTCCTTTAGAATGCACCCAACATGCACTTAGTGGTGTGTAAGATAATTTGATCATGTTGATCATGTCTATAAAGAAAATAAGAAAAGTTTATTGATATGAGCAAACTGCACAAGAGATAAACTCTAACATGTTAATTGAAAAAAAAGTTTTCTGGTTCTTTTCAAAACCAAATAAAAAACCATTGAGTATTTTAATAAATATAATATCTTTTATTAAATACGAATTTAGATGTACCAAAATTAATGACATCAAAAACTTTGACAGTTTGATCTGATGATATTGTGCACATAAGGGTTCCATTGTAATTGTCCGTTAGGTCGATAATTGGAGTGAGATGGCTACGAAAATGCTTAACAAATTCGATCAATTCTTCTGTTTTTTTCCAGAACTTGACGTGCCCGTCACAACTGGCTGTTATTAAGAAATCAGTTCTGAAAACATACAACAAACAATGAGACACCA
This sequence comes from Drepanosiphum platanoidis, assembly GCA_948098885.1. Classification (NCBI taxonomy): domain Eukaryota; kingdom Metazoa; phylum Arthropoda; class Insecta; order Hemiptera; family Aphididae; genus Drepanosiphum; species Drepanosiphum platanoidis. The sequence continues at coordinate 86,103 of OX402534.1, read as the reverse complement.
TTCTGTAAGCAGTAAAGTCAGAGCGTATTACTTGGTAATTATGATATGTGTGATGACGTCTCGATGCATGTAACTCTTTTCGTATGTATCACAAGTCGGTAAATTTTCCAAATACAAATGTTCATATTTGAGAACTTCAAAGGAAAAAATCCATATTTAAAAGAATAAATATTTGTTTTAAAACATACTTCTATATAGAAACAAATAGATTCATTGTCACACGTACCTTTCCTTTTCTTTTTTTCCACAGTTTCCGTAGATTCGGACAAACTGGGACCGACACATTCCTCATCGGACGATTCATTCTTGTCGTCGTCTTCCCGTTCTCTTTTCGCAGACATTTTCCACAACGATTATAGTTATTCAATTTTCAATGATCTAAAGATACTTTATTTCCATAGGTCACTAAATAACAACAACAAAATCACCGACAGTTCAGTGTTTACATACAGTTAATTTTGTAATTGATGGTTGCCACAATACCACCATGCTCTTATCAGTGCCGTACTAACTGCATGAAGTTGGGTGCAGTTTTGTCTCGTGCCGAAAACAATTACGGAAACGAAAAAACCGCTCCATCATTTTATCTCTTCTCGTATTGTTAATTTGTATATATATGTACATATTACAATATTACATCGTATAGTGTACATTTCAAAGCAAAAAAGTTCTTAACGTCGTTGTCCTCAAAAGTATTTTATTTTTATTTCTGAAATCGACTCTCGTCCGCCGAAATGGAAACCGTTATAGGAATAAAGTTCAACAATTTTGTGCTCATCGCCACCGACATGACGGCCGCCCACAGCATTATGGTCATGAAAGACGGTAAAACGCTAGTGAAAGAAACACACATTATTTTAAAATATTATTACACTTACCGATTATGTTCTCTATACGATTTGCCTTATTTTTTGCTCCTCATAGACGAAGACAAAACGTACAACATCACCAATAACGTGGTGATGGGTGTCACTGGAGAATCTGGTGACGTCCCCAGGTTTGCTGAGTACATAACACAAAACGTTAAGCTGTATCGCATGCGCAATGGATACGATTTGTCCATTCCAGCCATCGCGACATTTACTCGTAAAACTGTTGCCGAACACCTCAGGAGTCAGGTATTCTTCGTTCGATTTAATTTTGAATTAAAAGCTTATCTGTGTTCTTGAAAGTTTACTTGAAACCTAATAAAACAATTCTTGTTAAAATAGCCCGAGACTTCAACACAAATATCATATAGTATATAAATACTATATTGTTCCTACTCTCTATAAATACTACCTTCCAAAAAATATGTATTACGTTTGTTACCTACAAATAAATTACAGTTAATTACACCATAGATTAAGTATACTTAATCTATGATTACACCAACTTAATTAATTTTTTGCTTGTGATCATCGTTGTCAAGTGTTTTAAAATAATTACTAAGTATTATTTAATATAAATAAAAGAAATCTTGCCCTAATGACACTAACAAAATTACTTTCAAAATAATAATTATACTATTAAAGTTATAAATAACGTGAGTTCCATTGTTTGACTCGTAATTAATATATGTAAATATTTTTTAGAGTCCTTATCAAGTAAATTTCATGCTTGGAGGTTATGATCAAACAGCAAAAAAATCATATCTGTACTTTATTGATTATTTGGGAGCTCAAGTCGATGTCCCGTATGGTGCTCACGGATATGGTGGTATGATGACGATTACAGTTATGGACCGTTACTATAAACCAGGTAATTAAAAATGTATGACTGCTACGAATCAAAATTGAAAATTATATTTATTATTGTTTTATTTTCAGACGCAAACTATCAAGAAGCGTATGATCTGTTAAAAAAATGCATATTAGAAGTACAGAAACGTTGTATCATCAACATGCCTAAGTTTAAAGTTAAAATTTCATATGAAGGAGGTGTCCAAGAATTACCAATAATCACTAAGGATAACATCGAACAGAAAATTATTGTCAATGTAAAAGAATAAAAATTATCTTTCTAATGTATTCTTATTTTTACATATTTTTTTTTTTTTAATTTACATTATAAATTAATGGTAATATAAATGATATTGGTGTAATACTTGATATTTATTATATTATCAGATATTCTTTAAAGTTCAACAGCACTGGAATATTTTGAATTTAATTTAAATAAAAGATTCATAAACAAAACCAAATAACAATGAATGAATAATTGTTTATAATATTATCTTTTACAAACTAATAGTAGTTAATTAAGACCAATTCATATATTATATACAGACATAACTATATATAGTGGTCTTCATATTTAGTTCAAGAGTCTAAAAAGGAAACGATTATAGATTAATAAATTATATTGTATCATTATTAAATATTTTTTTGAATCAAAATAATTTTTATACCTATAATAATTACCCATTCATTTGTTTTTGTAAAAATTAGAAACTTTTATACTATTCAGTTATTTTTATGATCGTTTAACACTCTCCTGATATGTAAAAATACTCTTAACTAAAAAAAAAATGAGTTACAGTGTTTGATAGGTATACGGGATTTTACATATTTTATGTAGAAAAAAATCTAAAAGTACATTTAAATTGGTTAAAATCATATTTGTAATTTTTTGAAAATGCGGCAAGTAACAATAAAGATTAGTGAAAGACATCCCTCGCCTGAATTTTTGAATTCAAAATTATGCTCAATAAGTATTTTTTTTCTTTGCTCTTGATAGATAACATAAATTTTGTGAATTATTTTTTTCTAATTTCTAATTTGACTACAAGTGAATCACTGAATAAAACTATATAGAATTTAAGAATTAATAATTATTAAAACATGGTTGGTCGTTTGTGATAGTGAAATAACCATATTTAAAATTCAAATAAATAAACAATATGAATTCTGATCTTATTATCCCACTGTCTACCACTTTTATTAGGAAAGATAATGGTTCAAGGTGATATTGTTTGCTTTTTTTTCAATCTTTGTCGTTTCAGTTTTGTTTGAGTCTTCGTCATATATAGTCGTCCGATATTATTTGTTAATTTATTCACCAGTCCATGTGATATAATTTTTTTTCTAAGCTTAACTGATGTAGTTATATAGTTTGTTTTAAGAACGTTAAATGTCAAGACTCAATTGTCATTATGATGAATCCAATAGTAATTGATATTACTATTTGTACTGTTGAAAACAACTTACCCAAATGCGTTTTCGACGTTAGTTTATTATTAGTCCAATGACAGAATCTCAAATAGATAAACCTATTCCTATTCTCGAGTTTTATTTTGTTAAATTTCATAATTATTTTAGCTTAAATTCCCTGAAAACAGTGGGACTGATATTTCGATCAACAATAATTTTTTGCAACCAAGTATATATTATTTTGATAATTAATTTTTATTAAAATAAGTCCCATGTTACTAAAATACAACTAGAAACGTCATTGAATAGACCTAATACCATTAGTCTAATACCTACGCTATAACTGTCTGATATGAGTAAGTAAATTATTAGTTTTCATATTTTTTTCAATAAATTACACTATTTTAATGCATTGAAATCCGCCCTTTATATTTTATAAGATGATTTTTTTTAATGAAACTATCTAAAATTAATTTAACTAAATATTAACAATTTATTATTTACCTTTACTGTAAAATTAGTTTGTTTCTTAACGAATAATGACGGCATTATTTTTTTAAATTTGTTTAGAAGGGGAAATATTTATTTTGCATTTTCTTTCTATAGTTTATGTTAGTAGTCTATAAAAGTTGTAAATCAACAAGAACGTTTTCCAACAACTATTGTAGATGTCCCTGTAGCGCAGAGGATAGCGCGTTGGACTTCTAATCCAAAGGTCGTGGGTTCGATCCCCACCAGGGATGGAATGGCAAACCAATTTTTTTGCGTTTTTTTCCGAATCTTATTTATTAAAAAAAAAACCAATTTCTTCACATAATATGGAAAAGCCTAACCTAACCACTTGATAATAAGATTTGTCATATTATCTTGCTTTTGCAGAAATCATAACAAACAATGGAAGACCTTTCTAACTTACGGATGATAATGGATCTTATAGTGAATGCTATTGGTAGAGGCATAGATTAAATATACTAGTAGTAATATACTAGTATACTTAATCTATGGTAGAGGTGAGTAAAATTATTGATTAGAAATGTTGGTACCTATTTTAATTTAAACATTGATCAAAAAATTTGAAAAAAATTGTTTTATGTATGAGATATAAAATTATAATATTTGTATTTTCATAGATAGGTGGTAGCATTGATTATAAATACTATAGTATTTATAATCAATGGTGGTAGGTACATGGTATCAATATATTATTATATTAGTTGTTAAGAAAATTTGAATTAAGTTAGATACAAGCATTGATTATAAATACTAGTATTTATAATCAATGATACAAGCCATAAGGTATATATCTAATTAAAAATTTAACAGATTTATGAATTTAATAATTAGTTTTTATATACCAAAACTGCATTTAAGACCTACCATTCACTATAATAATGCAAATGATAACGATCAAATTATGTTGCTACCTCAAAATTTGATATGTGCCAAGTTAGTTCTCTGCTTTTAAAAGGAACTATTTTTTTACAGGATAGCTGTTAAATGTTTACCTTTTCATTGATAACATTTAGAAGCCATCGAGAATGCAATAATTTGTAGATCAAGTCAAGACATCCATAATCTGCTGCAGGTTTAAGTGTACAGGCATATATATAAGTAAATTAGTTTCTTCTTCAGACAGCACATTGGGTAATTTAAATATGTACTTGTAATAGAGAAATTTTTTATATATATTATATCTATACCTAACCTAACCTAACGAAAAGAAATGTATAAATCAGTGGCGTAGCGTGTGCGTATGTTGTGTATGCACAGCATACACTTCACAAATTGAAAAAATATTTTTTTTTATTAATAATGTAATATTTTTATAAAAAATGTTTGATTCTATTAATTTAATATTTTGTATATTTTCTTCTAAGTTCATTAGGATTGATTAATCCGCAACATTACGGCCTCGTCGCGCTATTGTCCGTTATATTTATATCTAATGGCTAGTACCTATCATGTAACAATTGTAACATGTTCATTATGTACGCAGTATGCACGTTGTCGATTGCATACGGGTACAGACATTCAGCGACAGCTAACTCTAGATGTCCAACGGGGTCGAACTTTCTACGATTCACACAAACATTTCGTTTTTATTTTCATTAGCCTATACGCTATAACTGTACAGTGATACTTCGATGACGTTGATTGGCTAGAAAAATAATATTTTCGTTCTAACAGACTTCAAAAAAAATTGTTTGAATAAATAATGACGTGACCTATTTAAAATAATTTATAAACGCCGACGTTTTTCTGAAAATCGCAAATTCGACGTAAAATTAGAGTTAACGTAAATTTAGCACTGTTCGAAACTTGTGATATTAAAAATAAACGACAAAATCATATTTAATCTCAAAAAAAAAACAAAAACGGAATGTAATTTTAATATTTTTTCATTGCCAGTAATAAAAGTTCGTTAAAAATATATATAAATCTCTAGCGCAGGACGAATGAAACACACATGTTTATTTTTAGCATTTATGGCTGGAATTTTCTCGAATGATTATCAACTAACAATTATTTTGATAACAGTGATCCGCAAAACTGCGGAAATTGACAATACACATTATTACAAAATGTAAATTTTGTTTACCACGCTTCGGTACCTTGATGTATATTACGCGGCTGCTTGATCATTTTTCATATAGTTTTTTATAAAGTATTCTCGTGCAACGTAATATTTTTGTTGTCAACTAATTAACAGCTAATGATTAGTTATTTGTAAAAGTGTTAGCTGTTTAACTGCCCATTGCAGTCAGTCTCAATTCGTGTCATCGAGTATTGTGCACTATTTAGTTTCAACATGGAAGAAATTATTTTGAATGCTCCTGTGGTCATCGAAGATATTGAATATCCTGATCAATCCTGAATATAACTGTAAAAACAACAATGAAATAAAAGTAAAACTAGTTTTTTTTCTTTTTACTTTAACTTTGCAGCCAATGGATGATCCAGAACTCGTCATATGATAAATGTCACAGATTTAGTTAAACCCGAAAAACCTCTAGTTTAAGTCCAACCCTAACAAATAAAGGAAGCCAAGTGTACATAGAATACAAACACCATAAGGCATCTCTATATGGTAAGAGATACTATTATTTATAATTCTTTTTATGATTAAAAACTTTGAATTACATAATTTCATAACAAAACAGTATTTAATTTTATTTATCTTTTACTTTGACTTTGCAGCCAAGGGATGTTCCACGAGTCGTCGTATAATAATGGCACTTATTTAATATAACCTGGAAAACCTCACAAGTCCAACCCTAACAAATAAAGGAAGCCAATTGTACATAGAACACAAACATCATAGGGCATCTCTATATGGTACGAGATACTATTATTTAAAATTCTTTTGATGAAATTTAACTTAGAATAACTTATCATAAATTAGCATTAAATACAGCAATGTACTGAAAGTAAAACTAAATTTCTTATCTTTTTAATTTTAACTTTGCAGCCCATGGATGATCCACAAATCGTTGAATGATTAATGACACAGATTTAATTAAACCAGGAAAATCTCACAACACTTCCAAACCAATCAAATAAGGGGAGCCAAGTGTACATAGAACACAAACATTATAGGACATCTTTATATGGTAAGAGATACTATTATTTATAATTCTTTTGATAATATTTACTTAGAATAACATATCATTACTTAACAGTAAACACAGCAATGTACTGAATGTAAAACTAAATTTCTTATTTTTTTATTTTGCAGCCCATGGATGATCCACAAATCGTTGAATGATTAATGACACAGATTTAATTAAACCAGGAAAATCTCACAACACTTCCAAACCAATCAAATAAGGGGAGCCAAGTGTACATAGAACACAAACATTATAGGACATCTTTATATGGTAAGAGATACTATAATTTATAATTCTTTTGATAAAATTTACTTAGAATAACATATCATTACTTAACAGTAAACACAGCAATGTACTGAATGTAAAACTAAATTTCTTATTTTTTTATTTTGCAGCCCATGTATGATCCACAAATCGTTGAATGATTAATGACACAGATTTAATTAAACCAGGAAAATCTCACAACACTTCCAAACCAATTAAATAAGGGGAGCCAAGTTTACATAGAACACAAACATCATAAGACATCCCTATTTGGTAAGAGATACTATTATTTAAAATTCTCATGATGAAATTTAACTTAGAATAACTTATCATAAATTAGCATTAAATACAGCAATGTACTGAAAGTAAAACTAAATTTCTTATCTTTTTAATTTTAACTTTGTAGCCCATGGAAGACCCACAAATCGTTGTATGAAATAATGACACAGATTTAATTAAACCTGGAATAACTCACAACACTTCCAATCCTATCAAATAACAGGAGCCAAGTGTACATAGAACATAAACATTATGGGACATCTTTATATGGTAAGAGATACTATTATTTAAAATTCTCATGATGAAATTAAACTTAGAATAACATATCATAACATAACAGTTTTATTTAAAAAAAAAACGAAGCAAATCCGAAAAAACAATATTATTATTATGGCCACGAAGTAGAGTTTATACAAAAAGAAGGTACATTATTACATAAGTGATAATGTCAAGCTTAAAAAATAAAGTGATTCGTTCGTAGTTGATTGACGTTGAAATCGTATTATTATTGCGTGAGGAACGGATTCTGTAATTTTGCTTCTATTTCTTCTTCGTGAAATTGGCCGCGTTACTTGCGAATAGTATTTGCAGTATTTTTAGCTGCGTATCTAGTACGTCCAATAGTGAATGGTCGACTCTGATTGGCTCTGATTGAATTGGTCACTGGCGAGCGGGCAGTGACGTTGACATTACTGGTGGTCGGTTGCAAACGGTTGTCAAACCCGCTAATATTGGCAGTAGAATGAGCCGTAGTGGCATTCGGCCGACTAGCCATCGTCTTGTGAAACTTGAGATTAGAAAATTATATTATGAAAAAAATAAAAAAATTGTTATTGATATAAAAATACATTTGAATATTGATTATAAATTGGGCCAAGATACAAATTACATTTTAATGCATCCTCGTGTCATAAATGCGTTCGATAAATAAAAGTACATTTCAAAGTTATATGTTTAATTTTGATTTTAGATTATTTCAAATTGTTCAAATTAATTGATAAATATTTTCTATTCAACAATGAAATGTGAACAACACTACAACGTGGCAGTAAAACAAATCGGAAGAATAAATATACTAGCGAGACGGATGATTGGAAATATTTCTAATTTCATGATTTCGGGTATTTAGATATTTTAGATTCGTACCTGTGATAAGAACGTTGTCTGATTTATTTGCTTACGCGTGGCAGCGTATCTCTGCAATTCAACCGCCGATTTATGAATTCGGAAGCCGTATAGCCTGCAATTGTACCGACCATCTGGTCGTGAAGGTCTCGCAGACGGTCGTGTCATGAAAAACATTTGCGGGAAACCCGTACCAAAGTACGCTCCGTCCAACAACCTGCAATTCGCCCCAGCCTCGGGTTCATACACGTCTGAGCACCGAGGGCAGAACAATTTTATGGTGTCCTGTCCCGCCTCGTCGTGAAGACCTAAAATACATGTGTAAAAGAAAGAAAAAATAATGAAATACACGAGATTCGGATAAAATATAGATTAAAATATTTCAATACTGATATTTCGATACGAGTCTTAAAAATTTGAAACTAATATACGCCGTTGTTCTTCGTACGTTTTTTAAATGTTTTGATATTTTCGACAAACAATTTAAATGTGTTTTTTCGGGAATTTTTCGAAGTATATTATTACAAATTTTTAATGCATTAACATCCGGGACATAACATATATATTTGATACGCCCTTAACATTAGATAGTCAACAATAATGATTTTAAAATTCGGTAATTCATAATCCAATAGATTTTAACGCGATAATATATTACATATTTATCAGGGAGGATTTAAGTCGTGTTTCCTTCGGGTGAACTTAATTGTCAACCCGGTAGGTAGCCTGTACACGTTCCCCCTTCAGATAGATTTGACTCGGTCCATTTGTGACCTTTTTTTTTTACAAAACTTAAAAACCACCCGGGCGATGTGTTAACAAAGTACGCGCAATAGACGTTTTCGGACTGATTCGCAGACCAATTATCTCGTAAGACTGCAGGTCTTCATGCCTCGAGGCATTTATTATCCGATCAATGTGGACGGTGAAAACTTTGTATTGAATAACTCTAAAAGTTCACTATCCCTCGCGCGGCCGTTATTTCCAAATCGAATTACAGTTCGAAACACATTTCGACGTGACGTGCCCGCGCCTTCATACGATCGGCGTATGAAAATCGCGTCTTTTTCGCTCGCCAAAAACCCGTTACGATCGGTAGATTTTAAAATGAAAAAAAAAAAAACGTCCCGCAATAACAATGCGTATGCGCCGACCACAGAGACTCGTCGTTTGTATATCACTCCGTAACTCCCCCGTCGTCCGTCGAATTCTCAATACACACACGCATACATATATATATACCTCTACGAATATAAATCGGCGGCCCCGCGGCCGATTCTCGACCAAAAACCGCGCTAAAAACTCGCCGGGCCTCCTCGACAGGAACGGGGGGGGGGGCGAGGGGTGTCGCGCGCTTTCGTCGCTTACCCACGGGCAACATGTGCGAACGTTTGCAGTTCATCCGCGGACACTGGCCGAAGCAACCGGCCAAGTACTTGTAGTGCATTTTCGTGATTCCCGACTCGGTCATCACGAAACGCGCGTGCAACAGCCCGTACAGCAGTTCGGCCTCTGCTGTCGCCGTCGGCCTGTTACGGGCCCCGAGCGTGGTCTCCTCCGGGTCGCCGCGGCCCAGCACCGTCCTGACGGCCGCCCAGTACTCCGGCACCAACTCGTACAGTCCTTCCATGTTGAATGGGTCCCGGATGAACGACCTGTCCACCACGCACATGAATGAGTTTTCCGGCCTGTTCAGAAAACTCACGATCCACGGCGACGGCCACGATGCGGTCGCGTGGGAGCTCATCGTCGTCCCGGTCGGTCGGTGCTGCAGGTGGATGTGGATGGGCGGATGGACGGCAATAACCGTCGTCGAGTGGAGCTGCGAGCGTACCGCTTTACTTCTCGATGACAACTGTCGGTCGTCGCGGCGTTCGATCGCGTATTGTTTGGAAGATCAAAAATGCATCAATATCAAAACTCAAAATGTAAATGCAACTGCAGTTGTATTCGTCGTGTTTGAAAATAAACAATTTTTTTTCACTCGCTCTATCGCGGAGATACGTCCCAACCGTATTATTGTTTTCGTGTTATTTATTATTATTATTATTATTGCAGTAAACGTGTTTCGTATTCGAAAACACTGTCGTTTGCGTTCGCGACGACTTTCCGTACTAGGAGTTGGGTGGTCAGACCAACGTTCTTCATTTAAAACGTCGAACCGGACTCGTATTTTAACGCCGAATCGCACTCGTAGTGAACTGTCACGAATCACGCGCCGTTGCAGAATTGGATAAATAATAATATACAGTAAAAACAGGAATATAATGAAATTAAAACTAATTTTGTTTTCTCTTTACTTTAACTTTGCAGACAAAGGATGATCCACAACTCGTCGTATGTTTCTGTTTCTGTTTCTGTATTATTTCATATTTTTTTTATATTTTATGAATTTACAATGTTTTTTCACACACTTTAATTTAATTGAAAATTTTTAAATCAATTTTTATAAATTTTTTGTACACTCAGGTGAGAATATTGACTTACTAACGCTGAAACTTTAAGCCAACTAACAATGTTCATGATGAGCGCCTGTTTCACTAAATCTGTCGTCATCCTCATTATTATCAAACACTGTCAATGATAATAAAAATACATTTTATATTACATTTTTATAAAATTTTGTCGGTATATTTTTTTTTATTTCACAATGTTTTGTAACACTAAATTTTAATTAAAATTTTCTTTATTTAACTCATAGGTGAGAATATGGACATACTAACATTGAAATTTGTTTGCCAAAGCACAATGTTTGTGATCATCTGGAAATCCTCATCGTCGTTTGGATCTTAAAATATTGCTGTCCATCAAGCCGTTCTCGCATGTCCGGCAGCACCCGGCGTGGTGTGTGAGAAGCCGTTCAGGTCGTCTAGTGTCAGCGTCTCACCCATAGCAGTCACAGACGTCTCATATTTAAAATTTAGTTTTAGTTAATATTATTATTCGATTTGATGTGAACTTTGCCGTATCATTTCACACAAAGACTTAACTTAAACCCATAAAAATAAATTAACATAAATATATAACTTATTTTTTCACAAATGATTTTAGAACCATAAGAATAAAATTTGTCGAATAAAAATAGATTTATTTGAATAATTAAAACTATAATAATGGAAACAATTTAAATAAAATTGAAATAAAAATTTAAAAAAGAAATAAATTCCAAAATATAAAATATATGTTCACACAAGTATAAAATTAAATTAAAATATAATTAATATTTTTACAGTGTTAAAGTTTAAAATGGACTGTGCATGCCTCTCAATCACTATATTTTATATTATAATTTATAATAAAAATGTAATTAAAATGTTAAAATTAAATTAAATTAAATTAAAAATAAAGTAAATTTTTCTAATAACTAAGTAATTTAAATTAAAATTTAAAATGGACCAAGATGAAAATTTTAAATAAATCTTTATACTAGTATAATATAAAATTCAATTAGAACATGGATTTTACATTTTCTGAAATTTTAAAACTGACCTAGTCCTTAGTCCCCCCTCCCCGAATAAATAAATTCTCTATTCTAAAATCCATTGTATAGCTAAATTTATTGCTTGTCGTAGGTCTTTTGTTGTCCTGTCATCAGCCACCTCCGTTATCGTGTTTTGGGTTAAGAGCATCGAAGTTGTTCTCGTCTAGATCCATGAATATCGTGTATTGTGTGCTGCATTCCCGTCGCAACTTAGGCACTGTCTAGCCTAACTAAGTAAATTAGTTTTTCTTTTGGATAGCACATTGGGTACTTAAAATATTTACTTGTATTAACGAAATTTATTTAAATATATTTAAATATATTGGTTTTTACAGACTATTGATTGTATTACATCCAAAAGACAAAGAAGTGTATAAATGTGCCACTGTCTTACTAGATCAAGTCAAGACATTCATAATCTGCTGCAGGTTTAAGAGTAAATAAGTTTCTTCTTCGGACAGCACATTGGGTAATTTAAATATGTACTTGTAATAGAGAAATTTTTAACATATATTTTAATATAATGGTTTTTACAGATGCCGCTGTCTGACTGACAATCATTTAGAAAATTCGGAAGGGATTTTATGGATAGAGAATGATGGTAAATATTAAATATTACTAAAATACAACTAATATTTCTGTATTATTTCATTATTTTTTTATATATTTTTATAAATTTACAATGTTTTTTCACTTAATTTATTTTAATTGAAATTTTTAAATCATTTTTTGTAAATTATTTGTACACTTAGGTGAGAATAATGAACTACCAACACTGAAGTTTAGACCAATTGTCTAATAATATGTAGATCAAGTCAAGAAGTCCAAAATCTGCTACAGGTTTAAAAGTAAATTAGTTTGTTCTTTGGACATCACATTGGGTATTTAAAATATGTTACTTGTACTAAAGATTTTTTTATTTATATATTTTAATATAATGCTTGTTACAGATTTATTTTATTACATCCAAAAGACAATGTAGTGTATAAATTTGCCACCGTCTTACCGAAAAACATTTCTACTATCATTTGGCTGAAACACTGAACAACATAATGCATGAATTTTCAATCTAGGGTGTACAAAATGAAAATTGTATTATTACATTATAATTTATAAAAAATGTTTTATTCCAGATTAATACTAAATTGATTTGAAATAAAGAATTTTTTTGTTTATATTTTAATATAAAGATTGTTTCAGATTGATTTTGTTATATTTTAACTACAATGTATTGTTAAATGTGCCACTGTATTATTGAAAAACATTTATACTATCAACAATTATCTATATATATAAAAAACATTTATCTATATATATAAAAGAGACCTATACGATTCTCTCATCAATGCCCAGCCCAAACCGCCGGGTCTAGAGACTTGAAAATTTCTACAGACGTTCCTCGAGCGACGTAGGCGTGATTTAAGAAGCGATTTTCCGAAATTCCACTCCTACGGGGGTTAAAAGGGGAAAATAAAGGTGAAACTAGAGAAATTCGCCCGGCCGGAACCGCCGGAGCTTTGTGTATGAAACTCGGTCGGCGGTTTCGTTTTATATAACGGAAACTCCTGGAAAAAGGATTTTCCGAAATTCTACCCCTAAGGGGGTTAAAAGGGGTGAAACGGGTAAAAATGAAAAAAAATCGCCTGGCCGGAACCGCCGGAGCTTTGAGTATGAAACTTGAGTCCGAAATTCGACTCCTACCGGGGTGAAAAGGGTGAAACTAGAAAAATTCACGGGCGAAGCCGGTTATTCAGTTAGGTTATTCAGTTTGGTAAAAATTAATTTTTACATGTAAATCGTATATCTATATTCATATCGTGCGTTTGTATAATAAACTAATAATAATAATAATAGCAGTCGGCTGATAACGGGGATATGTCAATCGTTATTATTATTTGGACCATACACAATTTTTATACTTAAACCCGGCAAAGAAGGTTCAGCTAGCATATTTTATTTCAAAATTTCTTCGATTAGAATTGTATCTTACAAAAAAAAAAACAGCCTATACATATATGTTATCGATGAATCTAATTGTGCTAATGAATACACACACACACACACAATTAAATTGTGAATTCCACGTAATATTAGCACTAACACACGGCCTACGAAAATGCCAAAAAAGAAACTAATACACGGGCAACGCTGTGTCGGGGCTGCTAGTTTATTATAATTAACCAAAAACCAAATTTATCTTTAATTGAATTAAATGAGTATTTATTTTGTAAGCACTAGAATTGTCTTAAAATCAATACAATTACGTCTTTGGTAAAATTACATTATGCCAGTTATCTGCATTTATCATATAAAGGCCGTGCTGGCACCTGAAAATGTGTGAGCCTGTTATCGAGAGGTGTCAATCGCTACCCCGTGAAAAAAATCGCGATTTTCATAACAATCGAACAGATCGATAGTCAATAGTATATAGTAATATCATTGATTATATAATAGTCTATTATATAATCAATGGTATTATATACGTAATCATCTTGATAACGTAATCATTATGTAATAAACATAAGCGTATTTGCGAGAGTCGGTCCTATGCCGCGTGGGCGACAGAGTTAACAATGGCCGATGTGTGAGCGCGCGACCCGACCAATGTCGTTCGAGCTGTGCGTGCGTTCCGACCAATGACGGCCAAGCTGCGCGCGCGCAACCCGAACAGAACCCCATCGAGCATCGCGTGAAGGGACGGCGGCTCGCGCCAGACGTTCAGTAATCAGTATAGTGTCGACCGCCGTTCCGAGAGTTCGTCTCCGTTTTACCCTCGCGGTTAGTGTTTTTATTTCGATCGTTTTTTTTTTTCTATCTAGTGCTTTTCGTTTCCATGTTACTTCTTACGTTTTACTTCACACGCACCCAAGTAAGAACGCCGAACCTCGTCAGTAGCAACAACAACCTACAGACAGGCCGCCGTGTAAGTAGTACCGATTATATTTATTTATAGTTTAAAGATAGGTAGTCGTGGGCCACGGGCGCCGATAGGGAGTAGCTAATTTTTTTTTCCTCGGGTAGCCAAATCATATTTTTGCTAAAAATACTATTTTTTCTACCTTATAAAAAAAATCGTGATTTTTGCACCTGAAACTTGTAACAATCGAACGGATCGGTTATTACTAATTATATAATGATATTTATATTTTTTTATCGCCGTCGTAATAATTCTTAAACTCAAACTCATTTTTATTTTCTAAAACATGTGTTAATCGATTAAATAAAATACGAAAATAGCTATTAATTTTTTTAATTTTGTTTTATTATTATCGATTATTTATCTATAACCGTAGTACTTAATTACCAGTCAAAACGAGTCGTACAACTTATTTTACATTTTTTTAAAATTTGTACGCTGTCGTTAATCCCCATCGTACCCAATAATTCGAGCTCATTCGATTATTTTTCTCCGCACGCCTTTTACACTACAGTAGTAAGTATATATATATATATATATATATATACTTATTGTGTTTCTTTTTAAAGGTAACACTAAATAATTCTGTCCAGTGACATCAGATTGATATGCGGTTTTCGGGAGGAGATAGGGAATACATAAATACACATTTCTTGATGATTTTTACATTTTTAGATCTTTCCGTGTGCGCATGCGCAATACAACTTGCATTTTTTTAAATGACAACAGGTGTTTTTAATACCAAATTCAGATAGACCGAATTTTTTTAAGTCAATTTGGTCCTTTTTACCATGGCTTCAAAATCAAAATTGACCAAATGACAACGAGTGAAAGTTTCGATTAAAATGATTGAATTTTTCAACAATCATACCATGTTTTATAGAATTTTATTAATTATTATGAAATTTCAAGTATTTTTTCTAAATTTCCTTAAAATTTAATAATGTCTGCAAACGTACGGATACAAAAAAAATACTTTAAATTTCATAATAAGTAATACAATTCTAGTATAATTGTTGAAAAATTCAATCATTTTAATCGAAACTTTCACTCGTTGTCATTTGGTCAATTTTGATTTTAGAGCTGTGGTAAAAAGGACCAAATTGACTTAAAACAATTCGGTCTATCTGAATTTAGTATTCAAAATACCTGTTACCATTTAAAAAAATGCAAGTTGTATTGCGCATGCGCACACGGAAAGATCTAAAAATGTAAAGATCATCAAGAAATGTGTATTTATGTATTCCCTATTTCCTCCCGAAAACCACATATCAATCTGATGTCACTGGACAGAATTATTTAGTGTTTCCTTTAAAAAGAAACACAATGTATATGTATATAATATATATATAGCCGCGTGCGGCTAATGCGAAAATACGATATGACGATAATAAATGTCCACACGCCCCCCCCCCCCAGGTTTATATGTGCATAAAAGCACATGTAATGTGAATATAACATTAAACCTTTACTATCTTACATTTGAGAATTTTTTTATTTTTTTACCTATAAAATTTTACCAATGGGCACACATGGGTGGGGACACCTGTAAATTTTCAAAGCGGAACTTCTTTAGGGACAGCGGGACACAAAGCTCGAAAGCGGGACGTATGGTCACGTTAAGTATACTATATCTCGCTCGATTCCGCCGACGTCCCGGTCACATGATATATAGCGTCGAATTATGGCGTAGAATTATATAACACGTTTTTCGCGTACTTTTTTGATACTAATTGTTTACTCGAGTAAAACTGTCGTCACTGCCACCGTTGTGTTGTGTTTTCGTCGGCCGGATATCGATCGTTTGTTTTTTTTCCCCGACGCGATTTTAACGGGTTTTTTAATATATTTTTAACGAACTTTAATTAATGGCAATGATAAAATATTAAAATTACATTCCGTTTTTGATTTTTTTGTGAGATTAAATACGATTTTGTCGTTCGAATTTAATATCATAAGTTTCGAACAGTGCTAAATTTCTAATTTTGCGTCGAATATGCGATTTTCAGAAAAACGTCGACGTTTATAAAACTATTTTAATTAGGTCACGTCATTATTTATTCAAACAATTTTTTTTGAAGTCTGTTAGAACGAAAATATTATTTTTCTCGCCAATCAACGTCAACGAAGTAACACGTATTAACTGTAATATTAACTGTACAGTTATAGAGTATAGGCTAATGAAAATAAAATCGAAATGTTTGTGTGAATCGTAGAAAGTACGACCCCGTTGGACATCGATAGAGTAACATTTCTGACTTTTCAAAAAAAAACTATAAAATGGCTAGAATTAATTAATTTAAATTAGTTAAAAAAAAAAAAACTTATTTAATTAAAAATTTATTTAGATTTAATTATCCCCATTATTTTTTTTTAATTTTTAAATTTAAATTAATTATATATGATAAACCTAACCTTACCTAACCTATCTAGCACAGGACGAATGAAACACACAAAGTTTATTTTTAGTATTTATATCTGAAATTTTTTCGAATTATTATCAACTAACAATTATTTTGATAACGGTGATCCGCAAGACGGCGGAAATAAACAATACACATTATTACAAAATGTAAATTTTGTTTACCACGCTTCGGTACCTTGATGTATATTACGCGGCTGCTTGATCATTTTTCATATAGTTTTTTATAAAGTATTCTCGTGCAACGTAATATTTTTGTTGTCAACTAATTAACAGCTAATTATTAGTTATTTGTAAAAGTGTTAGCTGTTTAACTGCCCATTGCAGTCAGTATCAATTCGTGTCATCGAGTATTGTGCACTATTTAGTTTCAACATGGAAGAAATTATTTTGAATGCTCCTGTGGTCATCGAAAATATTGAATTTCCTGATCAATCCGACTTACACAATTTATTGATTGAATTAAAAGAGATTGCTTTTTCAACGCATTTATTGGTAAGCACTCACATTTTTTTATTTGCATATTTACACGTGGGTGGACTTGTAAATACATTGAGAATGAGATATACAATATGATACATAACTATTATTTGTAGGTACTTACTATACTAAGGTACTTACTATATATATAATTCTAAATAACAACTAATATTTCTGTATTATTTCATTATTTTTTTTTATATTTTATGAATTTACAATGTTTTTTCACACACATTATTTTAATTGAAATTTTTAAATCATTTTTTTGTAAATTGTTTGTACACTTAGGTGAGAATAATGACAAACTAACACTGAGTTTAGACCAATTGTCTAATAATAAGCAGATCAAGTCAAGACGTCCAAAATCTTCGCAGGTTTATAAGTAAATTTGTGTGTTTTTTTCACAGAAGATTTGGTATTTAAAATATGTTTTTGTATTAAAGATATATTTTTCATATATTTTAATATAATGGTTTTTATAGATTGATTGTATTTCATCCAAAAGTCAAAGAAGTGTATAAATATGCCACTGTCTTACTAGATCAAGTCAAGACATCCATAGTCTGCTCATCTGCTGCAGGTTTAAGAGTAAATTAATTTCTTCTTCGGACAGCACATTGGGTAATTTAAATATGTACTCGTAATAGAGAAATTTTTTATATACTCGTATATTTTAATATAATGGTTTTTACAGATTGATTGTATTACATCCAAAGGACAATGTAGTTAATAAATGTGCCACTGTCTGACTGAAAAACATTTAGAAAATTCGGACGGGATTTCATGGATAGAGAATGATTGTAAATATTAAATATTATTAAAATGCAACTAATATTTCTGTATTATTTCATTATTTTTTTTATATTTTATGAATTTACAATGTTTTTTCACACACATTATTTTATTTTAGTAATATTTTACACATTTTTTCATTTATTTGTAAAAGTGTTAACTGTTTAACTGCCCGTTGCAGTCAGTCTGACTTCATTCATCAAGTATTGTGCACTATTTTGTTTCAACATGGAAGAAATTATTTTGAATGCTCCTGTGGTCATCGAAGATATTGAATTTCCTGATCAATCCGACATACTCAATTTATTGATAGAATTAAAAAGAGATTGTTTTTTCTACACATTTATTGATAAGCACTCTCATTTTTTTATTTGCATATTTACACGGGTTGGACTTGTAAATACATTGAGAATGAGATTTACAATATGATACATAACTATTATTTGTAGGTACTTACTATATATATAATTCTAAATTCCTAACTCTATTTAATCTATATTTTAGAATATGGAATAACATGTGAAAGTCTTAAATACACTAATGAAAAACACTTGGATGAAATTTGTCCAAACAATTTTTAGAACTTAGAAAAATGTTGACTGAAATAATTATTGAATACATAGTCCAGAATAAAGTTTATGCATCTCCTAAAATCATTGAGTATTTTTCTGACGGTATAGTTAATATACTCCAATCTAAAGTCAAAGTTTGTTGTTACAATTTAAGTTTTTTTAAAAGTATGTTACAAGTCAGCCTTTTGTTAAATGTTTTGTGGCATATTACTTGTAGTTAATATTAATTTTAACATTATTTCTTTGATTATTTTATTTGAGATTGATATTGATTTTGATCATATTTATCCTTCAAAAGGAAACTCACTGTTTGTGAAGTGGGATCAATTTATTGTTAAGATTATTACATTAATGATCATTAATTTAAAAGATGGAAACAGCAAATTATTACTCAAGCATTTAATAGAAATTAAAGAAACAGATATTGGTACAGTATTTAAACTCTGTTTTTAATTAATTAAATTAAGTAATTATTTTTATTTTTGCTTTTGCAGAAACCAGAAACCACTTAGTTTTGGATTGGTTCCAGCTCTATTGGTTCCAACTACCAAATCATTTGAAATAGATCCTGTTACCAATAAACAACGCATAGTCAAAATATATAATTTGTAAAAAATAGAAAATAAATAAACAAAGTAATTATATTAATATTTAATGGTTAATACTCATAAATAATAACAAAATATTATTAAATATATAAAATTATTTTAATTTTTATGTATCATGGCCAGCCAAGCTGATGCTCACTTATTGAACAGACTTGAATATTTAAATAAAAAATTGATGAATACAAATATCAACATTTACTTCAACAAAACTTGCAAGAAATTAAATATAATCCTAAATTATATTAAAGTCCAGATCAAATTTTCTTCTGTAGCTGCGGCGAAAGCCAAAAGAGGAGCAGAAATCATATGGCTGAACATATGATATAGG
Organism: Drepanosiphum platanoidis; assembly: GCA_948098885.1. Lineage (NCBI taxonomy): Eukaryota > Metazoa > Arthropoda > Insecta > Hemiptera > Aphididae > Drepanosiphum > Drepanosiphum platanoidis. The sequence continues at coordinate 66,096 of OX402534.1, read as the reverse complement.
TATATTATTTTATAATATACCTATGTTATACTCGTATATACAACAGTATTTTTTTATATAAAGCTATGTACATTTTTATTTAACTTATGTTCAATCTAATCCTAAATTATAAGGAATTTATGTATTATTATCTCACTTATTAATAATTGTAATGTATTGTATTTAATATGTTTAGTTATTTATTTTTTGATAAACAAACAGCTTTCTAACCCCAAGTGCTGGACCTGTTTTTAACATTTGTTTTTGGCATGTATTTTAAAGGTGATAGGAGAATGATAAAAATGTTCATATTATTTATTATTGTTCCTTAACATATCTATTTTGAGGTTTTAACATCATATTATACAAATTGAAAATAAAACATGATTTAGGACTTGGGGGAGAAAATATGCATGTCCATTGAAATGTACATCAGGCACATGGGATTACAAAAGTTAAAAACAGGTCAGGCGTTTCTAAGGGTAACACAAAATGTCCATTATAAATTATAATAGACATTCCGCGCCAGGAGGATATTTCTATGAATCGATATCATGGGCTCCAAATCATACCAGGTTTTCCTTAATTTTATATACTTTTTTTTATTGATATTGGTAATTATTTTTCTGAGTGATGGTAATGTGAAAATAGCTAAAACCGTTAGAACAGAACAGCGAAAAAATCGCAGTGTGGCAAGACCATAACGAAATGATTGGAAACCGCTTTATATCAAAAAAATACCAAGTAAGCATTATGATACTCCTATGTATAATGAAATCTATTTTTGTATTTATCTGTGAAATTCGGTCGATGGAGGTTCATAAAAAAAGTCTATAAAAACAAAACCATTTAACTTAGTATATCACTGCACTTCCTATGGAAATTAAATAAGATTTTTTTAATAGTTTTCGGTAATCTTCATTAAATTTTAATCTGTGTTTTTGTACTACCTATTTACCTTTATTTTTAGTTTTAATAGTACCATATTTAAACTTATCATTGAATCAGTCATCAGTGTGACAGAGTGCTGTGATAACCTCAACCAAATCACAATACACTTCATAATATCTATACTTATTTCGAACTTGGTTTCTTGTAAGTACTGTCTTATTTGTTTTATATTTTTTACAATATAATATATGATTACGTATGAGTATTTTTTTATCGTTTGTTTTCAGTTTAATTCAAGATTTTTTTATTTTCGGAAAATCATTCATTATTATGGGTAGAAAAAATTACCAAAAACGTACAGGATCATGCAAGTAATTTGGAAAATAATATAAAATTATTCTTTATATATCTTACTTCTAAAACAAAAAAAGAAAACCTAGATGCAATAAAACAATGTCATGATGATCATAGTTTTACTCCCTCGATTTCAAGAGTAAGTATGAATAATATACTTTTAGTACTTGCATAGTACTTAATATAGTATGTAGTAAGAAGATCAGTAGATCTACTACCTAGTGCCTACTTTTATTATAATTTCTATTTCATAAACATGCTTTATTTTAGGGCTTTGTTAATTATTTTTGTTATTTTAGAAACAACTGATCAGACCACTTGATAATAAGATTTGTCATAACTTGCTTTTGCAGAAATCATAACAAACAATGGAAGACCTTTCTAACTTATGGATGATAATAGATCTTATAGTGAATGCTATTGGTAGAGGTGAGTAAAATTATTGATTAGAAATGTTGGTACCTATTTTAATTTAAACATTGACCAAAAACTTTGATATGTGCCAAGTTAGTTCTCTGCTTTTAAAAGGAACTATTTTTTTACAGGATAGCTGTTAAATGTTTACCTTTTCATTGATAACATTTAGAAGCCATCGAGAATGCAATAATTTGTAGATCAAGTCAAGACATCCATAATCTGTTGCAGGTTTATAGTATACAGCCATATATATAAGTAAATTAGTTTCTTCTTCAGACAGCACATTGGGTAATTTAAATATGTACTTGTAATAGAGAAATTTTTTATATCTATTATATCTTGGATATATTACATCCAAAGACAATGTAGTGTATAAATGTGCTACTTTCTGACTAAAAAACATTTCTATAATTTTTTTTTATAGTATCATGTGGCTTAAAAATGTAACATCATTATGCAAGTATATTCAATAGTGGGTGAGCAAGATGTATAAACAATAACTAATTATGGAAGTCATTTTGTGAAATGCTTTAGAAAATTCAGATGTGATTTTATGGATAGACAATGTGGTAAATATTAAATATTAATAAAATACTACTATATATTCTGTATTATTTTATTATTTCATTATGTTTTTATATTTTATTCATTCATAATGTTTTACTTGTATTGAAAAAATTATTATATATTTTAATATAATGGTTTTTATTGACTGATTTTTTTTTCCGGAAAGGTTAGGTATGGAAAAAAAAATAACACGAACTTATTGGTAATACTGGTTTTTAGGCGAAATCGAACTTTGGGAAAATGTCGCCAGGCGTACGCGTTTCGCAGAATTGTGAATTCGGGCGGGTTATGTTAGGTTAGGCTTCCTCCTTGTTTCCAAAAATAATATCGTTAAACTATTCCCCCGCGGACCGTGCCCGTCGTCGTCATCGCGCCACTTTCCCGATTTGCTCGTGTTGTGACACGTTCATTCCTGTCTACTTCATCGTTGTCATTCGCTCGCGAAAACTTTATCTGCTCTCATCTCGTCGATCGGCACTGCGTCCGCGTTACTTTTCCTGCATCGCTCCAGTGCTGGTCGTCGCGTGCTCATTTCGATCGTCGGCAATGTGAAAACGGTATGAAAAACAGTCACCCGCCGCCGTGTACGTGGTAGTGAGGACAATGGACACCAGCCGGACCATGGACGACGGTGGTCGAGAATTTCCGAAAGCTTGTCGAGGAGCGGTTCGGCGTCGAGACTACCAAACAGAGGTTGATATTATATTTTTTTATATTTTATGAATTTACAATGTTTTTACACACAGTTTATTTTATTTGAAATTTCTAAATCATTTTTATTAATTTTTGTACACATAGGTGAGAATAATTACCTTCCAACTTTGATGTTTAGACCAATTGTCTAATAATTTGTAGATCAAGTCAAGACGTCCGTAATCTGCTGCAGGTTTAAAAGTAAATTAGTTTCTTCTTCGGACAGTACATAGGGTAATTTAAATATTATGTACTTGTAAAAGAGAAATATTTTATATATATTTTAATATAAAGGTTTTTACAGATTGATTGTATTACATCCAATCGATGAAATGTATTAATGTACAATTATCTTACTAAAAATAATTTCCACTATCCTGCAGCATAAAAATGTAAGAACATTATGCTAGAATTTTCAATACTGGGGCGAACAAGATGTATAAACAATCATCAATCATGGAATTAATTTTTTTCAAATGCTTCATAAAATTCAGAAGGGATTTTATGGACAGAGAATGATGGTAAATATTATTTAAAGACAACTATTCTGTATTATTTCATTATTTTATAATATTTTATGAATTTACAATGTTTTTTCCCACACTTTATTTTAATTAAAATTTTTAAATCATTTTTATAAATTTTTTGTACACATAGGTGAGAATAATGACCTACCAACACTGAAGTTTAGATCAATAATTGTCTAATAATTTGTAGATCAAGTCGTTCATAATCTGCTGCATGTTTATAGGTAAATTAGTTTGTTCTTTGTACAGCGCATTGGTTATTTTAAATATATACTTGAATTAAATTAAATTTTTATAATTTTTAATATAATGGTTTCTACAGATTGATTGTATTACATTTGAATGACAAAGTTGTTTACAAGTCATTTACCATCTTACCGAAAAGTAATCCTTTGTTCAAGTAGCTGACGGCCATATATTGCGCCTACATGTTGTTTCAACAATTACCAATGATGGAAGTTATTTTGTGAATTCCTGTAAATAAGTTTGTTCTTATTTTCGAGTAGAAGATGATGGTAAATATTAAATATTTATAAAACATTACTTTAAAATCTTCATTATTTCATTATACTTTTATATTTCTTTAATTCACAATGTCTTGTCACACACTATTAAAATATTAATTTTTTATGTTATGAAAAGTAAATTATGTTCTTCAATTTACCTTGCCTGACAAGATGGCATTCCTGATTTGATTCGATATGTCAACTTCCTATTTATGAAGTAAAATGTAATACTATTCTCTAACATGTTTAAAACAATTATATTTTTTTAGATGCAGATATTTCCCCAGATATGGTTGTAACTTTATTAATGCCAATTGCATATGCATTAGATTATTTGTCAGTCCAAGATAATTGTTACTGGTGTGTATTAATAATACATCATAGAACATTAGGTATTTAAAAATGTACCTGTGTTAATGCAAATATTTTATTTATTTTATTAATTATTCTTCAGAGTTGTGTACAATTGAGCATCTGTGTTACCAAAAATCATTTCTGCGATCATGTTGCTGAAGAACTTTACCTGTCATGTGCTTACGCGTTGTATCAAGAATTACCGAGAAAGAAAGCTGTTTTATGAAAACCTTTATATATTGTGGTTTTGATTTTCGTATGCAGAATATGTGCGACAATGATGGTAAATATTACATTTTTATAATTCTTTAATATTTCAATATGTTTTAATTTTTTTTTTCATTTTACAATGTTTTGTCATACCTTATAGTTTAATTAAACTTCTTTTAATTTCTTCTATATATATTATTTATGCTTTTAGGTGAGAATAATGATGTACCAACAATGTGATTTTAGACCAATTGTCCACAATAATAATGCGAATGAAAACTATCAAATTAAATTGCTATTAACATTTGATATGTCCCAGCCACACTTTCAGCTTTAAAGTGATAACTAATTTAGTGAAAGCTTTTTAATGTTTTATTGTTTATAAATTACATTTAGGATTCATTGAAAAGTTCAATAATTTGTAGAACATATCAAGACAAGACGTCCAAAATCTGCGTAGGTTTAAAAGTAAATTTGTGTGTTTTTTTTTACAGAAAATTGGGTTTTTAATATATGTACTTGTAATAGAGAAATTTTGTATATATATTTTAATATTATTGTTTTTACAGATTGATTGTATTACATTCAAACGACAATGTAGTGTATAAATTAAATGTGCCACTGTCTTACTGAAAAACATTTCTAGTATCATGTGGCCTAAATATCTAACAACATTATGCGAGTATTCAATCCTGGTAGAAGAAGATTTATAAACAATAACCAATCATGGAAGTCTTTGTGTGAAATGCTTTAGATAATTAATTCAACTTTTGTTTATAGTTTGATTGAATGACAGAGTTGTTTACAATGGAGCAAGTGTGTTACTAAAAACCATTCCTACAATCATGTAGCTGACAAACTTGACATGTCTTGCGCTTACAAGTTTTATCAACAATTACTGAGAATGGAAGCAATTTTGTAAACGCCTTTAATAGTTTTGTACTTATTTTCAAGTAGAAAATGATGGTAAATATTAAATTTAAATTTATTATTTGATTTGATTTTTCAACTTTAGAATAATGAAGGAAAAATAAATACTGTTTTCTAACATTTATAACACAATTATGTTTCTTAGATTCAGATATTTCCCCGGATAAGGTTGTAACTTTATTCAAGCCAATTACATATGCATTAGATTATTTGTCAGTCCAAGATAATTGTTACTATTGTGTATTTATAATGCATTATAGAACATTGGGTATTTAAAATATGTACCTGTATAACACAGCAATGTAATGAAAGTAAAACTAAATTTCTTATCTTTTTAATTTTAACTTTGCAGCCCATGGATGATGCGCAAATCGTTGTATAATTAATGACACAGATTTAATTAAACCAGGAATACCTCACAACACTTCCAAACCTATCAAATAACGGAAGCCAAGTGTACATAGAACAAAAACATTATCAGACATCTGTATATGGTAAGAGATACTATTATTAAAAATTATTTTGATAAAATTTAACATAGAATATCATATCATAAATTAACAGTAAACACAGCAATGTATTGAAAGTAAAACTAAATTTCTTTTCTTTAAATTTTGCAGCCCATGGATGATCCACAAATCGTTGTATGAAATAATGACACAGATTTAATTAAACCAGGAATACTTCACAACACTTCCAATCCTATCAAATAAGGGGAGCCAAGAGTACATAGAACACAAACATTATAGGACATCTTTATATGGTAAGAGATACTATTATTTATAATTCTTTTGATAAAATTTACTTAGAATAATGTAATATCATTACTTAACAGTAAACACAGCAATGTACTGAAAGTAAACTAAATTTCTTATCTTTTTATTTTGCAGCCCATGGATGATCCACAAGTCGTAGTATGATAAATGGTACAGATTTAATAAATAAAAAAAAAAATGTAACACCCATTACTACAAACCACCAAATAAATATCAATATGAAACCGTTAAAAACATCAATGTAAATGAAAGTATAATAACTGTGTTTCATTTTACTCTTAAGCAGCCAATATCTCTTTCTTTTTGTATAAATAACAACCCTCCGTTAACATTATATTCAAATTTTTCTTTTCATTCAAGTGACCTCTCAGCTGTCCTGTAGAGGCATAACACAGAAAAATTCTATGGTGGATGTAATGATGTGAATATCAAAAATGTATTGTGCTTTAAACAGATAAATACGACAATAATTCCACAATTACTATTGAAGTTAATCAACAGAAGGCGGCTCCTTTCGGTTCTTGCACAGACAAGAATCATACAAATACTTCAGACCTTACTGTACTTTCACATACAACACGTTTGTTGCAAGAGGATCTGGGAGACATAAAAAGCATTATTCAAACTTGGAAAACCTCAGAACAAGGCCAAACATCATTGGACACCTCTGTACGGTAAGACATACTATTATTTAAAATTCTCATGATGAAATTTAACATAGAATAACATAACATAACTTAACAGTAAACACGGCAATGTAATGAAAGTAAAACTAAATTTCTTTTCATTTTACTTTGACTTTTCAGCTAACAGATGATCTACAAGTCGTATGATAAATGGCACAGATTTAATTTAACCCGGTAAACCTCATAACAATTCCAAACCTATCAAATAACGGAAGCCAAGTGTACATAGAACAAAAACATTATCAGACATCTGTATATGGTAAGAGATACTATTATTAAAAATTATTTTGATGAAATTTAACATAGAATAACATATCATAACTTAACAGTAAACACAGCAATGTATAGAATGTAAAACTAAATTTCTTATCTTTTTAAGTTTGCAGCCCATGCATGATTCACAAATCATATGATTAATGACACAGATTTAATAAACCAGGAAAACCTCACAACACTTCCAAACCTATCAAATAACGGAAGCCAAGTGTACATAGAACACAAACATTTGAGGACATCTTTATAGGGTAAGAGATACTATTATTTATAATTCTTTTGATAAAATTTACTTAATTTAACAAATCATTACTTAACAGTAAACACAGCAATGTACTGAAAGTAAAACTAAATTTCTTATCTTTTTATTTTGCAGCCCATGGATGATCCACAAGTATTTGTATGATTAATGACACAGATTTAATTAAACCCAGAATAACTCACAACACTACCAATCCTATCAAATAACAGGAGCCAAGTGTACATAGATCACAAGCATTATAGGACATCTTTATATGGTAAAAGATAATATTTTTTATAATTCTCATGATGAAATTTAACATAGAATAATATATCATAACTTAGGAGTAAACACAGCAATGTAATGAAAGTAAAACTAAATTTCTTATCTTTTTCATTTTGCAGCTCATGGATGATCCACAAATCTTTGAATGATCAATGACACAGATTTAATTAAACCAGGAAAATCTCACAACCCTTCCAAACCAATCAAATAAGGGGAGCCAATTGTACATAGAACACAAACATTTGAGGACATCTTTATGTGGTAAAAGATACTATTTTTTATAATTCTCATGATTAACTTTAACATAGAATAACATATCATAACTTAACAGTAAACACAGCAATGTATTGAAAGTAAAACTAAATTTCTTTATTTTTACTTTAACTTTGCAGCCCATGGATGTTGCGCAAATCGTTGTATAATTAATGACACAGATTTAATAAACCCGAAAACCTCATAACACTTCCAAACCTATCAAATAACAGAGGCCAAGTACATAGAAAGTGTACATAGAACACAAACACCATAGGACATCTATTTACGGTAAGTGATACTATTATTTAAATTTCTTCTTAAACAATAACATAGAATTATATATCTAAACTTAACAGTTTAACTGTAATGAAAGTAAAACTAAATTTCTTTTCTTTTAACTTTGCAGATAATGGATGATCCACAAGTCGTCTTATGATAAATGGCACAGATTTAATTTATAAAAAAAAAAACTGTTACACCCATTACAATCCACCAAATAAATATCAATATGAAACCGTTAAAAACATCAATGTAAATGAAACTAAAATAACTGTGTTTCATTTTACTCTTAAGCAGCCCATATCTCTTTCTTTTTGTATAAATGAAAACCATCCATTATCATTATATTCAAATTTTTCTTCTCATTCATGTGACCTCCCAGCTGTCCTGTGGAGTCACTACACAGTAGAATTCTATGGTGGATGTAACGTGGTGAATATCATATATGTATTGTGCTTTAAACAGATAAATACGACAATAATTCCACAATAACTATTGAAATAAATCAACAGAAGGCTGCTCCTTTCGGTTCTTGCACAGACAAGAATCATACAATTATTGCAGACCTTACTGTACTTTCACATACAACAACTTTGTTGCAAGGGGATCTGGGAGACATAAAAAGTATTATTCAAACTTGGAAAACCTCAGAACAAGGCCAAACATCATAGGACATCTCTATACGGTAAGAGATACAATTATTTAAAATTCGATTGATGAAATTTAACTTAGAATAACATAACATAACTTAACAGTAAACACGGCAATGTAATGAAAGTAAAACTAAATTTCTTTTCATTTTACTTTGACTTTTCAGCTAACAGATGATCTACAAGTCGTATGATAAATGGCACAGATTTAATTTAACCCGGTAAACCTCATAACAATTCCAAACCTATCAAATAACGGAAGCCAAGTGTACATAGAACAAAAACATTATCAGACATCTGTATATGGTAAGAGATACTATTATTAAAAACTATTTTGATGAAATTTAACATAGAATATCATATCATAACTTTACAGTAAACACAGCAATGTATTGAAAGTAAAACTAAATTTCTTTATTTTTACTTTAACTTTGCAGCCCATGGATGATGCGCAAATCGTTGTATAATTAATGACACAGATTTAATAAACCCGGAAAACCTCACAACTCTTCCAAACCTATCAAATAACAGAGGCCAAGTACATAGAAACTGTACATAGAACACAAACACCATTGGACATCTATTTACTGTAAGTGATTCTATTATTTAAATTTCTTCTTAAACAATAACATAGAATTATATATCATATAGAAATAACGGAAGCCAAGTTTACATAGAACAAAAACATTGTCAGACATCTGTATATGGTAAGAGATACTATTATTAAAAATTATTTTGATGAAATTTAACATAGAATAACATATCATAACTTAACAGTAAACACAGCAATGTATAGAATGTAAAACTAAATTTCTTTAATTTAACTTTAACTTTGCAGCCCATGGATGATGCACAAATCGTTGTATAATTAATGACACAGATTTAATAAACCAGGAAAACCTCACAACACTTCCAAACCTATCAAATATCAGAGGCCAATTACCTAGAAAGTGTTCATAGAACACAAACACCATAGGACATCTATTTACGGTAATGATACTATTATTTAAATTTCTTCTTAAACAATAACATAGAATTATATATCATTACTTAACAGTTTAACTGTAATGAAAGTAAAACTAAAATTCTTTTCTTTTTTCTTTGACTTTTCAGCTAACAGATGATCTACAAGTCGTATGATAAATGGCACAGATTTAATTTATCCCGGTAAACCTCACAACACTTCCAAACCTATCAAATAACGGAAGCCAAGTGTACATAGAACAAAAACATTATCAGACATCTGTATATGGAAAGAGATACTATTATTTAAAATTCTCATGGTGAAATTTAATTTAGAATAACTTATCGTAAATTAGCATTAAATACAGCAATGTACTGAAAGGAAAACTAAATTTCTTATCTTTTTATTTTGCAGCCCACGGATGATCCACAAGTCTTTGTATGATTAATGACACAGATTTAATTAAACCAGGAAAATCTCATAACACTTCCAAACCAATCAAATCAGGGGAAACAAGTGTACATAGAACACAAACATTATAGGACATCTTTATAGGGTATGAGATACTATTATTTAAAATTCTCATGATGAAATTTAACATAGAATAACATATCATAACTTAACAGTAAACACAGCAGTGTAATGAAAGTAAAACTAAATTTCTTATCTTTTTAATTTTGCAGCCCATGGATGATCCACAAATCGTTGTATGATTAATGACACAGATTTAATTAAACCAGGAAAACCTAACAACACTTCCAAACCTATAAAATAACAGGAGCCAAGTGTACATAGAACACAAGCATTATAGGACATCTTTATATGGTAAAAGATACTATTTTTTATAATTCTCATGATTAACTTTAACATAGAATATCATATCATAACTTAACAGTAAACACAGCAATGTATTGAAAGTAAAACTAAATTTCTTTATTTTTACTTTAACTTTGCAGCCCATGGATGATGCGCAAATCATTGTATAATTAATGACACAGATTTAATAAACCCGGAAAACCTCACAACACTTCCTAACCTATCAAATAACAGAGGCCAAGTACATAGAAAGTGTACATAGAACAGAAACACCATAGGACATCTATTTATGGTAAGTGATACTATTATTTAAATTTCTTCTTAAACAATAACATAGAATTATATATCATAACTTAACAGTTTAACTGTAATGAAAGTAAAACTAAATTTCTTTTCTTTTAACTTTGCAGATAATGGATGATCCACCAGTCGTCTTATGATAAATGGCACAGATTTAATTTATAAAAAAAAAAACTGTTACACCCATTACAATCCACCAAATAAATATCAATATGAAACCGTTAAAAACATCAATGTAAATGAAAGTAAAATAACTGTGTTTCATTTTACTCTTAAGCAGCCCATATCTCTTTCTTTTTGTATAAATAAGAACCCTCCGTTAACTTTATATTCAAATTTTTCTTTTCATTCAAGTGACCTCTCAGCTGTCCTGTAGAGGCACTACACAGTAAAATTCTATGGTGGATGTAATGATGTGAATATCAAAAATGTATTGTGCTTTAAACAGATAAATACGACAATAATTCCACAATAACTATTGAAATAAATCAACAGAAGGCTGCTCCTTTCGGTTCTTGCACAGACAAGAATCATACAAATACTTCAGAGCTTACTGTACTTTCACATACGACACCATTGTTGCAAGAGGATCTGGGAGACATAAAAAGCATTATTCAAAACCGGAAAACCTCAGAACAAGGCCAAAAATCATAGGACACCTCTATACAGTAAGACATACTATTATTTAAAATTCTCATGATGAAATTTAACATAGAATAATATATCATAACTTAGGAGTAAACACAGCAATGTAATGAAAGTAAAACTAAATTTCTTATCTTTTTAAGTTTGCAGCCCATGCATGATTCACAAATCATATGATTAATGACACAGATTTAATTAAACCAGGAAAACCTAACAACACTTCCAAACAAATCAAATAAGGGGAGCCAAGTGTACATAGAACACAAACATTATAGGACATCTTTATAGGGTAAGAGATACTATTATTTATAATTCTTTTGATAAAATTTACTTAATATAACAAATCATTAATTAACAGTAAACACAGCAATGTACTGAAAGTAAAACTAAATTTCTTATCTTTTTATTTTGCAGCCCATGGATGATCCACAAGTCTGTGTATGATTAATGACACAGATTTAATTAAACCCAGAATAACTCACAACACTACCAATCCTATCAAATAACAGGAGCCAAGTGTACATAGATCACAAGCATTATAGGACATCTTTATATGGTAAAAGATACTATTTTTTATAATTCTCATGATTAACTTTAACATAGAATAACATATCATAACTTAACAGTAAACACGGCAATGTAATGAAAGTTAAACTAAATTTCTTTTCTTTTTACTTTGACTTTTCAGCCAACAGATGATCTACAAGTCGTATGATAAATGGCACAGATTTAATTTAACCCTGTAAACCTCACAACACTTCCAAACCTATCAAATAATGGAAGCCAAGTGTACATAGAACAAAAACATTATCAGACATCTGTATATGGTAAAAGATACTATTATTTAAATTTCTCATGATAAAATTTAACTTAGAATAACATTTCATTACTTAACAGTAAACACTGCAGTGTAATGACAGTAAAACTAGATTTCTTATCTTTTTCATTTTGTAGCCCATGGATGATCCACAAATCTTTGAATGATCAATGACACAGATTTAATTAAACCAGGAAAACCTAACAACACTTCCAAACCGATCAAATCAGGGAAGACAAGTGTACATAGAACACAAACATTATAGGACATCTTTATAGGGTAAGAGATACTATTATTTAAAATTCTCATGATGAAATTTAACATAGAATAACATATCATAACTTAACAGTAAACACAGCAGTGTAATGAAAGTAAAACTAATTTTCTTATCTTTTTAATTTTGCAGCCCATGCATGATTCACAAATCATATGATTAATGACACAAATTTAATAAACCCGGAAAACCTCATAACACTTCCAAACCTATCAAATAACAGAGGCCAAGTACATAGAAAGTGTACATAGAACACAAACACCATAGGACATCTATTTACGGTAAGTGATACTATTATTTAAATTTCTTCTTAAACAATAACATAGAATTATATATCTAAACTTAACAGTTTAACTGTAATGAAAGTAAAACTAAATTTCTTTTCTTTTAACTTTGCAGATAATGGATGATCCACAAGTCGTCTTATGATAAATGGCACAGATTTAATAAATAAAAAAAAAAAATGTAACACCCATTACAATCCACCAAATAAATATCAATATGAAACCGTTAAAAACATCAATGTAAATGAAAGTAAAATAACTGTGTTTCATTTTACTCTTAAGCAGCCAATATCTCTTTCTTTTTGTATAAATAAGAACCCTCCGTTAACTTTATATTCAAATTTTTCTTTTCATTCAAGTGACCTCTCAGCTGTCCTGTAGAGGCACTACACAGTAAAATTCTATGGTGGATGTAATGATGTGAATATCAAAAATGTATTGTGCTTTAAACAGATAAATACGACAAAAATTCCACAATCCTATTGAAATCAATTAACAGAAGGCGGCTCCTTTCGGTTCTTGCACAGACAAGAATCATACAAATACTTCAGAGCTTACTGTACTTTCACATACGACACCATTGTTGCAAGAGGATCTGGGAGACATAAAAAGCATTATTCAAAACCGGAAAACCTCAGAACAAGGCCAAAAATCATAGGCCACCTCTATACAGTAAGACATACTATTATTTAAAATTCTCATGATGAAATTTAACATAGAATAATATATCATAACTTAGGAGTAAACACAGCAATGTAATGAAAGTAAAACTAAATTTCTTATCTTTTTAAGTTTGCAGCCCATGCATGATTCACAAATCATATGATTAATGACACAGATTTAATTAAACCAGGAAAACCTAACAACACTTCCAAACAAATCAAAAAAGGGGAGCCAAGTGTACATAGAACACAAACATTATAGGACATCTTTATAGGGTAAGAGATACTATTATTTATAATTCTTTTGATAAAATTTACTTAATATAACAAATCATTAATTAACAGTAAACACAGCAATGTACTGAAAGTAAAACTAAATTTCTTATCTTTTTATTTTGCAGCCCATGGATGATCCACAAGTCTGTGTATGATTAATGACACAGATTTAATTAAACCCAGAATAACTCACAACACTACCAATCCTATCAAATAACAGGAGCCAAGTGTACATAGATCACAAGCATTATAGGACATCTTTATATGGTAAAAGATACTATTTTTTATAATTCTCATGATTAACTTTAACATAGAATAACATATCATAACTTAACAGTAAACACAGCAGTGTAATGAAAGTAAAACTAAATTTCTTTATTTTTACTTTAACTTTGCAGCCCATGGATGATCTACAAATCGTTGTATGATTAATGACACAGATTTAATTAAACCAGGAAAACCTAACAACACTTCCAAACCTATAAAATAACAGGAGCCTAACTTAACAGTAAACACGGCAATGTAATGAAAGTTAAACTAAATTTCTTTTCTTTTTACTTTGACTTTTCAGCCAACAGATGATCTACAAGTCGTATGATAAATGGCACAGATTTAATTTAACCTGGTAAACCTCACAGCACTTCCAAACCTATCAAATAATGGAAGCCAAGTGTAAATAGAACAAAACATTATCAGACATCTGTATATGGTAAGAGATACTATTATTTAAAGTTCTCAAGGTGAAATTTAATTTAGAATAACTTATCATAAATTAGCATTAAATACAGCAATGTACTGAAAGGAAAACTAAATTTCTTTTCTTTAAATTTTGCAGCCCATGGATGATCCACAAATCGTTGTATGAAATAATGACAGATTTAATTAAACCTGGAATACTTCACAACACTTCCAATCCTATCAAATAAGGGGAGCCAAGTGTACATAGAACACAAGCATTATAGGACATCTTTATATGGTAAAAGCATTGATTATATAATAGACAGATAAGCCATACTGTAGGAAAAATTGGCAGCACTGTAATTGATCAGCTGTCCGGGGTTACGATTAACTTAACTAGGGAGCGCTAGTGTAGCTCGGATGCAATGTTGGTGGAGGTGGTAGCTTATCGTCTCTTGGGGGAGGGTCGCAGCCGTTCTATAAATAGAATTTGTTCCAATAATATAATAATATTATAATCTATCTATTATCATTGATTATAAATACTAGTATTAATGCTATTATCATCTATTATATATATAAAAGGACAGGCCTGTTTTATGTTCCCATTTTTGAGGACACTATTTAACTTTCTTCCAATTTTTTTTCACAGAGTTTTTCCAAATACCTTTTTAAGTGTCATCACATCGCCCGATTTTCAAAATTCGACTCCTACGGGGGTAAAAGGGGTAAAAATGAAAAAAATAAAAAGTTGCACACGGGCGAAAAACACAGCAGTGTAATGAAAGTAAAACTAATTTTCTTATCTTTTTAATTTTGCAGCCCATGCATGATTCACAAATCATATGATTAATGACACAGATTTAATTAAACCAGGAAAACCTAACAACACTTCCAATCCTATAAAATAACAGGAGCCAAGTGTACATAGATCACAAGCATTATAGGACATCTTTATATGGTAAAAGATAATATTTTTTATAATTCTCATGATGAAATTTAACATAGAATAATATCTCATAACTTAGGAGTAAACACAGCAATGTAATGAAAGTAAAACTAAATTTCTTATCTTTTTCATTTTGCAGCCCATGGATGATCCACAAATCTTTGAATGATCAAAGACACAGATTTAATTAAACCAGGAAAATCTCACAACCCTTCCAAACCAATCAAATAAGGGGAGCCAAGTGTACATAGAACACAAACATTTGAGGACATCTTTATAGGGTAAGAGATACTATTATTTATAATTCTTTTGATTAAATTTACTTAATATAACAAATCATTACTTAACAGTCAACACAGCAATGTACTGAAAGTAAAACTAAATTTCTTATCTTTTTATTTTAAAGCCCATGGATGATCCACAAGTCGTTGTATGATTAATGACACAGATTTAATTAAACCAGGAAAACCTAACAACACTTCCAAACCAATCAAATCAGGGGAAACAAGTGTACATAGAACACAAACATTATAGGACATCTTTATAGGGTATGAGATACTATTATTTAAAATTCTCATGATGAAATTTAACATAGAATAACATATCATAACTTAACAGTAAACACAGCAATGTACTGAAAGTAAAACTAAATTACTTATCTTTTTATTTTGCAGCCCATGGATGATCCACAAGTCTTTGTATGATTAATGACACAGATTTAATTAAACCCAGAATAACTCACAACACTTCCAATCCTATCAAATAACAGGAGCCAAGTGTACATAGAACACAAGCATTATAGGACATCTTTATATGGTAAAAGATAATATTTTTTATAATTCTCATGATGAAATTTAACATAGAATAACATATCATAACTTAACAGTAAACACAGCAGTGTAATGAAAGTAAAACTAAATTTCTTATCTTTTTAAGTTTGCAGCCCATGCATGATTCACAAATCATATGATTAATGACACAGATTTAATTAAACCAGGAAAACCTAACAACACTTCCAAACAAATCAAATAAGGGGAGCCAAGTGTACATAGAACACAAACATTATAGGACATCTTTATAGGGTAAGAGATACTATTATTTATAATTCTTTTGATAAAATTTACTTAATATAACAAATCATTAATTAACAGTAAACACAGCAATGTACTGAAAGTAAAACTAAATTTCTTATCTTTTTATTTTGCAGCCCATGGATGATCCACAAGTCTGTGTATGATTAATGACACAGATTTAATTAAACCCAGAATAACTCACAACACTACCAATCCTATCAAATAACAGGAGCCAAGTGTTCATAGATCACAAGCATTATAGGACATCTTTATATGGTAAAAGATAATATTTTTTATAATTCTCATGATGAAATTTAACATAGAATAATATATCATAACTTAGGAGTAAACACAGCAATGTAATGAAAGTAAAACTAAATTTCTTATCTTTTTCATTTTGCAGCTCATGGATGATCCACAAATCTTTGAATGATCAATGACACAGATTTAATTAAACCAGGAAAATCTCACAACCCTTCCAAACCAATCAAATAAGGGGAGCCAAGTGTACATAGATCACAAGCATTATAGGACATCTTTATATGGTAAAAGATACTATTTTTTATAATTCTCATGATTAACTTTAACATAGAATAACATATCATAACTTAACAGTAAACACAGCAGTGTAATGAAAGTAAAACTAAATTTCTTTATTTTTACTTTAACTTTGCAGCCCATGGATGATCTACAAATCGTTGTATGATTAATGACACAGATTTAATTCAACCAGGAAAACCTAACAACACTTCCAAACCTATAAAATAACAGGAGCCTAACTTAACAGTAAACACGGCAATGTAATGAAAGTTAAACTAAATTTCTTTTCTTTTTACTTTGACTTTTCAGCCAACAGATGATCTACAAGTCGTATGATAAATGGCACAGATTTAATTTAACCTGGTAAACCTCACAACACTTCCAAACCTATCAAATAATGGAAGCCAAGTGTACATAGAACAAAAACATTATCAGACATCTGTATATGGTAAGAGATACTATTATTTAAAATTATTATTTAAAATGGTGAAATTTAATTTAGAATAACTTATCATAAATTAGCATTAAATACAGCAATGTACTGAAAGGAAAACTAAATTTCTTTTCCTTATATTTTGCAGCCCATGGATGATCCACAAATCGTTGTATGAAATAATGACAGATTTAATTAAACCTGGAATACTTCACAACACTTCCAATCCTATCAAATAAGGGGAGCCAACTGTACATAGAACACAAGCATTATAGGACATCTTTATACGGTAAAAGCATTGATTATATAATAGACAGATAAGCCATACTGTAGGAAAAATTGGCAGCACTGTAATCGATCGGCTGTCCGGGGTTACGATTAACTTAACTAGGGAGCGCTAGTGTAGCTCGGATGCAATGTTGGTGGAGGTGGTAGCTTATCGCCTCTTGGGGGAGGGTCGCAGCCGTTCTATAAATAGAATTTGTTCCAATAATATAATAATATTATAATCTATCTATTATCATTGATTATAAATACTAGTATTAATGCTATTATCATCTATTATATATATAAAAGGACAGGCCTTTTTTATGTTCCCATTTTTGAGGACACTATTTAACTTTCTTCCAATTTTTTTTCACAGAGTTTTTCCAAATACCTTTTTAAGTGTCGTCACGTCGCCCGATTTTCAAAATTCGACTCCTACGGGGGTAAAAGGGGTAAAAATGAAAAAAATAAAAAGTTGCACAAGGGCGAAGCCGGGTTATTCAGCTAGTATAATTATATATTATAGAATCATTAGAATCTTAAGCTGGGATCCCTCGCGTGGCTCGGCATTCGTTGTCGATCCATTCTGATTCTGTCTTTCATCGACATTTGTATTAAAAATTATCTGGAAATACGATAACATAACATAACATATGATTCACAAATAATAAAACACGAGCTAGTTCTGTTCGTGGGATTGAGTTGGACCAAATTCTCGACGTATTCAAATCAGTTTTCAAAATCTTTATCACATCAATAGATCTATCAGCAAGTTGAAAATAGAAAATGTCTAAATCCATAAGTTTCGCGAGTGACAGATAGAGAAAGAAAATCATGGCTTTTAATTATTCGTCTTTACCTGTTTTGTTCAAAATTAATTTTTAATATTTATTATTATTGTCATGGATCAAAGCTTGTTTTATTTGGAATTTTATTTCGGTATAAACACCGATAACGACGGTTGGTTGTTTGATACAATTTAATACACCGACCACCACCAAGGAAACTCGCATTGAGATAAGAACAAAAACTGTATTATATATAAATTATATTAAATATTATTTGTCGAATTATGCAATGCTACCTGTTGGCAGTCAATAGAAACATAATTTTAGTCACCAAAAACCCCTATACCATGGGCTATCTGTCTATTATATAATCAATGGTAAAAGATACTTTTTTTATAATTCTCATGATTAACTTTAACATAGAATAACATATCATAACTTAACAGTAAACACAGCAATGAATGAAAGTAAAACTAAATTTCTTATCTTTTTAATTTTGCAGCCCATGGATGATCCACAAATCGTTGTATGATTAATGACACAGATTTAATTAAACCAGGAAAACCTAACAACACTTCCAAACCTATAAAATAACAGGAGCCAAGTGTACATAGAACACAAGCATTATAGGACATCTTTATATGGTAAAAGATACTATTATTTAATATTCTCATGATGAAATTTAACATAGAATAACATATCATAACTTAGGAGTAAACACAGCAGTGTAATGAAAGTAAAACTAAATTTCTTATCTTTTTAATTTTGCAGCCCATGCATGATTCACAAATCATATGATTAATGACACAGATTTAATTAAACCTGGAAAACCTAACAACACTTCCAAACAAATCAAATAAGGGGAGCCAAGTGTACATAGAACACAAACATTATAGGACATCTTTATAGGGTAAGAGATACTATTATTTATAATTCTTTTGATAAAATTTACTTAATACAACAAATCATTACTTAACAGTAAACACAGCAATGTACTGAAAGTAAAACTAAATTTCTTATCTTTTTATTTTGTAGCCCATGGATGATCCACAAGTCTTTGTATGATTAATGACACAGATTTAATTAAACCCAGAATAACTCACAACACTACCAATCCTATCAAATAACAGGAGCCAAGTGTACATAGATCACAAGCATTATAGGACATCTTTATATGGTAAAAGATAATATTTTTTATAATTCTCATGATGAAATTTAACATAGAATAATATATCATAACTTAGGAGTAAACACAGCAATGTAATGAAAGTAAAACTAAATTTCTTATCTTTTTAATTTTGCAGCCCATGGATGATCCACAAATCGTTGTATGATTAATGACACAGATTTAATTTAACCCGGTAAACCACACAACACTTCCAAACCTATCAAATAACGGAAGCCAAGTGTACATAGAACAAAAACATTATCAGACATCTGTATATGGTAAGAGATACTATTATTAAAAATTATTTTGATAAAATTTAACATAGAATATCATATTATAACTTAACAGTAAACACAGCAATGTATTGAAAGTAAAACTAAATTTCTTTATTTTTACTTTAACTTTGCAGCCCATGGATGATGCGCAAATCGTTGTATAATTAATGACACAGATTTAATAAACCCGGAAAACCTCACAACACTTCCTAACCTATCAAATAACAGAGGCCAAGTACATAGAAAGTGTACATAGAACAGAAACACCATAGGACATCTATTTATGGTAAGTGATACTATTATTTAAATTTCTTCTTAAACAATAACATAGAATTATATATCATAACTTAACAGTTTAACTGTAATGAAAGTAAAACTAAATTTCTTTTCTTTTAACTCTGCAGATAATGGATGATCCACCAGTCGTCTTATGATAAATGGCACAGATTTAATTTATAAAAAAAAAAACTGTTACACCCATTACAATCCACCAAATAAATATCAATATGAAACCGTTAAAAACATCAATGTAAATGAAAGTAAAATAACTGTGTTTCATTTTACTCTTAAGCAGCCCATATCTCTTTCTTGTTGTATAAATGAAAACCCTCCATTATCATTATATTCAAATTTTTCTTCTCATTCGTGTGACCTCCCAGCTGTCCTGTGGACTCACTACACAGTAGAATTCTATGGTGGATGTAACGTGGTGAATATCATATAAGTATTGTGCTTTAAACAGATAAATACGACAATAATTCCACAATAACTATTGAAATAAATCAACAGAAGGCTGCTCCTTTCGGTTCTTGCACAGACAAGAATCATACAAATACTTCAGACCTTACTGTACTTTCACATACGACACCATTGTTGCAAGAGGATCTGGGAGACATAAAAAGCATTTTTCAAAACCGGAAAACCTCAGAACAAGGCCAAACATCATAGGACACCTCTATAAAGTAAGACATACTATTATTTAAAATTCTCATGATGAAATTTAACATAGAATAACATTTCATTACTTAACAGTAAACACTGCAGTGTAATGACAGTAAGACTAAATATCTTTTCTTTTTACTTTTCAGATAATGGATGATCCACAAGTCGTTGTATGATTAATGACACAGATTTAATTAAACCAGGAAAACCTAACAACACTTCCAAACCAATCAAATCAGGGGAAACAAGTGTACATAGAACACAAACATTATAGGACATCTTTATAGGGTATGAGATACTATTATTTAAAATTCTCATGATGAAATTTAACATAGAATAATAAATCATAACTTAGGAGTAAACACAGCAATGTAATGAAAGTAAAACTAAATTTCTTATCTTTTTAATTTTGCAGCCCATGCATGATTCACAAATCATATGATTAATGACACAGATTTAATTAAACCAGGAAAACCTAACAACACTTCCAAACAAATCAAATAAGGGGAGCCAAGTGTACATAGAACACAAACATAATAGGACATCTTTATAGGGTAAGAGATACTATTATTTATAATTCTTTTGATAAAATTTACTTAATATAACAAATCATTACTTAACAGTAAACACAGCAATGTACTGAAAGTAAAACTAAATTTCTTATCTTTTTATTTTGCAGCCCATGGATGATCCACAAGTCTTTGTATGATTAATGACACAGATTTAATTAAACCAGGAAAATCTCACAACCCTTCCAAACCAATCAAATAAGGGGAGCCAATTGTACATAGAACACAAACATTTGAGGACATCTTTATATGGTAAAAGATACTATTTTTTATAATTCTCATGATTAACTTTAACATAGAATAACATATCATAACTTAACAGTAAACACAGCAATGAATGAAAGTAAAACTAAATTTCTTTATTTTTACTTTAACTTTGCAGCCCATGGATGATCCACAAATCGTTATATGATTAATAACACAGATTTAATTAAACCAGGAAAACCTAACAACACTTCCAAACCTATAAAATAACAGGAGCCAAGTGTACATAGAACACAAGCATTATAGGACATCTTTATATGGTAAAAGATACTATTTTTTATAATTCTCATGATTAACTTTAACATAGAATAACATATCATAACTTAACAGTAAACATGGCAATGTAATGAAAGTTAAACTAAATTTCTTTTCATTTTACTTTGACTTTTCAGCCAACAGATGATCTACAAGTCGTATGATAAATGGCACAGATTTAATTTAACCTGGTAAACCTCACAACACTTCCAAACCTATCAAATAATGGAAGCCAAGTGTACATAGAACAAAAACATTATCAGACATCTGTATATGGTAAGAGATACTATTATTTAAAATTATTATTTAAAATGGTGAAATTTAATTTAGAATAACTTATCATAAATTAGCATTAAATACAGCAATGTACTGAAAGGAAAACTAAATTTCTTTTCCTTATATTTTGCAGCCCATGGATGATCCACAAATCGTTGTATGAAATAATGACAGATTTAATTAAACCTGGAATACTTCACAACACTTCCAATCCTATCAAATAAGGGGAGCCAAGTGTACATAGAACACAAGCATTATAGGACATCTTTATACGGTAAAAGCATTGATTATATAATAGACAGATAAGCCATACTGTAGGAAAAATTGGCAGCACTGTAATCGATCGGCTGTCCGGGGTTACGATTAACTTAACTAGGGAGCGCTAGTGTAGCTCGGATGCAATGTTGGTGGAGGTGGTAGCTTATCGCCTCTTGGGGGAGGGTCGCAGCCGTTCTATAAATAGAATTTGTTCCAATAATATAATAATATTATAATCTATCTATTATCATTGATTATAAATACTAGTATTAATGCTATTATCATCTATTATATATATAAAAGGACAGGCCTTTTTTATGTTCCCATTTTTGAGGACACTATTTAACTTTCTTCCAATTTTTTTTCACAGAGTTTTTCCAAATACCTTTTTAAGTGTCGTCACGTCGCCCGATTTTCAAAATTCGACTCCTACGGGGGTAAAAGGGGTAAAAATGAAAAAAATAAAAAGTTGCACAAGGGCGAAGCCGGGTTATTCAGCTAGTATAATTATATATTATAGAATCATTAGAATCTTAAGCTGGGATCCCTCGCGTGGCTCGGCATTCGTTGTCGATCCATTCTGATTCTGTCTTTCATCGACATTTGTATTAAAAATTATCTGGAAATACGATAACATAACATAACATATGATTCACAAATAATAAAACACGAGCTAGTTCTGTTCGTGGGATTGAGTTGGACCAAATTCTCGACGTATTCAAATCAGTTTTCAAAATCTTTATCACATCAATAGATCTATCAGCAAGTTGAAAATAGAAAATGTCTAAATCCATAAGTTTCGCGAGTGACAGATAGAGAAAGAAAATCATGGCTTTTAATTATTCGTCTTTACCTGTTTTGTTCAAAATTAATTTTTAATATTTATTATTATTGTCATGGATCAAAGCTTGTTTTATTTGGAATTTTATTTCGGTATAAACACCGATAACGACGGTTGGTTGTTTGATACAATTTAATACACCGACCACCACCAAGGAAACTCGCATTGAGATAAGAACAAAAACTGTATTATATATAAATTATATTAAATATTATTTGTCGAATTATGCAATGCTACCTGTTGGCAGTCAATAGAAACATAATTTTAGTCACCAAAAACCCCTATACCATGGGCTATCTGTCTATTATATAATCAATGGTAAAAGATACTTTTTTTATAATTCTCATGATTAACTTTAACATAGAATAACATATCATAACTTAACAGTAAACACAGCAATGAATGAAAGTAAAACTAAATTTCTTATCTTTTTAATTTTGCAGCCCATGGATGATCCACAAATCGTTGTATGATTAATGACACAGATTTAATTAAACCAGGAAAACCTAACAACACTTCCAAACCTATAAAATAACAGGAGCCAAGTGTACATAGAACACAAGCATTATAGGACACCTTTATATGGTAAAAGATACTATTATTTAATATTCTCATGATGAAATTTAACTTAGAATAACATTTCATTACTTAACAGTAAACACTGCAGTGTAATGACAGTAAGACTAAATATCTTTTCTTTTTACTTTTCAGATAATGGATGATCCACAAGTCGTTGTATGATTAATGACACAGATTTAATTAAACCAGGAAAACCTAACAACACTTCCAAACAAATCAAATCAGGGGAAACAAGTGTACATAGAACACAAACATTTTAGGAAATCTTTATAGGGTATGAGATACTATTATTTAAAATTCTCATGATGAAATTTAACATAGAATAACATATCATAACGTAACAGTAAACACAGCAGTGTAATGAAAGTAAAACTAAATTTCTTATCTTTTTATTTTGTAGCCCATGGATGATCCACAAGTCTTTGTATGATTAATGACACAGATTTAATTAAACCCAGAATAACTCACAACACTACCAATCCTATCAAATAACAGGAGCCAAGTGTACATAGATCACAAGCATTATAGGACATCTTTATATGGTAAAAGATAATATTTTTTATAATTCTCATGATGAAATTTAACATAGAATAATATATCATAACTTAGGAGTAAACACAGCAATGTAATGAAAGTAAAACTAAATTTCTTATCTTTTTAATTTTGCAGCCCATGGATGATCCACAAATCGTTGTATGATTAATGACACAGATTTAATTTAACCCGGTAAACCACACAACACTTCCAAACCTATCTAATAACGGAAGCCAAGTGTACATAGAACAAAAACATTATCAGACATCTGTATATGGTAAGAGATACTATTATTAAAAATTATTTTGATAAAATTTAACATAGAATATCATATCATAACTTAACAGTAAACACAGCAATGTATTGAAAGTAAAACTAAATTTCTTTATTTTTACTTTAACTTTGCAGCCCATGGATGATGCGCAAATCGTTGTATAATTAATGACACAGATTTAATAAACCCGGAAAACCTCACAACACTTCCTAACCTATCAAATAACAGAGGCCAAGTACATAGAAAGTGTACATAGAACAGAAACACCATAGGACATCTATTTATGGTAAGTGATACTATTATTTAAATTTCTTCTTAAACAATAACATAGAATTATATATCATAACTTAACAGTTTAACTGTAATGAAAGTAAAACTAAATTTCTTTTCTTTTAACTCTGCAGATAATGGATGATCCACCAGTCGTCTTATGATAAATGGCACAGATTTAATTTATAAAAAAAAAAACTGTTACACCCATTACAATCCACCAAATAAATATCAATATGAAACCGTTAAAAACATCAATGTAAATGAAAGTAAAATAACTGTGTTTCATTTTACTCTTAAGCAGTCCATATCTCTTTCTTGTTGTATAAATGAAAACCCTCCATTATCACTATATTCAAATTTTTCTTCTCATTCGTGTGACCTCCCAGCTGTCCTGTGGACTCACTACACAGTAGAATTCTATGGTGGATGTAATGAGGTGAATATCATCTATGTATTGTGCTTTAAACAGATAAATAGGACAATAATTCCACAATAACTATTGAAATAAATCAACAGAAAGCTGCTCCTTTCGGTTCTTGCACAGACAAGAATCATACAATTATTGCAGACCTTACTGTACTTTCACATACAACAACTTTGTTGCAAGGGGATCTGGGAGACATAAAAAGTATTATTCAAACCTGGAAAACCTCAGAACAAGGCCAAACATCATAGGACATCTCTATACGGTAAGAGATATAATTATTTAAAATTCGATTGATGAAATTTAACTTAGAATAACATATCATAACTTAACAGTAAACACGGCAATGTAATGAAAGTAATACTAAATTTCTTTTCTTTTTACTTTGACTTTTCAGCTAACAGATGATCTACAAGTCGTATGATAAATGGCACAGATTTAATTTAACCCGGTAAACTTCACAACACTTCCAAACCTATCAAATAACGGAAGCCAAGTGTACATAGAACAAAAACATTATCAGACATCTGTATATGGTAAGAGATACTATTATTTAAAATTCTCATGGTGAAATTTAATTTAGAATAACTTATCGTAAATTAGCATTAAATACAGCAATGTACTGAAAGGAAAACTAAATTTCTTTTCTTTAAATTTTGCAGCCTATGGATGATCCACAAATCGTTGTATGAAATAATGACAGATTTAATTAAACCAGGAATACTTCACAACACTTCCAATCCTATCAAATAAGGGGAGCAGGAAGTACATAGAACACAAACATTATAGGACATCTTTATATGGTATGAGATACTATTATTTATAATTCTTTTGATAACATTTAACTTAGAATAACATTTCATTACCCAACAGTAAACACAGCAATGTTATGAAAGTAAAACTAAATTTCTTTTCTTTTTACTTTGCAGATAATGGATGATCCACAAGTCGTAGTATGATAAATGGCACAGATTTAATAAATAAAAAAAAAATTGTAACACCCATTACTACAAACCACCAAATAAATATCAATATGAAACCGTTAAAAACATCAATGTAAATGAAAGTATAATAACTGTGTTTCATTTTACTCTTAAGCAGCCAATATCTCTTTCTTTTTGTATAAATAACAACCCTCCGTTAACATTATATTCAAATTTTTCTTTTCATTCAAGTTTCAAAATGTATTGTGCTTTAAACAGATAAATACGACAAAAATTCCACAATACTATTGAAATTAATTAACAGAAGGCGGCTCCTTTCGGTTCTTGCACAGACAAGAATCATACAATTATTGCAGACCTTACTGTACTTTCACATACAACAACTTTGTTGCAAGGGGATCTGGGAGACATAAAAAGTATTATTCAAACCTGGAAAACCTCAGAACAAGGCCAAACATCATAGGACATCTCTATACGGTAAGAGATATAATTATTTAAAATTCGATTGATGAAATTTAACTTAGAATAACATATCATAACTTAACAGTAAACACGGCAATGTAATGAAAGTAATACTAAATTTCTTATCTTTTTAATTTTAATTTTGCAGCCCATGGATGATCTACAAATCGTTGTATGATTAATTACACAGATTTAATTAAACCAGGAAAACCTAACAACACTTCCAAACCTATAAAATAACAGGAGCCAAGTGTACATAGAACACAAGCATTATAGGACATCTTTATATGGTAAAAGATACTATTTTTTATAATTCTCATGATTAACTTTAACATAGAATAACATATCATAACTTAACAGTAAACACAGCAATGAATGAAAGTAAAACTAATTTTTTTCTTTTTACTTTAACTTTGCAGCCAATGGATGATCCAGAACTCGTCATATAATAAATGTCACAGATTTAATTAATAAAAAAAAATACTCTAACACTGCAATATTTTAATTTATCTTCACATACATGTGACCTCCCAGCTGTCCTGTGGAGGCACAACTCAAATTAAGTTTAGGGTGGATGTAATGCGGTAACCATCATAAATGTAAGACATTTGAATCATATGTATGACATTATTTCCACTATTACTACTGAAAATAACCAAAAGAAGGTGGCTCCTTTCGGAACGTGCACTGACAAGAAACATAAATAATAATGCAGACCACACCGTACTTTCACATACAACACCTTTGTTGCAAAGGAATCTGGGAGTCATAAAAAGTATAATTCAAACCAGGAAGATCTCACAACAAGTAAAAACCCTTCAAATAATGGAAGCCAAGTGTACATAGAACACAAACATCTTAGGACATTTCTATACGGTAAGAGATACTATAATTTAAAAATTCTTTTTAGAAAAAGAACTTAGAATTACCTATCATAACATGACCGTAAAAACAGCAATGTAATGATAGTAAAACTAATTTATGTTTCTTTTACTTTGACTTTGCAGCTATGGGATGTTCCACGAGTCGTCGTATAATAATGGCACATATTTAATTTAACCTGGAAAACCTAACAAATTCAAACCTAACAAATAAATGGAAGCCAAGTGTAAATAGAACACAAACATCATAGGACATCTCTATACGGTAAGAGATACTATTATTTAAAATTCTTTTTTATGAAGAAAAACTAATAATTACCTATCATAACATAGCATTAAAAACAGCAATGTCATGAAAGTAAAACTGATTGTTTTTTCTTTTTATTTTAACTTTGTAGACAAAGGATGATCTATGAGTCTTCGTATAATAATGGCACAGATTTAGTTAAACCCGGAAAACCAAATGACAAAATAAAAACCTATACGTAATCAAAAATTCAGAAGGGATTTTATGGATAGAGAATGATGGTAAATATTAAATATTACTAAAATACAACTAATATTTCTGTATTATTTCATTATTTTTTTATATTTTATGAATTTACAATGTTTTTTCACACATTATTGTAATTGAAATTTTTAAATCATTTTTTATAAATTAATTGTACACTTAGGTGAGAATAATGACAAACTAACATTGAGTTAGGACCAATTGTCTAATAATATGTAGATCAAGTCAAGACGTCCAAAATGTTCGCAGGTCTATAAGTAAGTTTGTTTGTTTTTTCACAGAAGGTTTGGTATTTAAAATATGTTTTTGTAATAAAGAAATTTTTTCATATATTATATAATTTTTTTTATATTTAATATAATGGTATTTACAGATTGATTGTATTACATCCAAATGACATTGTAGTGGTTAGGTGTTCTACTTTCTGACTAAAAAACATTTCTAGTATCATGTGGCTTAAAAATGTAACATCATTATGCAAGTATATTCAATAGTGGGCGAGCAAGATGTATAAACAATAACTAATTATGGAAGTCTTTTTGTGAAATGCTTTAGAAAATTCGGATGTGATTTTATGGATAGACTATGATGGTAAATATTAAATATTAATAAAATACTACTATATATTCTGTATTATTTTATTATTTCATTATGTTTTTATATTTTATTAATTCACAATGTTTTACTTGTATTGAAGAAATTATTTTATATTTTAATATAATTGTTTTTACTGACTGATTTTTTTTCCGATTAGGATTAAGCGGGCTGCAAAGTAGGGTTATTTTTTTCCGGAAAGGTTAGGTATGGAAAAAAAATAAACACAAACTTATTGGTAATACTGGTTTTTAGGCGAAATCGAACTTTGGGAAAATGTCGCCGGGCGTACGCGTTTCGCAGAATTGTGAATTCGGGCGGGAGTTCGCTCGTAACGCGCGGCGGGGCGGGGAGACTTCCTCCTCGTTTCCAAAAATAATATCGTTAAACTATTCCCCCGCGACCGTGCCCGTCGTCGTCATCGCGCCATTTTCCCGATTTGTGTTGTGACATGTTCATTCCTGTCTACTTCATCGTTGTCATTTGCTCGGGAAAACTTTATCTGCGCTCATCTCGTCGATCGGCACTGCGTCCGCATTACTTTTCCCGCGTCGCTCCAGTGCTGGTCGTCGCGTGCTCATTTCGATCGTAGGCAATGTGAATACTGTACGAAAACCAGTCGTCCGCCGCCGTGTACATGCTAGTGAGGACAATGGACACCGGCTGGACCGTGGATTACAGTGGTCGAGAATTTCCGAAAGCTCGTCGAGGAGCGGTTCGGCGTCGAGCCGACCAAACAGAGGTTGATATTCTGCGGCAAACAGGTAAGGGCCGCGACGACTCGTCCGTTTTTCACATTACACCCCGAAACCGCCCTAACTTTTCCCCTTTGTACTGGCCGGGCCCCCTTTAACTCGACACATACTATGACGTGTTTATTGTTGCGTTCGTGTTGGAAAGAAATTATTATAAAATAAACGTTCATTTAATTTTGACCACGCACACGGATTCTATTGACCGCGTGTGCTGTAAAACACGTGAGCACAATCCAAGTATGTATCGACCTGTCCGAATTCGCATAATTTTTCACGCACGTAATCTGAATTCGAAATGCCAAAGGACCGTTTTGGTACCAGCTTATACGTAGCCACGTGCTCGTTGTATTGAATTAATTTTTATCTACGATTTTCACTGTAAATTTGTGTTGTATTTTTTTTCATTGTATTGTCTACATCAAGATTGATTTAACATATAATTAAATTGATAATGACTTGGGTAAACTTACATGAACACTGTGTAGGTATACTCGACTAACCCGAGTGTAGTATGTAGAGGATATCTAAAACCTAATAAGAAATAAATAAAATTGGTTCTCTCTACACATTTTAATCCTGTCGGTAGTCATTATATTATTATATTGTGATTAGTTCAATTTAAATAATTTTACAAATTGTATTTGTAGTCGGCACGTCTGTTGATATTGTAGGCCCCTTGATATTTATTGAAAAGAGTTGATACGACTTATAATAATTATAATTATTTTCCAACCGTTTTCAAAGTATTCCGTTTAGTACTTCTTTGTTACAATTAAACGATTAGTATATTCTTAAACATCAAAATATTCTTTTATTTATTAAATAAACTTTCATTATTTAAATATTACACAAATACATTGTGTAAACAATACATTTCTCACTCTCTTTCAAAAGCTTCAATTTAGTCAAAATATGTAAATATCTTAGAAATGGCTTAAAATTCTGACCTCTACATATTAGGTAGGTACATTGTCATTGTTTAGGGTAAGCAGTGCATTTGCATGTAAGTCTTTTTATTGTTAAAATGCATTTTTGATCAATAACTAGTGCATATAAATGTTATTTTATGTTTGTGTTGTATATTCATCATTAATTATTATATGTATAGTTAACTTTATCTTCCATTTATAGTTAACTTAAATAATAAGATTATTTGAAAATAATTTATCTCTTTTTATAAAATTGAAGCAGTTTTACATTATTATCATTCTCTAAACAGTCTAAACAAACAATATTATTTTAAATTATAAAAATTTAATTTATTGCAACTAAATACATTATAACAAGTCAGTTGAAAAATCTTCAAATTATCTTCTTAGGTCAAAGTATTTTGTTTTAACATTAATTAAAAATAAGTACAATATAATATCATAGTTAACATAACTGATTAAACAATCTATAAATTGAAAACTTTTTTTCTTTAATTTAAGTAGCCTATAGGTCATTTTTAAACTTAAAATATTTAAAAATAAAACAGTTCAACACAACAAAATACATTGTAATAATAAAAAAAAAATTAAATAAAAGCAAATTGTATAATAATTTCTATTTTGGTAAAAACATTACATGATATCTTACTTAACACTATTAGTGAAAATCAATTTGTTTTTTAATTGGAGCAATTTTATAATGATATTTGTAATTATATAATAACAATCAAATCATACATGAGAGAAATACTTAAAAATATAAAACAAAATACTAAACGTATAATGTAAAATAATAATATTATTATAAAAACTAACTAATAAATTAAAATTTTTTGGTAAATATTTTTAGAGATAAATATTTATAATATTTACATTTTTACACTTTGCTTGTTTTAGCTTTAAAATCTTTAAAGTGTAAGAGTATATTATTATAAAATTAATGTGTGTCTTGAGGCAAGAATTTTTAAATTTTTTTAAGTTAGTCAATTTTGAGTGTTAAAGATATTGGTTTGTTGTACAAAGGTTCAAATTTAAACTGTTGATTTTAAATGTTTTCTTGAATTTTACAGGTTTGATTTCTTAGATTTTTTTTTCTAGTATGGTTCATCAAACACTAGCTTATAATTAATATTAGGTGTAGATGGGTTTTATTGTAAAGCACGTATGTCTTTTACCTCAGGCTCACCTTTACCAGTTATAGGTCTAATTGAAGTGAAGTTTTTTAAGTTTTTCTATGATCTAATAAAATGCTTCTAACAGTTGTGGTTTAACATGAGCCTTGATTGTTATTCTATATAATCCGAAGGATATAGGTCCATTACAATACCAAGTAAATACAATAAAAATATTAAAGTTTATGTTTTGTGTAAAATTAAAGGAAAACAATACTTAAAATATTTATTATTCAGTCTTGTAAATCAATTGTAATTAAGTACTTTAAAGACAACAATTTGTATAATAATATATTAATAGTAAAAAATTATAGCTCATATCTGACACAGTTGGTTTATTTCAATCTTTATTTATATTAAAACTTTTCAGACCAATTAATTAATTATCTGCTTGGTAAAACCACATTCCTTTTATTGTTTAACATTTTAATTTATAAAACAAGCAACAATTTTATATTATACTAATAATTAATAAAATATTTATTAAAATTGTTCAAACTTGAATATTTTTCTAGTATCTACTTGGTAGTATTACATTTTATGATCATATAAATATATTATTCAAAAATAAATCAAATAAATATTAATAATTAATATAACCTAACATTTTTCATATAATTATAACATAATTTTTTAAAACTGGTTGTATATAAAAATAAAACTATTTTCAAATTTTAGCCTGTGACTGTTTTAATACTTTATTTTATTATAAAATGCATGGTACTCTTTTGAGAGAATAGATTTCAGCTGTTGCAAATGTGTTCCCATTTGGTTTTCTGAATTTTAAGTCAGACTTATGAAATAGCCCATATAATCCTATTATAGGTGATGAAATTTTACTTGTTTATTTTCTTTGGTTTTGAACTAAATTTAGATCTAATTAATCATAAAAATTAAGTTTATACGATATTCTATCACAGTTATAGCAAAGAGCCTTAAATTTAGGACCAGCATGATCTCTAGCCTTTTCATAAAATGGTTTTTATTTTTTTTTTACTTAGAAAATTAACAATCTATGCTATATGCAAAATAAGATAATATGATACAATATTTCATAATACATTATAAAATCTCAGGAGAGTGAGGCTACTTATTGATGGAACCTTCGATTTAATGTTACATCACAATATTTAACATGGGAATGGGAATGTGAATGATTTAATCCTGGCACTTTTTTAATTTTATGGAATTGAAATTCAAATGAATATCAGTATTCTTTTTATTTTTTTTCCATTGTTGAATGGACAGAGTCGCATTTAATTTCTGTAATGACCTTTAGTGTAGTACTTATGTCCTATAGTAATTTTATTATTAATAGCAAACTTTGATAATGCATTTGATAAAACTCAATTTCCGTTTTGGTAACAGCAATCATCACTTTAAAGTATTATTTTTTAAAAATTTATTAAATATATAGTTATTGGAAATAAATAAATAATATTTTCTGTATTATTATGATTTGTTCTATAAAGTTATAAATTTGTCCTACTCTTATACAACTAGGGTTTTTAAATACTTCATTATATTAGTTAACACTTGTTAGTTACTAAGTAAGGTTTTTTTCTTCCAAAAAAAATATTTGTTTATCATTATAATTCAAACATATTAAATGAATTTGATAATTAATTAATGTCACTTACCAGTAAAACTGACTTGAAAAATTTGATCGTTGAAAATTGTTTTAATATAAAGTCATACTTTTATATAGATATAAAAAATAAGCCTTCTCAATCAACTTGTAAAACTGTTTATGTTATTACTTATTAATGTATAGCGTCTTTCAATGAACAAACAAATTAAATAATAAAAACATAAGAAATCAATACATTTACAAATATTTACTCGTTTCAGATTAGTGTTTTCAAACTTTTTTATATTTCATAAATAATGAGCAATATACAGGTTCATATACTATTATTATTTTTACTCTATAAATAGTATATTATCTCTATTGTTGCTATATTATAATTGTATTTACAGTTATATTGAAATATCTAGTTAAACATTTATTTATTGAAAAATTTTAATTCATTTTGGAAGTTTTATTTTGTGACTTTACAACATCATTGTTCATTAGTCAATTTGTGAACTTAATATATAAGTAACCTTTTAACTCGACTAATTATATTAGAAACTTGAAATAATTTTAATTTGACATTTTTAAAACGGATAAAGAGAACTTTTTTCAAACTAAATCCTTACATTTAACTTAATTTGGAAGTATTTTATAAATATCAATTTTTATGTTTATGTTTCAGCTTGAAGATCAATATACGCTATACGAATATGGTATTAATATTAACGATATTATTCAATTAGTTTTTATAAGACCACAAAATATTCCTCCACCAAAAGATACTAATGATGTTATTACATCCGTTGCCACTTGCAGTTCAACCTCAAATGAAGTACAATTTTTTTTATAAAAATAAGTATGTTGAATATAATAAAATGTAAATTTTTTCTAGGATGATTCTGATGATGTATGTGAAGAGGGCAAGTATTTCAAAATTGGTGTTTATGTTGATGTAAGAGATTATCGGCAAGGTTCATTGGTGAATTGATTAAAATAAAATAAAACAAGATTGTGTGTAGTAGATACACCAAATGGTCCAATGAGTCAAGTTGAAAATGATGGACTTGCATATGTTGTCTCATTTGAAGGGTAAATATTCTAATATTGTTTATTAATTGGCACTCTCATATCTTAAAGAAACTAATAATTATTTTTTTAGATGCTCTGGTGAAGATCCTATTGAAGTTAAACTTTAAGAAATTCGGCCATATGCTGAAGGTTATTTAGGTAAATTTGTTTGTTTCTTGTATGGCACATTTGGTATTTTGTGAAAACCTTTATAGAATTTGGTTCTATTTTTCGATTGGAGAATGATGGTAAATATCAAATATTTATAAAATATAACAAGTAATTCTTTATTATTTCAGTATTATTTTATTTTTCATTAATTTATAATGTCATATTCTATAATTTAATCAAAATTTTTTTTTAATCCTTTTATATATATATTATTTATACACTTAAGTGAGAATTATGTATCAACTCATTGAAAATGTAGATCAAGTCAACACGTTCATAATCTGCTGCAGGTTTAAAAGTAAAGTAGTTTGTTCTTTGGACTGCACATCGGGTATTTTAAATACGTACTTGTATTAAAGAAATTTATCATATATATTTTAATATAATGCTTGTTACAGATTGATTTTATTACATACAAAAGACAAAGAAGTGTATAAATGTGCCACTGTCTTACAAGATCAAGTCAAGACATCCATAATCTGCTGCAGATTTAAAAGTAAATTAGTTTCTTCTTCGGAAGGCACTTTGGGTAATTTAAATATGTACTTGTAATAGAGAAATTTTTATATATATTTTAATATAATGGTTTTTACTGATTAATTGTATTACATCCAAATGACAATGTAGTGTATAAATGTGCCACTGTCTTATAGAAAAATATTTATACTATCGTGTGGCTTAAAAATGTAACAACATTATGCTAGAATTTTCAAAACTGGGCGAACAAGATGTATAAACAATAACCAATCATGAAAGTCTTTGTGTGAAATGCTTTGGAAAATTCGGATCTGATTTTATGGATAGAGAATGATGGTAAATATTAATAAAATACTACTATTAATTCTGTATTATTTTATTAATTCACAATGTTTTACTTGTATTGAAGAATTTTTATATATTTTAATGTAATGGTTTTTACAGACTGATTGAATTACATTTGAATTTCAATGTAGTGTATTAATGTGCCAGTGTCTTGCTGAAAACATTTCCACTATCATGTGGTTGAAAAATTTTATAACATTATGCGTGAATTTTCAATCCAGTGTGTACAAGATGTATGAACAATAACCAAAAATAGAATCAATTTTGTGTAATGCTTTTAATAATTTAGGAATTGATTTTCGATTAGAGAATGATGGTAAATATCAAATTATTTTAAAATATGTTTATTAATTCTTTATTTTTTAATATTGTATTAATTCACAATGTTTTGTCACATATTTAAATTTAAATTAAATTTTTTAAAAGTTTTTTGTATATATTATACTCCTAGGTGAGAATAATGATGTTCCAACACTGACATTTTGAC
Source organism: Drepanosiphum platanoidis (assembly GCA_948098885.1). Lineage (NCBI taxonomy): Eukaryota > Metazoa > Arthropoda > Insecta > Hemiptera > Aphididae > Drepanosiphum > Drepanosiphum platanoidis. Next base: position 30,153 of record OX402534.1, on the reverse strand, counting down.
CAATTGTCCACAATACTAATGCGAATGAAAACGATCAAATTATGTTGCTTCCCCTTATATTTGAGATGTGCCAGCCATACTGACAGAGCTTTATAGTGATTACTGATTAAGTGAAAGGTTTTTAATGTTTCCTAATTCATTGACTACATTTAGGAGCCATTGAAAAGTGCAATAATTTGTAGAACATGTCAAGACTTCCAAAAACTGCTGCAGGTATATAAGTAAATTGCTATGTTCTGTTCATAGAACATTTGGTATTTAAAATATGTACTTGTATTAATGAAATTTTTATATATTTTAATATAATGTTTTTTATAGACTGATTGTATTTATGTTATTAATCCAACTTTTTTTTATAGATTGATTTAATTACAATAGAATGACAAAGTTGTGTACAATGTAGCAACTGTTTCCTTTTTTTTTTATAGATTATATTTAGGAGCCATTGAAAATGCCACAGTTTTTGGATCGTTAGAATTGGAAAAATATTTCAACCATCATGTGGCTTAAAAATGTAACAACATTGTGCGAGTATTTTCAATACTGCGCGAATAAGATGTATAAACAATAAGATTAACTACCAACTCTGAAGTGTAGATTAATTGTCTAATTATTTGTTCAATTCAAGACGCCCTTTAATCTGCTGCAGGTTTTAAAATAAATTAGTTTGTTCTTTGAACAGCACTTTAGGTATTTTAAATATGTACTTGTATTAATGACATTTTTATTAATATTAAGTAATTTATTGAGTGTAAATAAATTCTCTATCCTAAATTCTATTGTATAACTTTATTCATTGCTTGTCCTAGGTCCTTTCTCGTCCTGTCATCAGCCATCACCGTTATCGTGTTTTGGGTTGTGTTCACATCGAATTCAAGGCGCTGATGTTAATAGCATCGAAGTTGTTCTCGTCTGGGTTCCATGAATATCGTGTATTGTGTGCTGCATTCCCGTCGCAACTTGGGCGCTGTCAAATGGTATTATTATTTTTGGTCATCGTTAATTCTATGCATGTTCTATTCGTTTGTTTTGTTTTTATTTAGTTTCGTCTACGGTCATACTAATGCAATGTAAATGAAAACGGTATGGAAATTGAATACCACAAACCTAACGAAAAGTCAGTATATAAGTAATATTTCTCCGCGAGCGTATCTATTGAATCGAAGAGTCAAGTAAAGTACTATAACTTTGATTGTTTGATTGATAAATTATAAACAATTATTTTTGTAAATAATTAACCTAAAATATGAAATAATCCATGTTATTAATATTATTGTTAATAACCTTTGGCCATGCTGTTTGTCTTAAAACAACTTATTCTAAATAACAACTAAATTCTCGGGGCTCATGCACACTCTCTCCTTTAAATGTTAGTTGTAATGTTATGAAAAACATGGGACCTAAATCATCTAATTTTATAATTAATTTTTAAGAAACTTATTTATTATTATATATTATTGTTAGTGTTATTATTGATGTACCACTTATCAATTACTCAGCTGGGACAATGCCCCAACAGATCGGGAGTCTGCCAAAAATAGACGACAGCTAACACTACATCTTTAAGACGAGTGAACAGACTACATCTTCAACAGAACTACATCTGTAACCTAACCACATCTCTAATACCAGCTACAACGGCCGTACGCTTCCGCGTGTGGCTCCCATAGCTGCTGCTCATTTAACTCCAGTTGATATTGCTTTGGTAACTGCCGACGTTTTTTTTGTTTTGTTTTTTATTTTTGTTTTTCTTCTCTAACATTTTTAAACAATTATGTTTTTTTAGATTCAGATACTTCCCCAGATATAGATGTAACTTTATTAAAGCCAATTACATATGCATTAGATTATTTGTCAGTCCAAGATAATTGTTACTATTGTGTATTTATAATGCATTATAGAACTTAGGGTATTTAAAATATGTACTTGTAATAGAGAAATGTTGTATTTATTTTATTAATTCTTCTTTTTTTCTTTTTTTAATAGATTGATTGAATGACAGAGTTGTGTACAATAGAGCATCAGTGTTACCAAAAATCATTCGTGCGATCATGTGGCTGAAGAGCTTTACCTGTCATGTGCATACGCGTTGTATCAAGAATTACCGAAAAAGAAAGCTGTTTTATGAAAACCTTTATGTATTGTAGTTTTGATTTTCGTATGCAGAATGTGTGTGACAATGATGGTAAATATTATATTTTTATAATTCTTTAATATTTCAATTTGTTTTAACTTTTTTTTTTCATTTCACAATGTTTTGTCATACACTAGAGTTTAATTAAACTTATTTTAAATTCACCTACAGACTCCCCCTCCTACCCCGAATAAATAAATTCTCTATCCTAAATTCCATCGAATAACCAAATTGCAGTGTATAACCAAATTCATTGTTTATTGTAGGTCCTTTCTCGTCCTGTCATCAGCCACCTCTGTTATCGTGTTTTGAGTTAAGAGTATCTAAGTTGTTCTCGTCTAGATCCGTGAATATCGTGTAATGTGTGCTGCATTCCCGTTATTTATTTAAATATATTTTAATATAATGGTTTAACAGATTGATTGTATTACATCCAAAGGACAATGTAGTTTGTAAATGTGCCACTGTCCTACTGAAAAACATTTAGAAAATTTGGAAGTGTTTTACGGATAGAGAATTATGGTAAATCTTAAATATTAATAAAAGAACTATTCAGTAGTATTTCATAATTTTTTTATATTTTATGAATTTACAATGCATTTTCACAAACATTATTTTTATTGAAATTTTTAAATCATTTTTAAAATTTTTTGTACACATATTGGCCTACCAACACTGAGTTAAGACCAATTGTCAAATAATATGTAGATCAAGTCAAGACGTCAAAAATATTGGAAGGTTTATAAGTAAATTTGTGTGTTTTTTTCACAGAACATTTGGTATTTAAATTATGTTTTTCTATTAATGATAAATTTTTTATATATTTTAATATAATGGTTTTTATAGATTGATTTTATTTCATCCAAAAGACAAAGAAGTGTATAAATATGCCATTGTCTTACTAGATCAAGTCAAGACATCCATAGTCTGCTGCAGGTTTAAGAGTAAATTAGTTTCTTCTTCGGACAGCACATTGGCTAATTTAAATATGTACTTGTAATAGAGAAATTATATATATATATATTTTAATATAATGATATTTACAGATTGATTGTATTACATCCAAATGACAATGTAATGTAATAATGTGCAACTGTCTTACTGAAAAACATTTCTACTATCCTTTGGTTTAAAAATGTAACATCATTATGCAAGTATATTCAATAGTGGGCGAGCAAGATGTATAAACAATAGCTAATTATGGAAGTCTTTTTGTGAAATGTTTTAGAAAATTCGGATGTGATTTTATGGATAGACAATGATGGTAAATATTAAATATTAATAAAATACTACTATTAATTCTTCATTATGCTATTATATTTCTTTAATTCACAATGTCTTGTCACACACTATATTAAAATTATAATTTTTTTATGTTATGAAAAGTAAATTATGTTCTTCAATTTATCCTTGCCTGACAAGATGGCATTCTTGATTTGATTCGATATGTCAACTTCCTATTTATGAAGTAAAATGTAATACTATTCTCTAACATGTTTAAAACAATTATATTTTTTTAGATTCAGATATTTCCCCAGATATGGTTGTAACTTTATTAATGCCAATTGCATATGCATTAGATTATTTGTCAGTCCAAGATAATTGTTACTGGTGTGTATTAATAATACATCATAGAACATTAGGTATTTAAAAATGTACCTGTGTTAATGCAAATATTTTATTTATTTTATTAATTATTCTTCAGAGTTGTGTACAATTGAACATCTGTGTTACCAAAAATCATTTCTGCGATCATGTGGCTGAAGAACTTTACCTGTCATGTGCTTACGCGTTGTATCAAGAATTACCGAGAAAGAAAGCTGTTTTATGAAAACCTTTATATATTGTGGTTTTGATTTTCGTATGCAGAATATGTGCGACAATGATGGTAAATATTACATTTTTATAATTCTTTAATATTTCAATATGTTTTAATTTTTTTTTTTCATTTTACAATGTTTTGTCATACCTTATAGTTTAATTAAACTTCTTTTAATTTCTTCTATATATATTATTTATGCTTTTAGGTGAGAATAATGATGTACCAACAATGTGATTTTAGACCAATTGTCCACGATAATAATGCGAATGAAAACTATCAAATTAAATTGCTATTAACATTTGATATGTCCCAGCCACACTTTCAGCTTTAAAGTGATAACTAATTTAGTGAAAGCTTTTTAATGTTTTATTGTTTATAAATTACATTTAGGATTCATTGAAAAGTTCAATAATTTGTAGAACATGTCAAGACAAGACGTCCAAAATCTGCGCAGGTTTAAAAGTAAATTTGTGTGTTTTTTTTTACAGAAAATTGGGTTTTTAATATATGTACTTGTAATAGAGAAATTTTGTATATATATTTTAATATTATTGTTTTTACAGATTGATTGTATTACATTCAAACGACAATGTAGTGTATAAATTAAATGTGCCACTGTCTTACTGAAAAACATTTCTAGTATCATGTGGCCTAAATATCTAACAACATTATGCGAGTATTCAATCCTGGTAGAAGAAGATTTATAAACAATAACCAATCATGGAAGTCTTTGTGTGAAATGCTTTAGAAAATTCGGATCTGATTTTATGGGTAGAAAATTATGGTATATATTAAATATTAATAAAATACTACTATTAATTCTGTACTATTTCATTATGATTTTATATTTTATTAATTTACAATGGTTTACTTGTATTGAAGAAATTTTTATATATTTTAATAGAATGGTTTTTACAGATTGGTTTTATTACATCCGAACGAACATTATGCGATAATTATCAATACTGTGCGAACAAGATGTATAAACAATAACCTATAATGGAATCAATTTTGTGAAATGCTTTTAATAATTCAGTTCTGTTTTTCGATTGGAGAATGATGGTAAATATTAAATATTTATAAAACATTACTATTAATTCTTTATTATTTCATTATGCTTCTTTATTTCTTTAATCCACAATGTCTAGTTACACACTATATTAAAATTATAATATTTTATGTTATGAAAAGTATATTATGTTTTTCTTCAATTTATCCTTGACCGACAAGATGGCATTCCTTATTTGATTCAATTTGTCAATTAACTATTTATGAAGTAAAATTTAATAATGTTTTCTAAAATTTATAAAACAATTATGGTTTTTTAGATTCAGATATTTCCCCAGATATGATTGTAACTTTATTAAAGTCAATTACATATGCATTAAATTATTTTTCAGTCCAAGATAATTGTTACTATTGTGTATTTATAATGCATTATAGAACATTAGGCATTTAAAATATGTACCTGTATTAATTCAACTTTTTTTTATAGATTGATTGAATGACAGAGTTGTGTACAATGGAAACTCTGTGTTATCAAAAACATTCCTGCCATCATGTATGACAATGATGGTAAATATAATATTTTTATAATTCTTTAATATTTCAATATGTTTTTATTTATTTTTTTTCATTTCACAATGTTTTGTTATACACTAGAGTTTAATTAAACTTATTTTAAATTCACCTACAGACTCCCTCCTCCCCCGAATAAATAAATTCTCTATCCTAAATTCCATCGAATAACCAAATTGCAGTGTATAACCAAATTCATTGTTTATTGTAGGTCCTTTCTCGTCCTGTCATCAGCCACCTCTGTTATCGTGTTTTGAGTTAAGAGTATCTAAGTTGTTCTCGTCTAGATCCGTGAATATCGTGTAATGTGTGCTGCATTCCCGTTATTTATTTAAATATATTTTAATATAATGGTTTTAACAGATTGATTGTATTACATACAAAGGACAATGTAGTTTGTAAATGTGCCACTGTCCTACTGAAAAACATTTAGAAAATTTGGAAGTGTTTTACGGATAGAGAATTATGGTAAATCTTAAATATTTATAAAAGACAACTATTCAGTAGTATTTCATAATTTTTTTATATTTTATGAATTTACAATGCATTTTCACAAACATTATTTGTATTGAAATTTTTAAATCATTTTTTATAATTTTTTTTGTACACAGGTGATAATATTGGCCTACCAACACTGAGTTAAGACCAATTGTCAAATAATATGTAGATCAAGTCAAGACGTCAAAAATATTGGAAGGTTTATAAGTAAATTTGTGTGTTTTTTTCACAGAACATTTGGTATTTAAATTATGTTTTTCTATTAATGATAAATTTTTTATATATTTTAATATAATGGTTTTTATAGATTGATTTTATTTCATCCAAAAGACAAAGAAGTGTATAAATATGCCATTGTCTTACTAGATCAAGTCAAGACATCCATAGTCTGCTGCAGGTTTAAGAGTAAATTAGTTTCTTCTTCGGACAGCACATTGGCTAATTTAAATATGTACTTGTAATAGAGAAATTATATATATATATATTTTAATATAATGATATTTACAGATTGATTGTATTACATCCAAATGACAATGTAATGTAATAATGTGCAACTGTCTTACTGAAAAACATTTCTACTATCCTTTGGTTTAAAAATGTAACATCATTATGCAAGTATATTCAATAGTGGGCGAGCAAGATGTATAAACAATAGCTAATTATGGAAGTCTTTTTGTGAAATGTTTTAGAAAATTCGGATGTGATTTTATGGATAGACAATGATGGTAAATATTAAATATTAATAAAATACTACTATTAATTCTTCATTATGCTATTATATTTCTTTAATTCACAATGTCTTGTCACACACTATATTAAAATTATAATTTTTTTATGTTATGAAAAGTAAATTATGTTCTTCAATTTATCCTTGCCTGACAAGATGGCATTCTTGATTTGATTCGATATGTCAACTTCCTATTTATGAAGTAAAATGTAATACTATTCTCTAACATGTTTAAAACAATTATATTTTTTTAGATTCAGATATTTCCCCAGATATGGTTGTAACTTTATTAATGCCAATTGCATATGCATTAGATTATTTGTCAGTCCAAGATAATTGTTACTGGTGTGTATTAATAATACATCATAGAACATTAGGTATTTAAAAATGTACCTGTGTTAATGCAAATATTTTATTTATTTTATTAATTATTCTTCAGAGTTGTGTACAATTGAACATCTGTGTTACCAAAAATCATTTCTGCGATCATGTGGCTGAAGAACTTTACCTGTCATGTGCTTACGCGTTGTATCAAGAATTACCGAGAAAGAAAGCTGTTTTATGAAAACCTTTATATATTGTGGTTTTGATTTTCGTATGCAGAATATGTGCGACAATGATGGTAAATATTACATTTTTATAATTCTTTAATATTTCAATATGTTTTAATTTTTTTTTTTCATTTTACAATGTTTTGTCATACCTTATAGTTTAATTAAACTTCTTTTAATTTCTTCTATATATATTATTTATGCTTTTAGGTGAGAATAATGATGTACCAACAATGTGATTTTAGACCAATTGTCCACGATAATAATGCGAATGAAAACTATCAAATTAAATTGCTATTAACATTTGATATGTCCCAGCCACACTTTCAGCTTTAAAGTGATAACTAATTTAGTGAAAGCTTTTTAATGTTTTATTGTTTATAAATTACATTTAGGATTCATTGAAAAGTTCAATAATTTGTAGAACATGTCAAGACAAGACGTCCAAAATCTGCGCAGGTTTAAAAGTAAATTTGTGTGTTTTTTTTTACAGAAAATTGGGTTTTTAATATATGTACTTGTAATAGAGAAATTTTGTATATATATTTTAATATTATTGTTTTTACAGATTGATTGTATTACATTCAAACGACAATGTAGTGTATAAATTAAATGTGCCACTGTCTTACTGAAAAACATTTCTAGTATCATGTGGCCTAAATATCTAACAACATTATGCGAGTATTCAATCCTGGTAGAAGAAGATTTATAAACAATAACCAATCATGGAAGTCTTTGTGTGAAATGCTTTAGAAAATTCGGATCTGATTTTATGGGTAGAAAATTATGGTATATATTAAATATTAATAAAATACTACTATTAATTCTGTACTATTTCATTATGATTTTATATTTTATTAATTTACAATGGTTTACTTGTATTGAAGAAATTTTTATATATTTTAATAGAATGGTTTTTACAGATTGGTTTTATTACATCCGAACGAACATTATGCGATAATTATCAATACTGTGCGAACAAGATGTATAAACAATAACCTATAATGGAATCAATTTTGTGAAATGCTTTTAATAATTCAGTTCTGTTTTTCGATTGGAGAATGATGGTAAATATTAAATATTTATAAAACATTACTATTAATTCTTTATTATTTCATTATGCTTCTTTATTTCTTTAATCCACAATGTCTAGTTACACACTATATTAAAATTATAATATTTTATGTTATGAAAAGTATATTATGTTTTTCTTCAATTTATCCTTGACCGACAAGATGGCATTCCTTATTTGATTCAATTTGTCAATTAACTATTTATGAAGTAAAATTTAATAATGTTTTCTAAAATTTATAAAACAATTATGGTTTTTTAGATTCAGATATTTCCCCAGATATGATTGTAACTTTATTAAAGTCAATTACATATGCATTAAATTATTTTTCAGTCCAAGATAATTGTTACTATTGTGTATTTATAATGCATTATAGAACATTAGGCATTTAAAATATGTACCTGTATTAATTCAACTTTTTTTTATAGATTGATTGAATGACAGAGTTGTGTACAATGGAAACTCTGTGTTATCAAAAACATTCCTGCCATCATGTATGACAATGATGGTAAATATAATATTTTTATAATTCTTTAATATTTCAATATGTTTTTATTTATTTTTTTTCATTTCACAATGTTTTGTTATACACTAGAGTTTAATTAAACTTATTTTAAATTCACCTACAGACTCCCTCCTCCCCCGAATAAATAAATTCTCTATCCTAAATTCCATCGAATAACCAAATTGCAGTGTATAACCAAATTCATTGTTTATTGTAGGTCCTTTCTCGTCCTGTCATCAGCCACCTCTGTTATCGTGTTTTGAGTTAAGAGTATCTAAGTTGTTCTCGTCTAGATCCGTGAATATCGTGTAATGTGTGCTGCATTCCCGTTATTTATTTAAATATATTTTAATATAATGGTTTTAACAGATTGATTGTATTACATACAAAGGACAATGTAGTTTGTAAATGTGCCACTGTCCTACTGAAAAACATTTAGAAAATTTGGAAGTGTTTTACGGATAGAGAATTATGGTAAATCTTAAATATTTATAAAAGACAACTATTCAGTAGTATTTCATAATTTTTTTATATTTTATGAATTTACAATGCATTTTCACAAACATTATTTGTATTGAAATTTTTAAATCATTTTTTATAATTTTTTTTGTACACAGGTGATAATATTGGCCTACCAACACTGAGTTAAGACCAATTGTCTAATAATATGTAGATCAAGTCAAGACGTCAAAAATCTTGGCAGGTTTATAAGTAAATTTGTATGTTTTTTTCACAGAACATTTGGTATTTAAATTATGTTTTTGTATTAAAGATATATCTTTTATATATTTTAATATAATGGTTTTTATAGACTGATTGTATTTCATCCAAAAGACAAAGAAGTGTATAAATATGCCACTGTCTTACTAGATCAAGTCAAGACATCCATAACTGCTGCATGTTTAAAAGTAAATTAGTTTATTCTTCGGACAGCACATTGGGTAATTTAAATATGTACTTGTAATAGAGAAATTTTATATATATATATATATATATATATATATATTTTAATATAATGGTATTTACAGATTGATTGTATTACATCCAAATGACAATGTAGTGTATTAATGTGCAACTGTCTTACTGAAAAACATTTCTACTATCCTGTGGTTTAAAAATGTAACATCATTATGCAAGTATATTCAATAGTGGGCGAGCAAGATGTATAAACAATAGCTAATTATGGAAGTGTTTTTGTGAAATGCTTTAGAAAATTCGGATGTGATTTTATGGATAGACAATGATGGTAAATATTAAATATTTATAAAACATTACTATTAATTCTTCATTATGCTATTATATTTCTTTAATTCATAACCTTTCGTCACACACTATATTAAAATTATATTTTTTTATGTTATGAAAAGTAAATTATGTTGTTCTTCAATTTATCCATGTTGGACATGATGGCATTCCTTAATTGATTTGATTTTTCAATTTCCGATTAATGAAGAAAAAATCAGTACTGTTTTCTAACATTTATAAAACAATTATGTTTCTTAGATTCAGATATTTCCCCGGATAATGTTGTAACTTTATTAAAGCCAATTACATCTACATTAGATTATTTGTCAGTCCAAGATAATTGTTACTAGGGTGTATTAATAATACATCATAGAACATTGGATATTTAGAATATGTACCTGTATTAATTCAAATATTGTATTTATTTTATAAATTCAACTTTTTTTATAGATTGATTGAATGACAAGAGTTGTGTACAATGGAACATCTGTGTTATCAAAAATCAGTCCTGCGATCATGTGGTTGAAGAACTTTACCTGTCATGTGCGTAGGCGTTGTATCAAGAATTACCGAGAAATAAAGCTATTTTTTGAAAACCTTTTGAATATTTCGGTTTTGATTTTCGTATGCAGAATGAGTGTAAATATAATATTTTTATAATTCTTTAATATTTCAGTATTTTTTTATTAATTTTTTTTCATTTCACAATGTTTTGTCATGCACTAGAGTTTAATTAAACTTAATTTAAATTCTTCTATATATATTATTTATGCTTTTAGGTGAGAATAATGATGTTCCAACACTGCAATTTAGACCAACTGTCTATCCTATTCCAAATAAGAACAGGCTACGGCGGTCAACTTCTGCGCATGGAAGTGGCTTATCACGAGAGCGGACCTCGAACAATGCCGCCGCGGCGCGACAACCAGACATTCAAAATCTGCTGCAGGTTTAAAAGAAAAATTGTTTGTTTTTTGTACGGCACATTTGGTATTTTAAATATGTATTTGTTTTCAAAGGTTAGGTTGAAGAAATTTTTTATGTATATTTTAATATATTTCTTGTTACAGACTGATTTTATTACATCCAAATGACAATGAAGAGTATAAATGTGCCACTAATTATGATGTGATATTGGAATAGAGAATTATGGTAAATATTAAATACTAATAAAATGCAACTAATAACTTTGTATTATTTCATTATTTCTTTATAAATTATGAATTTACAATGTTTTTTCACACACATTATATTAATTGAAATTTTTAAATTATTTTTATAAATTTTTTGTATACATAGTGAGAATAATGACCGACCAACACTGAAAGTTTAGATCAATTGTCTAATAGTTTGTAGATCAAGTCAAATTTTTTCAAAATCTTTAGAAAATTCTGATGTGATTTTATGGACCGAGAATGATGGTAAATATTATATATTATTAAAATACAACTATTAATTCTTTATTATATCATTATGTTTTTATATTTGATGAATTTACTTACTATGTTTTTTCACACACTTTATTTTAATTGAAAATTTATAAATCATTTTTTATAAATTTTTTTGTACACTCGGGTGAGAATATTGACTTACTAACACTGAAACTTTGTTTGTGTGCCAACTAACAATGTTCAAGATGATGTTCTACATTTTTATAAAATTTAGTCGCTATAATTTTTTTATTTCTCAATGTTTTGTAACACTATATTGTAATTAAAATTTTCTTTAAATTTTCTTTATTTAACTCATAGGTGAGAATATGAACATACTAACATTGAAATTTGTTTGCCAAAGCACAATGTTTGTGATCATCTGGAAATCCTCATCGTCGTTTGGATCTTAAAATATTGCTGTCCATCAAGCCGTTCTCGCATGTCCGGCAGCACCCGGCGTGGTGTGTGAGAAGCCGTTCAGGTCGTCTAGTGTCAGCGTCTCACCCATAGCAGTCACAGACGTCTCATATTTAAAATTTAGTTTTAGTTAATATTATTATCCGATTTGATGTGAACTTTGCCGTATCATTTCACACAAAGACTTAACTTGAACCCATAAAAACAAAATTAACATAAAAATATAACTTATTTTTTCATAAATGATTTTAGTAACCATAAGAATAAAATTTGTTGAATAAAAATAGTTTTTATTTGAATAATTAAAACTATAATAATGGAAACAATTTAAATAAAATTGAAACAAAAATTTAAAAAAGAAATAAAAAAAATCCAAAATATAAAACATATGTTTACACCAGTATAAAATAAAATTAAAATATAATTTATATTTTACAGTGTTAAAGTTTAAAATGGAATGTTCAGGCTTCTTGCTTTATTTTCAACACTTTATTTTATATTTTAATAAAAATGTAATTACAATGTTAAAATTAAATTAACATTAAAGTAAATTTTTCTAATAACTTTTAGTAATTAAAATAAAAATTTAAAAAGAACTAAGATGAAAATTTAAAATATATTTTTACACTATTATAATATAAAATTCAATTGGAGTTTGGATTTTACATTTTCTGAAATTTTAAAACTGACATAGTCGTTAGTCCCCCCTCCCCGAGTAAATAAATTCTCTATTCTAAAATCCATTGTATAACTAAATTCATTGCTTGTCGTAGGTCCTTTGTCGTCCTGTCATCAGGTACCTCTGTTATCGTGTTTTGGGTTAAGAGCATCGAAGTTTTTCTCGGCTAGATCCATGAATATCGTGTATTGTGTGCTGCATTTCCGTCGCAACTTAGGTACTGTCTAGTCTAACTAAGTAAATTAGTTTTTTTTTTGGACAGCACATTTGGTACTTAAAATATTTACTTGTATTAACGAAATTTATTTAAATATAAATATAATTGTTTTTACAGATTGATTGTATTACATCCAAAAGACAATGTAGTGTATAAAATGTGCCATTGTCTTACTAGATCAAGTCATGACATTCATAATCAGCTGAAGGTTTAAAACCAAATTGTTTCTTCTTCGGACAGCACTTTGGGTAATATGTACGTTTAATAGAGATTTTTTTCATATAATATATTTGAATATAATGGTTTTTGTAGATTGATAGTATTACATCCAAACGACAAAGAAGTGTATAAATGTGCCTCAATCTTATTGAAAAACATTTCTATACTATCCTGTGACTTAAAAATGTAACAACATTATGCTATAACTTTCAAAACTTGGTGAACAAGATTTATAAACAATAACCAATCATGGAAGTAATTTTTTTCAAATGCTTTATAAAATTCGGATGCGATTTTATGGACATAGAATGATGGTAAATTTTATTTCTTAATAAAATACAACTATTAATTCTTTATTATTTCATTATGTTTTTTTATTTTATTAATATAAGTGTTGTCACACAATTTAATTTAATAGTAAATTTGAAATTCTATTTTATAAACTTTTTTTACACTCAGGTGAGAATAGTGACATACTGACATTGAAAATTGTTTGCACAATGTTCGTGATGCTGTTGAAATCCTCGTCGTCATTTGGATCTTAAAATATTGCTGTCCATCAAGCAGTTCTCACATGGACTCATTTCCTGTGAGCATGTGTAAGTCCGATAGCACCTGTCGCGGTATGTGAGAGGCCGTCCATGTCGTCTAGTGTCAGCGTCTCACCCATAGCAGTCACCGGCGTCTCATATTTAAAATTTAGTTTTAGTTAATATTATTATCCGATTTGATTTGAACCTTGCCGGATCATTTCGCACAAAGACTTAACTTAAACCCATAAAAATAAATTAACATAAAAAAAATATAACTTATTTTTTCTCATAAATGATTTTAGTAACCATAAGAATAAAATTTGTTGAATAAAAATAGTTTTCATATGAATAAGTAAAACTATAATAAAGGAATCAATTTAAATAAAATTGAAATAAAAATTGAAAAAAGAAATAAAATCCAAAATATAAAATATATGTTTACACCAGTATAAAATTAAATTAAAATATAATTTATATTTTACAGTGTTAAAGTTTAATGTCTCTGAATCGCCTTATTTTCAACACCTTATTTTATATTATAATAAATATGTTAAAATTAAATTAACATTAAAGTAAATTTTTCCTATAACTTTAAGTAATTAAAATAAAAATCTAAAAAGAACTAAGATGAAAATTAAAAATATATTTTTACAATATAATATAAAATTCAATTAAAACTTTGATTTTACATTTTCTGAAATTTTAAAGCTTACTATTGAGGTCTCGCAATTTTTTTAATTTCGACAATAAATTTATATTATAATAAAAATGTAATAAAAATGTTAAAATTAAATGAACATATAAGTAAATTTTTCCAATAACTTTAATTAATTTAAATAAAAATTTAAAAGAGACTAAGATGAAGATTTTAAATTATTTTAACGCTAGTATAATATAAAATTCTATTAGAACTTGGATTTTACATTTTTCTGAAATTTTAAAACTGACCTAGTCTTAGTCCCCGAATAAATAAATTCTCTATTCTTAAATCAATTGTATAACTAAATTCATTGTGTGTCATAGGTCCTTTGTCGTCCCGTCATCAGCCACCGGCCTTATAGTTTTTTGGGTTGCGTTGACATGAAATTCAAGTGGCCATTGATGTCTGGAGCATTGAAGGGGTCATCGTCTAGCGCCATGAATTTTGTGCATTGCCGTCTCAACTATGGCGCTGTCCATCGGTCGTATTATTTTTTGTGATTGTTAATTCTATGCGTGTTTTATTAATTTGTTTTTGTTTTTATTTAGTTTGGTCTACGGTCATACTAATGCAGCTGAAATGAAACTGTATGGAAACGGAATGCCAAGAACCCAAAGAATAGTCTCGGTATATAAGTAATATTTCCCCGCGAGCATAGCTACTGACTCGGAGATTCAATTATCGTACTATAACTTTTATTAATCGATAGATGAATTGTAAATAATTATTTTTGTAATGAACCTAAATATGAAATAATCCATGTTAATAACTTTAGCCATGCTGTTTGTCTGCCTTTTAACTATTATTTAAATAATATAAATTCTCGGGGCTCAAGCACACTCTCTGATTTAAAGTTAGTCGCAATGTAATGAAGGGGACAAGGGACCTAAATCATGTTATTTAACTATTTTCTAATTAATTTCTATGAAAGTTTTATTGATAATGATATATTATTGTGTATATAATATTTATGTAGATGTAAAATATGTTTATTAATAATTATATTTATTACCTTAGGTGAGAAGAGGAACAGCCGCCACCACAGCCGCACGATGTACCACTTACCAATCATCCAGCACACTACTACATCTTTAACAGACTACATCTATAACGGGACTACATCTGTAACCTAACCACATCTCTAATACCAGCTACAACGGCCGTACGCTCCCGCGTTCGGCTCCCATCGCCGCTGCTCATTAAACTCCAGTCGATATTGCTTTGGTAACTGCCGCCGGTTTTTTTTTGGTTTTTTTTTTATTTTTGTTTTGGTTTGTTTTTTTCTAGTTTTCGTTATTTGAATTTTTTTGGTTTTTTCACATTTTTCGCCCGTCTTTTTCATAGACTTTGTTTCCTTTCTGTTATTTTTTGTTTCTTTTTCTTGTTTTGCATTTTTTTGTTTTCATTTCTTTTTACGGTAAAAAGGAAAGAAAATAAAACAAAAAAAACAAAGAAAAGTGAAATCAAAAAAAAAAACGAAATCAAATGTCAATTAAAAAAGACGAAAAAAATGCGGTAGTTGCCAAAGCAATATCGACTGGAGTAGCAGCGGGGACGGTGGTCGGACGCAGGAGCGTCCGGCCATTGTAGCTGGTATTGGAGATGGAGAAGAAGGAAGAAGAAGAAGAAGAAGAGGAAGAAGAAGAAGAAGGGGAAGAGGATGAGGAGGAGGAGGAGAAGGGGAAGAAGAAGGGCAAGAAGGAGAAGGGGAACAACAACAACAACAACAACAATAACAACAACAACAACAACAACAACAGTGAGAATATTTTTTTTAATTTTTAATTTTTAATTAAAATTTTTTTTCTGGGTGTTGTATTCTAGTGGCAGTAGCAGTGTCAGTGGCAGTAGCAGAAGCAGTGGAACAGCTAGTAGTGGAACATAACCCTTCTTTTATAGGTGAGGGTTAACTTTATTATTTATAAATTGTAGCTAGTTTTATAAGATTTATACATAGGGATAGGTAGGCATTTAGGTTAGGATAGACAGGCATGGAAGGGGGTTATTGTATTGTACTGGATTGCAGCATATGTAAGCATCCGGATCAAGGACAAGATGTTTATTGGAGTGATTGGTTGGCCGTTGGTGCTGGACGTTTCGAGGATGTATCCAGTGAAATCCGGGACGAGTATGACTTGGCTGCAGGAGTCTGGAGCCCCTGTCGCTGATTGTGGAAGACATCATTGTGCCATAATTTATATAAATGTATAGCTGTTTTTATTTTAAATTAATTTTGTTATCATTTGTATATTTTCTAACCTTGTGCATGTTTTTGTAAGGTTACTGTGGGAGGGTATTGTTCATAAAAATGTACATGTACAGCAGAAGAACAAGAGTAACAGCCAGTTTGTTTATTTATTGAATTTTTTATTTTTATAATTTTCTTGATTTTTGTTTAAAGTTTTAGCATCAAATTCAAAATAACAATGGTCCAAGCCAGGCATCGAATTAGCTAAAAAAAAAGAAAAAACGTTGTATGCGAGCATGAAGAGCAACAAAGTCAGTAGTATTAGGGCTACTTGAAGCTTTGATTTTATTTAATTTTTTTTTTTAAATTTTAAATCAGGTGGAATCTTTTAGCAATGGAAGAATTATCCCGAGGAAATCTGTTGCAGCCTTATCAGGCTGTTCACAGGGCCAAGATGGAAAGAAGGTTTGTTTTTTAAATTTCTTTTGACTCTATAACAGTGATGCCCAACCTTTTTTCCTCGGCGGGCCACTTTGGTAAACATTTGTAATCGAGCGGGCCACCAAATATAAAAGTACTCATATTCTCAATCTTAATATAATTTAGTTACACATCGTAGGTTGCAATATAATATGGATATCTTATCTTTTTTATTGACTATAGCACAGATTACAAATTGAGGTACACGTTGTAGGTACGCATTAACTTGATCAGTACGCTCTTTATAGTGCACGGGTGATATCGATTTTAAATCATAAAATTTCTATTTTAAAATGTCCGACAGAAAAAAGCGCAAATACAATGATGATTACCGAATTTTTAACGAAAAATGGTCAATAAGTTACTTTTTCATTGAAATTAATAGAAAAGCTGTTTGCCTTGTGTGTCGTGAAACGGTTTCAGTTTTTAAAGAATTTAATATCAAACGACATTATGAAACAAAACATGAAGCAAAATTCGGCAATTTAAAAGGTAAGCTATTATTTTCATTATAATTAAGTTATAGGTACAAAAACTTAATGTCGTGTAATATTATTTAATTAGGAGAATTACGTGTTACTAAGTTAGAAGCATTCAAAAAAAATATCCACACCCAAAATGTTTCAAATTTATTTAAAAAACAAAATTCAACTAAAACAAATGTTGTACAAGCGAGCTATAAAGTAGCGAATTTGATAGCTAGTGAAACTAAACCTCTAAGTGAGGGAGATTTTATAAAAAAATGTATTTTAACTGTGGTTGAAGAAATAATTCCTGAAAAATTAGAACTTTTTAAGGAAATAAGTTTATCACGAAACACAATTACCAGACGTGTTGAAAATATAGGGAATAACATACTTACACAGCTACAGAACAAAGCACGAGATTTCAAATATTTTTCGCTAGCACTGGATGAGAGTACCGATATCACCGATACTGCCCAGCTGCTAATAATTATTCGTGGCATTGATATTAATTTTAATATAACAGAGGAGTTGGCTTCTTTAAAAAGTATGCATAATCGAACAACAGGGGCTGATATATTTGAAAAAGTAGATCTTTGTCTTCAAGATCTTAAGCTTGATTGGAAAAATCTAAGTTGCATAACAACAGATGGCGCTCCAAATATGAGAGGAGAGAATATTGGTTTTGTTGGTAGAGTAAATAAACTTTTAAAATTGAAAAATATTGAACCTCCTATTAATATTCACTGTATTATTCATCAGCAGGCTCTCTGTGGAAAAGTTATAGGTCTCGAACATGTTATGTCTGTTGTAACAAAAGCGGTTAATTTTATTAGGTCTCATGGCCTTACTCATAGACAGTTTCAAAGTTTTCTTCTCGAAATAGAAGCTGAGTACAATGACGTGGTGTATCATAATCACGTTCGATGGCTAAGCAGAGGAAAGGTTTTGAAACGATTTTTTGATCTACGAAAAGAAATTGAAATGTTCATGATCGACAAGGGAAAACAAATTTTAGAACTTAAAGATGATAATTGGTTGTGGGATTTAGCTTTTCTTACAGACGTAACAACACATTTAAATATTTTAAATCTTAAATTACAAGGACCTGGAAAATTCATATTTGACATGTATAATTCTATTAAAGCATTTGATGCAAAATTAAAATTATTTATTAATCAAATTGAGCGCAGTGATTTCAGTCATTTTGAGAACTGCCAAATATTTAAGAATAACACAAAATCATTATGTTCAACAAATCGATTTGTATGTATGTTAAACAAATTGCAAACCGATATTTCATCTCGATTTTCAGATGTTAAATTACACGAAAAATCGTTGCGTTTATTTGAAAATCCATTCAATATTGATGAAATTGAAGTCGATACTTCTTTTCAACTTGAACTTATCGAGTTAAAAACAAATTCATTTTATTATGATGAATTTCAAACAATGAAAAAAAATGATATTTTAAAATTTTATTCAACGCTTTCACACGAAGATTTCCCTGCTTTGAGAGACATTATGATGAAAATGGCAACTGTATTTGGTTCGACGTATATATGTGAACAAATATTTTCACGGATGAAACAAACAAAATCAGTTCATAGATCGCGACTTACGGATGAACACCTTCATTCAATTTTGAGGATTGGAACAACTAAATTCCAACCAGATTTTTCATTATTAGTCAAAGAAACACAAGTTCAAATTTCACATTAAAAACATTTTTATATACTTTTTATTTTTATTTTTATTATTGTATTTTTTAATCGTATTTTGTAATAATTTTACTTTTTTTGGAATATTTTGTTTTATTTTAACAATTTGTAACGGGCCACATGGAATACCTTGGCGGGCCACATGTGGCCCGCGGGCCGCGGGTTGGGCATGACTGCTCTATAACATCTAAATATATTGAATGATAACATTTTGACCATATGAAGTAATGAACCTAGTCTAAAAATAATTTTCAATAAATAATTAAATCTTTATAACTTGCCACACATTTCAACCGATTATATTAGTATTTATCAAATTATTAATCTAATTAACTTATAATGTGATATGTTTAATATTTCTTACCCAACTATCTGAACTTGAACCTAATCGTATTTATTTGAAATTTCATTAGGAAATTTCACTGTTTTTCAAATTTAACTTGATTACTCTTAATTATACTCAATTTTATTCAATTTTCCAAAATTTAAAAATAATATTCGTCCATTAAATTCAATATAATTTAATCGATTTAAAGATCAGCAAAGTTATTTGAGGAATAAACTGTCATTTTGAGACTTTTGAATAGCGAACCGAATTTTAAAAAAAAATTAAAGATTAGCGCCTTGGCTGCTCGAGATGCAACCCCACTTGCACGCTTGCGAGTGTGGTTGCCTACCCGGCCCCTTAACTCAGTTTTTCCCCTCCGTGGAGGAAAAGTTTAAAATCTTCCCGTGGCCCTAGGACCGCGGTTCGGGCGCCCCCTAGTCACACGCGGTGAGTTCGGGAAACGCTTCGAGCCGATTTCCTCTGAGAGGCTCGCCCTCCGAGATACGGCGGCGCGAAGATCGGTGTTTGGGAATTTATCGATTAAAATTTCCCACCGTCGGACTATTGACGCCGTCGGACGGTCGGCGCGTTAGGCTAGGTTCACATGGACGCGCGTAGCCCGCCACAACACGCGCGTGTGACCGTTCAGATGGCAGCTAGATTTGTTAACTAGATTTGTCTTAAAATCAATACAATTACGTCTTTGGTATAATTACATTTTGCATTTATTATATTCCGTTATCGAGAGGTGTCGCTACCCCGTGAAAAAAATCGCGATTTTCATAACAATCGAACAGATCGATTATCAATAGTATATAGTAATATATACGTAATTATCTTGATAACGTAATCATTATGTCATAAACTAATAAATAATAAACATGAGTGTATTTGCGCAAGTCGGTCGTATGCCGCGTGGGCGACAGGGATAACGATAGCTTATGTGTGGGCGCGCGACCAGACCAATGACGGCCGAGCTGCGCGTGCGCGCAATCCGAACAGTACCCGATAGAGCAACGAAGGGACGGCGGCTCGCGCCAGACGATCAGTTTAGTGTCGACCGCCGCGCCGTTCCGAGAGTTCGTCTCCGTTTTACCGTCGCGTGTAGTGTTTTTATTTCGATCGTGTTTTTTTTCACACGCACCCAAGTACGAACGCCGAACCTCGACAGCAGCAACAACCCATCGACAGGCCGCCGCCGTGTAAGGTTAGTACCGATTATATTTATTTATAGTTTATAGATGGGTAGTCGTGGGCTACGGGCGCCGATAGGGAGTAGCTAATTTTTTTTCTTAAAGAAATTTATTTTTTTTATCGCCATCGTAGTAATTCTTAAACTCAAACTTTTTTTTTTTCTAACATGTGTATAATAATTAACTTTAATATTACTGATAGCAGCAACTAAAACCTAATCGAATTGTTAGGTTAGTTAAATTTAATCTACCCTATTATTTAATTATCATTAGTTCATCCATCCATCCAATTTTATCATTAAAATTGGGCATTTTAAATATTTTCAATTATTAAATCATTTTTAAAAATATAGAAACATTACCAATTTAGCCCTTTCAATACACAAATCTTTCGGTACAATTATTGAAACTTGATTCTCAATTCGATTAACCTAATGTTTCATAATTATTATGCTCTGAGATTAATTTCATCGCTAAAAATTATATATTAAATCAGATATTTTTTATTTGACTTTCTATAAAAACCATAATTAAGCTATAACTTGTCGTCGATTATATTCATAATATTTTATGATTCTAAATAAATTTTAAAATAAATTTTTTTCTTTTTAAAACTATTTCGATAAAGTATTTTCGTAGAATTATTCGACAATGCCAATGATGGTACTTGATTTATTTTCACAATACTAATTGCCCTCTTATTTCTCGAACTTGATTTTCATCGCTATTCACCGTCGATTTCGGATTAGTCATCGAGTGTTTTTTTAATTTTTTTCTAATTTTTGTTCAAATTTAAATTTATACGATTCGTTCTTCCACTCTAAATAATTTCCGTCATATTTTATGCTCTAAATAAATTTTAAAAAAATTATGATAATCGAATTAATCTATTTTCAATCTCTTTTTTTAAACAAAATTTACAAAAATTTACAAAATTGAAACAAAATATTTTAGAATTTTTCTCAAATTTAATTTTCTGTCGTTTTTGCAATTTATTCTAGAATTTTTTTAAAATTATTTATGAAATCTTTTAATCCTTTTATTATCAATTTTATCGACTTTATCGACTAATTAGATTCAATTTCTCGACGACCATAAAAATCTTACAATTTAAGGGCAAAACCTTTCATCGGAAATTTTGTTTTTCTTATTTACTCGTTTAAATTTTCCATAATTTCTCTTGAACGTCCTCAAATTGATTAAATTTTTCTCGTTATATTCACCCTCCATTTTCACATTCATTTTCATAATAACAATTAATTAATCTTCAGTTTAACGTAATTCGATTTTTTAATATATTTTCAAGAAATTATACTTTTTTTTTTTTTTTTATTATTCAAAATTTCATTTAAAATTTAATTCAAATTTTTCAAATATTAGTCGTCGATTTTCGTGTTATTTTTTTTTAAAAATTATCATGGGAAATTTATTTTAAAACTCATTAATAATGCAATAATTTTCAGTCTCTTTTAGTCAATAATATCATTTGATTCGTAAATTTCTCGTATAATTTTCTCTTTAATTGAACATTTCTTTAAATTTCTTGAAATATTATTCAATATTCGCGGATTATTTTCATAAAAGTTTTCTTCACATTTCCCCACTTTTAATCGACAAACCTCAATTTGTTCGATGCTTTTTCCCCTTTCACTCTTTTTCATATTTAACTCGATTATTCTTAATTTTACTCCATTCAATATTCCAAAATTTAAAAATAATATTCGTCCATTAAATTCATTATAATTTAATGATTTAAAAAAAAGTTATTTGAGGAATAAACTGTCATTTTGAGACTTGAATATCGAATTTTAAAAAAAATTAATTTTATTAATTTATTAATTTTAATTAATTGTATTATAAATCAATTTAACTTTGTAACTTTTAAAAAACCTGACCTAACAAATTCAACCGAAATTATTTAGAATTGGTCAAATTTATTCATTTTTTTTTTTTTTTTCAAATTTTTAAACTTTCAATTAAACATTGATCCGTCGTTGTCGCAAATTATTCTTGGAATTTTTAAAATTATTTTTCCAATAATTTGATTCAATTTCTCTAAAATTTCCATAAAATCTTCCAATCTAAGGGCGAAACAACCTTTTCGTCTTAAATTTTCTGATTTTTAGATGTTTTTTTTTTTTTTTTTTTTTTTTTTTTTAAATTTAAAATTGTTAAGAATTTCATTTCAAATATTTGTCAATTTCTCCATATTTCTAATTTGAGCAAACCGGGTGGACGCAACCTGGCGTGCAGCCGTGCGCGATCGGTTGCCTAACTAGAGTCCCTGGTCCGGTGCGCGAATTTCCCCCCCCCCCCCCCCCCCCGAGGAGGAAAAGTTTCGAAACTTCCTGTGGCCCTGGGATCGCGATTTGAGCGCCCCCTAGTTACCCGTGGCGAGTTCGGGAAACGCTCTGAACCGATTTTTTCTAAGGGTCCCCCCCTCCGAGTTACCGTGGCTCCAAAATTGCCGTTTTCGAATTTCTCGATTTGAATATCCCGCCGTCTCACAGTGGTCTGAAATGTAATTTTAGCTTGCCGAAATTAATATCATCTTTAATTTATTAGATATTACTATTTAATACATCAAAACATATGTATTCGAAGGCAACAAATCCAAATTTGACAATATTTTTTTTGATTCAACCCA
Organism: Drepanosiphum platanoidis; assembly: GCA_948098885.1. Lineage (NCBI taxonomy): Eukaryota > Metazoa > Arthropoda > Insecta > Hemiptera > Aphididae > Drepanosiphum > Drepanosiphum platanoidis. Next base: position 6,802 of record OX402534.1, on the reverse strand, counting down.
TTATTTTTGATATTTTAAAAAAAAATTTTAAAAATTAAAAATTTTTTTTTTTTTTTTTTTTTTTTTTTTTTTTCTTACGATAATTTATTTTGGTTCAAATTTTTAATTTTGTAAGATTTATTCAGAAAAAAAAAAATGGATTTTACATTACATACACATCATAGTTACAAAGGTTAGGTTAGGTTAGGTTAGGTTAGGTTAGGTTAGTTCAGCGGTGGCTGCCAAGGTGTACGGACGTGTCCCCACGTCGCTCCGCAGTCCACTTGCTGGCAAATCAGTTATAGTGCCTAGTTTTTTACGCATCGTGTTCGATTCGACGCAGTTCGACCCAGTGTACAATTAAAAGTTTAGTTGGTATAAATCGGCCCACCAGTTCGCGAGAAATCCGAATTCCAGTGGCGCAAATTTTTCTCACTATCGCGGGTTAGGTTAGGTTAGGTTAGGTTAGGTTAGGTTAGGTTAGGTTAGGTTAGGTTAGTTCAGCGGTGGCTGCCAAGGCGTACGGACGTGTCCCCACGTCGCTCCGCAGTCCACTTGCTGGCAAATCAGTTATAGTGCCTAGTTTTTTAGGTTAGGTTAGGTTAGGTTAGGTTAGGTTAGGTTAGGTTAGGTTAGGTTAGGTTAGGTTAGGTTAGGTTAGGTTAGGTTAGGTTAGGTTAGGTTAGGTTAGGTTAGGTTAGGTTAGGTTAGGTTAGGTTAGGTTAGGTTAGGTTAGGTTAGGTTAGGTTAGGTTAGGTTAGGTTAGGTTAGGTTAGGTTAGGTTAGGTTAGGTTAGGTTAGGTTAGGTTAGGTTAGGTTAGGTTAGGTTAGGTTAGGTTAGGTTAGGTTAGGTTAGGTTAGGTTAGGTTAGGTTAGGTTAGGTTAGGTTAGGTTAGGTTAGGTTAGGTTAGGTTAGGTTAGGTTAGGTTAGGTTAGGTTAGGTTAGGTTAGGTTAGGTTAGGTTAGGTTAGGTTAGGTTAGGTTAGGTTAGGTTAGGTTAGGTTAGGTTAGGTTAGGTTAGGTTAGGTTAGGTTAGGTTAGGTTAGGTTAGGTTAGGTTAGGTTAGGTTAGGTTAGGTTAGGTTAGGTTAGGTTAGGTTAGGTTAGGTTAGGTTAGGTTAGGTTAGGTTAGGTTAGGTTAGGTTAGGTTAGGTTAGGTTAGGTTAGGTTAGGTTAGGTTAGGTTAGGTTAGGTTAGGTTAGGTTAGGTTAGGTTAGGTTAGGTTAGGTTAGGTTAGGTTAGGTTAGGTTAGGTTAGGTTAGGTTAGGTTAGGTTAGGTTAGGTTAGGTTAGGTTAGGTTAGGTTAGGTTAGGTTAGGTTAGGTTAGGTTAGGTTAGGTTAGGTTAGGTTAGGTTAGGTTAGGTTAGGTTAGGTTAGGTTAGGTTAGGTTAGGTTAGGTTAGGTTAGGTTAGGTTAGGTTAGGTTAGGTTAGGTTAGGTTAGGTTAGGTTAGGTTAGGTTAGGTTAGGTTAGGTTAGGTTAGGTTAGGTTAGGTTAGGTTAGGTTAGGTTAGGTTAGGTTAGGTTAGGTTAGGTTAGGTTAGGTTAGGTTAGGTTAGGTTAGGTTAGGTTAGGTTAGGTTAGGTTAGGTTAGGTTAGGTTAGGTTAGGTTAGGTTAGGTTAGGTTAGGTTAGGTTAGGTTAGGTTAGGTTAGGTTAGGTTAGGTTAGGTTAGGTTAGGTTAGGTTAGGTTAGGTTAGGTTAGGTTAGGTTAGGTTAGGTTAGGTTAGGTTAGGTTAGGTTAGGTTAGGTTAGGTTAGGTTAGGTTAGGTTAGGTTAGGTTAGGTTAGGTTAGGTTAGGTTAGGTTAGGTTAGGTTAGGTTAGGTTAGGTTAGGTTAGGTTAGGTTAGGTTAGGTTAGGTTAGGTTAGGTTAGGTTAGGTTAGGTTAGGTTAGGTTAGGTTAGGTTAGGTTAGGTTAGGTTAGGTTAGGTTAGGTTAGGTTAGGTTAGGTTAGGTTAGGTTAGGTTAGGTTAGGTTAGGTTAGGTTAGGTTAGGTTAGGTTAGGTTAGGTTAGGTTAGGTTAGGTTAGGTTAGGTTAGGTTAGGTTAGGTTAGGTTAGGTTAGGTTAGGTTAGGTTAGGTTAGGTTAGGTTAGGTTAGGTTAGGTTAGGTTAGGTTAGGTTAGGTTAGGTTAGGTTAGGTTAGGTTAGGTTAGGTTAGGTTAGGTTAGGTTAGGTTAGGTTAGGTTAGGTTAGGTTAGGTTAGGTTAGGTTAGGTTAGGTTAGGTTAGGTTAGGTTAGGTTAGGTTAGGTTAGGTTAGGTTAGGTTAGGTTAGGTTAGGTTAGGTTAGGTTAGGTTAGGTTAGGTTAGGTTAGGTTAGGTTAGGTTAGGTTAGGTTAGGTTAGGTTAGGTTAGGTTAGGTTAGGTTAGGTTAGGTTAGGTTAGGTTAGGTTAGGTTAGGTTAGGTTAGGTTAGGTTAGGTTAGGTTAGGTTAGGTTAGGTTAGGTTAGGTTAGGTTAGGTTAGGTTAGGTTAGGTTAGGTTAGGTTAGGTTAGGTTAGGTTAGGTTAGGTTAGGTTAGGTTAGGTTAGGTTAGGTTAGGTTAGGTTAGGTTAGGTTAGGTTAGGTTAGGTTAGGTTAGGTTAGGTTAGGTTAGGTTAGGTTAGGTTAGGTTAGGTTAGGTTAGGTTAGGTTAGGTTAGGTTAGGTTAGGTTAGGTTAGGTTAGGTTAGGTTAGGTTAGGTTAGGTTAGGTTAGGTTAGGTTAGGTTAGGTTAGGTTAGGTTAGGTTAGGTTAGGTTAGGTTAGGTTAGGTTAGGTTAGGTTAGGTTAGGTTAGGTTAGGTTAGGTTAGGTTAGGTTAGGTTAGGTTAGGTTAGGTTAGGTTAGGTTAGGTTAGGTTAGGTTAGGTTAGGTTAGGTTAGGTTAGGTTAGGTTAGGTTAGGTTAGGTTAGGTTAGGTTAGGTTAGGTTAGGTTAGGTTAGGTTAGGTTAGGTTAGGTTAGGTTAGGTTAGGTTAGGTTAGGTTAGGTTAGGTTAGGTTAGGTTAGGTTAGGTTAGGTTAGGTTAGGTTAGGTTAGGTTAGGTTAGGTTAGGTTAGGTTAGGTTAGGTTAGGTTAGGTTAGGTTAGGTTAGGTTAGGTTAGGTTAGGTTAGGTTAGGTTAGGTTAGGTTAGGTTAGGTTAGGTTAGGTTAGGTTAGGTTAGGTTAGGTTAGGTTAGGTTAGGTTAGGTTAGGTTAGGTTAGGTTAGGTTAGGTTAGGTTAGGTTAGGTTAGGTTAGGTTAGGTTAGGTTAGGTTAGGTTAGGTTAGGTTAGGTTAGGTTAGGTTAGGTTAGGTTAGGTTAGGTTAGGTTAGGTTAGGTTAGGTTAGGTTAGGTTAGGTTAGGTTAGGTTAGGTTAGGTTAGGTTAGGTTAGGTTAGGTTAGGTTAGGTTAGGTTAGGTTAGGTTAGGTTAGGTTAGGTTAGGTTAGGTTAGGTTAGGTTAGGTTAGGTTAGGTTAGGTTAGGTTAGGTTAGGTTAGGTTAGGTTAGGTTAGGTTAGGTTAGGTTAGGTTAGGTTAGGTTAGGTTAGGTTAGGTTAGGTTAGGTTAGGTTAGGTTAGGTTAGGTTAGGTTAGGTTAGGTTAGGTTAGGTTAGGTTAGGTTAGGTTAGGTTAGGTTAGGTTAGGTTAGGTTAGGTTAGGTTAGGTTAGGTTAGGTTAGGTTAGGTTAGGTTAGGTTAGGTTAGGTTAGGTTAGGTTAGGTTAGGTTAGGTTAGGTTAGGTTAGGTTAGGTTAGGTTAGGTTAGGTTAGGTTAGGTTAGGTTAGGTTAGGTTAGGTTAGGTTAGGTTAGGTTAGGTTAGGTTAGGTTAGGTTAGGTTAGGTTAGGTTAGGTTAGGTTAGGTTAGGTTAGGTTAGGTTAGGTTAGGTTAGGTTAGGTTAGGTTAGGTTAGGTTAGGTTAGGTTAGGTTAGGTTAGGTTAGGTTAGGTTAGGTTAGGTTAGGTTAGGTTAGGTTAGGTTAGGTTAGGTTAGGTTAGGTTAGGTTAGGTTAGGTTAGGTTAGGTTAGGTTAGGTTAGGTTAGGTTAGGTTAGGTTAGGTTAGGTTAGGTTAGGTTAGGTTAGGTTAGGTTAGGTTAGGTTAGGTTAGGTTAGGTTAGGTTAGGTTAGGTTAGGTTAGGTTAGGTTAGGTTAGGTTAGGTTAGGTTAGGTTAGGTTAGGTTAGGTTAGGTTAGGTTAGGTTAGGTTAGGTTAGGTTAGGTTAGGTTAGGTTAGGTTAGGTTAGGTTAGGTTAGGTTAGGTTAGGTTAGGTTAGGTTAGGTTAGGTTAGGTTAGGTTAGGTTAGGTTAGGTTAGGTTAGGTTAGGTTAGGTTAGGTTAGGTTAGGTTAGGTTAGGTTAGGTTAGGTTAGGTTAGGTTAGGTTAGGTTAGGTTAGGTTAGGTTAGGTTAGGTTAGGTTAGGTTAGGTTAGGTTAGGTTAGGTTAGGTTAGGTTAGGTTAGGTTAGGTTAGGTTAGGTTAGGTTAGGTTAGGTTAGGTTAGGTTAGGTTAGGTTAGGTTAGGTTAGGTTAGGTTAGGTTAGGTTAGGTTAGGTTAGGTTAGGTTAGGTTAGGTTAGGTTAGGTTAGGTTAGGTTAGGTTAGGTTAGGTTAGGTTAGGTTAGGTTAGGTTAGGTTAGGTTAGGTTAGGTTAGGTTAGGTTAGGTTAGGTTAGGTTAGGTTAGGTTAGGTTAGGTTAGGTTAGGTTAGGTTAGGTTAGGTTAGGTTAGGTTAGGTTAGGTTAGGTTAGGTTAGGTTAGGTTAGGTTAGGTTAGGTTAGGTTAGGTTAGGTTAGGTTAGGTTAGGTTAGGTTAGGTTAGGTTAGGTTAGGTTAGGTTAGGTTAGGTTAGGTTAGGTTAGGTTAGGTTAGGTTAGGTTAGGTTAGGTTAGGTTAGGTTAGGTTAGGTTAGGTTAGGTTAGGTTAGGTTAGGTTAGGTTAGGTTAGGTTAGGTTAGGTTAGGTTAGGTTAGGTTAGGTTAGGTTAGGTTAGGTTAGGTTAGGTTAGGTTAGGTTAGGTTAGGTTAGGTTAGGTTAGGTTAGGTTAGGTTAGGTTAGGTTAGGTTAGGTTAGGTTAGGTTAGGTTAGGTTAGGTTAGGTTAGGTTAGGTTAGGTTAGGTTAGGTTAGGTTAGGTTAGGTTAGGTTAGGTTAGGTTAGGTTAGGTTAGGTTAGGTTAGGTTAGGTTAGGTTAGGTTAGGTTAGGTTAGGTTAGGTTAGGTTAGGTTAGGTTAGGTTAGGTTAGGTTAGGTTAGGTTAGGTTAGGTTAGGTTAGGTTAGGTTAGGTTAGGTTAGGTTAGGTTAGGTTAGGTTAGGTTAGGTTAGGTTAGGTTAGGTTAGGTTAGGTTAGGTTAGGTTAGGTTAGGTTAGGTTAGGTTAGGTTAGGTTAGGTTAGGTTAGGTTAGGTTAGGTTAGGTTAGGTTAGGTTAGGTTAGGTTAGGTTAGGTTAGGTTAGGTTAGGTTAGGTTAGGTTAGGTTAGGTTAGGTTAGGTTAGGTTAGGTTAGGTTAGGTTAGGTTAGGTTAGGTTAGGTTAGGTTAGGTTAGGTTAGGTTAGGTTAGGTTAGGTTAGGTTAGGTTAGGTTAGGTTAGGTTAGGTTAGGTTAGGTTAGGTTAGGTTAGGTTAGGTTAGGTTAGGTTAGGTTAGGTTAGGTTAGGTTAGGTTAGGTTAGGTTAGGTTAGGTTAGGTTAGGTTAGGTTAGGTTAGGTTAGGTTAGGTTAGGTTAGGTTAGGTTAGGTTAGGTTAGGTTAGGTTAGGTTAGGTTAGGTTAGGTTAGGTTAGGTTAGGTTAGGTTAGGTTAGGTTAGGTTAGGTTAGGTTAGGTTAGGTTAGGTTAGGTTAGGTTAGGTTAGGTTAGGTTAGGTTAGGTTAGGTTAGGTTAGGTTAGGTTAGGTTAGGTTAGGTTAGGTTAGGTTAGGTTAGGTTAGGTTAGGTTAGGTTAGGTTAGGTTAGGTTAGGTTAGGTTAGGTTAGGTTAGGTTAGGTTAGGTTAGGTTAGGTTAGGTTAGGTTAGGTTAGGTTAGGTTAGGTTAGGTTAGGTTAGGTTAGGTTAGGTTAGGTTAGGTTAGGTTAGGTTAGGTTAGGTTAGGTTAGGTTAGGTTAGGTTAGGTTAGGTTAGGTTAGGTTAGGTTAGGTTAGGTTAGGTTAGGTTAGGTTAGGTTAGGTTAGGTTAGGTTAGGTTAGGTTAGGTTAGGTTAGGTTAGGTTAGGTTAGGTTAGGTTAGGTTAGGTTAGGTTAGGTTAGGTTAGGTTAGGTTAGGTTAGGTTAGGTTAGGTTAGGTTAGGTTAGGTTAGGTTAGGTTAGGTTAGGTTAGGTTAGGTTAGGTTAGGTTAGGTTAGGTTAGGTTAGGTTAGGTTAGGTTAGGTTAGGTTAGGTTAGGTTAGGTTAGGTTAGGTTAGGTTAGGTTAGGTTAGGTTAGGTTAGGTTAGGTTAGGTTAGGTTAGGTTAGGTTAGGTTAGGTTAGGTTAGGTTAGGTTAGGTTAGGTTAGGTTAGGTTAGGTTAGGTTAGGTTAGGTTAGGTTAGGTTAGGTTAGGTTAGGTTAGGTTAGGTTAGGTTAGGTTAGGTTAGGTTAGGTTAGGTTAGGTTAGGTTAGGTTAGGTTAGGTTAGGTTAGGTTAGGTTAGGTTAGGTTAGGTTAGGTTAGGTTAGGTTAGGTTAGGTTAGGTTAGGTTAGGTTAGGTTAGGTTAGGTTAGGTTAGGTTAGGTTAGGTTCAGGTTAGGTTAGGTTAGGTTAGGTTAGGTTAGGTTAGGTTAGGTTAGGTTAGGTTAGGTTAGGTTAGGTTAGGTTAGGTTAGGTTAGGTTAGGTTAGGTTAGGTTAGGTTAGGTTAGGTTAGGTTAGGTTAGGTTAGGTTAGGTTAGGTTAGGTTAGGTTAGGTTAGGTTAGGTTAGG